>CM021797.1:65160671-65192743 GCA_011076525.1 Nettapus auritus | reverse complement strand
TTTTTTTTTTTTTTTTTTTTTTTTTTTTTTTTTTTTTTTTTTTTTTTCTTATTTTTCTTTTTCTAGCTGTGGAATTAGAATTCCACACTACACTTGGATATCAGAGCTTCAGCTGCATATACCAGGACACTAGATTTTCAAAGCACCCCTGCCAAAAACTGATTTTGGAACAGTCTCCTGGAATTAGTCATTCTCCCCAGCAAGTTACATTTCTGACTGCATCATCCACAAGGCTGAGACTGATAAATATGCTGAAAAGGTCACACCATGTAATAGTTGCTAAAGTGGTACTATGAAAGGCCACAAGTAATAAGTCATGTGGGGGAATTTTACTCACTAATCTTAACACTCTTACAGTCTTTCTTTGCAGAAAGGCAAAATTGCTTGCTGGCACAGAGCTAGCCTAATTATTAGTCTAGCTAATACTCTCAGTACCTTCCTTTGTAAAGTCTTCTACTGAGATGTACCAGTGGGTACATTTTCATTAATTTGGGGATTTTACAGCCACAGAAGAAAAGAGAGAGAAAATTTGGATGTGTGTATATATTCATTTCAGCATGTTAATTACCTGGCTTTTCCAGATGTAAGATGTGCATACTGTGTCAGTAAAACAAGCTCCCAGATTTTAATTTCCAGTGACTCCTATAATCCTCTCAGCATATGCAATGTCACCAACAACATGGCTTTCATTTTGTCACATTTTAATTCACCCATTTAGTATCTCATCACAACCATATGACAATACATGTAATGATACAAACACAACTTAAACTGTTTCTCTTCTTTTATTTCAGATTCCTACTACAAAATGAAACCAGACAGAGATGTATATATATTGTATAAGGGTTAATTCCAGAAATTAGTGCAAAAAAATGTTCTCAGAGCATTCATTGCTTTCTGCAGCAAGGCATGAATATTGGAAACTCATCCTGGACACAGACTGTCTTTTTATAATAGAAGTGTACCTAGAAACAAAGTATATGGAACATCAGCTTACCTCACAAGATAACATAATGGGAATATTTGTTTTGGCAGAACTCATAGGGAAATGGGTAATGTTTTATAGGAAATTTTAAAAGATAAAATTAGGTTTGGCTCATCAATAAAGTAAACTAAATTTCAACAGTAAGCAACCCAGGAAACTATGTTTTTTCATTAATCTTTTTTGTTGCCATTTTTCTACTCAGTGGCACAGATCATTTAAAAAGATAACCAGTGGCTGAGCTGAAAGAAAACTCCTGATAAAGAGCAGCTTTAGGATGGCAGGAAAGTTTAGCAGGAATACTTGCTGCTGTAATAAACTTTCAAATGCAAATGACACAAAATCCAAGAATCTGGCTACAATGGTGCCACCACCTGACACGACTGTTTGTATCTGTGGAGAGTCATTCCTGTCCACTGGTGATGTGACAGCACCAAAAGGGACTTGTGTCAATCTGCTTGGGACCTGGAGTTCCAGGGCTTTTGGGGCTACACCCCTGGAAATTTTATGACACACGCACAAATTCCACCTAAAACACCAGAAAAGAACAGGCCACAGAATATGTGAAGATCTGTCCGAGTTTACCTATTAACCAGTCCAAAGTCCTTGACAGGAAAGAAATCTACTTCTGTTCCAAGTGTAGCTGACAGATCTGCACTGAACATTCCTGGACATCAGGAAAGCCTCAACAGCTAGGGGGAGGGTGAATTTGGAGGAGGCTTTTTTGCTTTTTTTTGCCTTTAGCCAGAGGAATGGATGAAATCACAGGATGGGCTTAGTGATGAGGAGGACATTTCAAGGATAGACTTAATGAATGAATGTTTAGTTTCATGAATTTCCTGAAATATTACACGGGTGCTGTTCTGTGTACACATTCAACAGACTTTTCATATAAAAACATTTATTCTGCTATTAACATTGCCAGCTAGGAAAATACTTTAAAAAGTGTTCTGGGAAGACAAAGGGAATTTGTAAGCCTGCAAGAGAAACCAAGCCACCAAGGTGAAAAAACAAAAAACATTCAGTGAGGGAACAGGTATTTCTTACCCTTTCTTTGGGCTAATTGAAAGCTTTTTTTTTTTTCAGAGCTCCTTCATTTCCAGGAAAAAAACTAGAGCTTTCTTTTAGCCCAAAGAAAGGTTTAAGCCAGAGCTGGAGGTTTATACAGTTTTTCCGTCTCCATAACACAGAGACAAATGTGCCCACTCTTGGGCAGTGTTAACAAGGACAGAGGGCGGAGTCCCACAGCTTCCCAGAAAATTCACCCTTGTAGTGTAGGCTTTGAGTTCACACAGCACCTAGGAGTATTCTCCACCTACTTCTGGTATCTAACTGCCAGTTGGCATCCAAAGCTGACCTAGCTACTTAGCTACAGCCTAGGAAGAATGGCATACATGACTTACATCTGTGCTGTCTCTCCTGAGCTGGCCTCTGGAGTCCTACTTAAAGCCCATTTACACTGCCAAAGTATGACCTAAATGTGTCGGTCTAACTGAGATCCAGGATGTGAAAGACAAACAGAAACCATATGTAAATACTGGTCTTTAAAATTAATTTATACAGAGCTCTGAAACTTTAACAAAAGTTTGTCTGTTGAACCATCTGTTCTGTACCGTGGATCATTCACAGTTAATTTGTACAGGCTTCTCTGATAGCAACTGCAGATAACTGAGGTCAAGAATAGTTTGCTCATAATTAACTGGGAAACTGGGTACAGAGTGAATAATGTATTTGCTACTCATCTATCTCTTCCTTTCAAGAACTAAAACAATACTGTTGTCACCATCAAGACTTTGCTATCAAGAAATATCTGATTGGGCACTACAGCTCTCCAAGTTTGTGCTGCTGTTGTTGCAGCCATTCCAATAGAGGTAGAATCTTGTACAGCCAGGCAGCATTTGTCCTCCTTATGCAGGTATTCTTGGAAGAGATCATGCTCCTACCTGGAAAGCATTTAAACACATCTTTAGCCATCTGTTCAGGGGCAACACTTAAAGCTTCAGGTGCTTAGGGTCTTACAGGACAGAGGTCTTCTTTTATCTTTCAGACTGGTGAAGAATTACAGATTCTTCTTAAAACAGTAGAATCTGATATTTTTTGTCAGTTTTAATTTAATAGCTAATATAAATGTATTTTCACTTGCTGCCTGAGGGAGAAAAACCAACACCTGCCATTTTGGAGGTTGTACAGTTGAAGGCTTGTCTGCTCCAAACACTTAATGAAAAGTTACAAATCTCCAGCTATCTGCTCTGGCTTATTAAGGGTGAAAATGTTTTAAATATGTATGATTCAGGCTGTCTATGTAATTTATTTTCATAAAAAAGAATTCAGGCCAACAGCAGCTTGTAATTTTCTAACCATAAAATACAAGTAGCTGAAACAGCCTTCTTCTCTGTAACTTTAAGGGGGCAGTTGACAGTGCCCTCTACTACAAAGCTTCTGTTCAGTCAGATAATAGGGCCTTCTGGTGGAGCTCTGCTTTCTCCTTATTCATGTTATCTTGCAGACTAAACAGTCACTTCAGGTCTATTTATTTACATACAGACTAGATTATTAGTCAGATGGAAGCTCTGTTGTCTCCACTTAAACCCAACTGGTAATAACACAGCCATGATGAAAAATATTGTTTGCCTATGACATTCAAAGTAGAACAAATTTTGACATTAGCCTCTGGAAAGAACACAAAACAAAGTATACCAAAGAAATCACAATGCACCCTCTCAAAGTCCAGAATTTATCTAGTGATTTTCAAGTCAATAAAAAATGAAAACATACAGGCATGAAATGGAAAACAAGTACAATTTTCCATGCTTAGAATTAATTCTGACTATTAAAAGCACAGTAAAACCCACGATTAACTCAAAGGTTAGAATGGGTGCCTGAGGTAGTGGGATAAAAACACTCATCCATTAAGACTTTTCTTTTCAACAAAGTGTTAACAAAGTTCAGCCTTTTTCTTTGAACAGAGGCAGTTGAGGTACTTATAGGTTCGTGTCTGCTCCCACTGCAATGCAATACTTCAGGTGCCACCTGCTGGATATTCAGCCCTCCTGCACTGCACCAGCCTTGTTTCCCATCTGCCTTCCCAAATCTTTTGAGTATTGAAAAAATAATTTTTCCTTTAAGTGTTTTCTTATCCTAATCCAAACAGGTGCTTTACTAACTGTATATTTCACCAATATCCAAGAGTGACAAGCAACGCTTTTCAGCCTCGGTCCTAAGTCTGCATGTAAGAGACCAGAAAAGTCTGGAACCTAGATGCAATATGGATGTGACTTGTCCAGGGGAGGATGGGGTAGGTACCTCATCCTACCCCAGCCTAATCTGTTTGGTCCCACCTACCCAACAAAATGGCAATACTGATCAGTGGGATCACTGTGGTCTGCGCAGATCTGCCAAGTCCTCTCAAAACTAGCCTTCACCTGAATGAAAAAAGAAGATTAAATGAGAAAACCTTGAGGACTGGTGACTGTGCCTGGTCATTAAGTAACAAAGTCCAAATATAGGCTTGTGGTTAGAGAAAAAAAAAAAAAATATATATATATATATATATAATTCATGTGAGATTCAGCTTTTGATTACCATCATGATATCAGATACAATGTAAGCTAACATAGCTTCATCATGTGTAACATATGATCTTTAATAAGATTCAAGTGAATGTCTCTGGGTGACCACTGCCTTACAGCACAGGACCAACTGTCTTTGAAATTCTGCATCTTGATCAAATGGACTAGCATCCTTAAGTAGGTAGAAAAGAGACTTTGGGTCCTCTGTAAGCAGGAGTTTTTAAAGTTCCTCCATCTACCTATACGCTGCAATGTCCAACTGGAACTACAAAGAAAATGTCATTAGCAAATACCAGTGTTTCATGCTAGTAACTCAGGCTAAATCTAAGAATTGTAGGCTTCTATTCAGAGAACCAAGATACATATGTGCGTGTTTCTATCTCAGGGCATCCTTGTGCTGTAGGTCAACAGAAACTGTGAGAACATGGCAATGTATCTCCATTCTCATCAGCAGCTAACCCCATTTGACCTTGTTGGACAAGGCCTGGCGTCATAAGTAGGTATTTGACATAAACCAGGAGTCGTGCTTAGTTAAAAACAGGCCTGTGGAGAGTGGAAAGTAACAGGCACAACTACGTAGCCCCATAACCTCAACCACCAAGAACATCCAGTTGCCCTCATCACAGATGTACTTGATCCCAGTAATGTTCAACAGTCCCTGTTGGCTTTACCTCCATAACAGAGCTCTTCAGCCCCTGGGAGTGTTCTGGCACTATGAAACAAGTATCACACTCCCAGAAGTGTGGAGGCCATGGCTGGATGCCTTATTCTAAACCTCTGTTCATGGGCAAGAAGGACAGAGAAGAGCAGTAGACTTAATTCCTGGGTTTATAAAGCAGCAGCACTACCCCATTGTAAGATATCACATTTACTTTCAGTCAAGCAAGACAACACACAAACACATACACACACACACATATGTATATAAAGCACTACAGCAAAAAAACTACTTGTACATTTGAAATTTGCCTCTTATAATCTCCCTGTACTTTTACAGTATTTTTTTTTTTTTTCCAAAGCATGGCATTGACTCGTCCAGTGTACTGCATACTCATCCAGTGTGCTGAACCCCAGGAGGGGTTCAGAGAGGACACGCAAAGCCCACATGATAAACACATGGCTTAGAGGCTGGTGCCAACTCAGAAGTTTTGGGTTCTTCAACCACGGGGCGCTTTACTCGGCACCCAGCCTGATGGCAGCAGATAGGTCCCAACTATTCCCAAGGGGAAAATGGATCCTGGCCCAGGAACTGGCAGGGCTCACTGAGAGGGCTTTAAACTAGGTAAGAAGGGGGACGGGGAAGAAACAAAGCTTGTTGGAGGTGTGCCAGGGGGAACAGTGTCTAGGCTGGGGGAGAAGGCAAAGGCTCAGCTGAAGTGCATCTACATTAATGCACGCAGCATGGGCAACAAGCAGGAGGAACTGGAAGCCATTGTGCAGCACGCGGGCTATGACTTGGTTGCCATCACGGAAAGGTGGTGGGACCACTCTCATGACTGGAGTGCTGCAATGTCTGGCTATAGGCTCTTCAGAAAGGACAGGCAGCATGGAAGGGGTGGTGGAGTGGCTCTCTATATTAGAGAGTGTTTTGATGTTGTCGAACTTGAGGCTGGGAATGATAAGGTGGAATCGCTATGGGTTAGGATCAGTGGAGAGGCCAACAAGGCAAGCATCCTGATGGGGGTCTGTTATAGACTGCCGAACCAGGATGAGGGGGTGGACGAGGAGTTCTACAGACAGCTGACAGAAGTTGCAAAATCGTCAGCGCTAGTTCTTGTGGGGGACTTTATCTTCCCAGACATATCCTGGAAGCACAACACAGCCCAGAGAAAGCAGTCTAGGAGGTTTCTGGAGAGCGTGGAAGATAACTTCCTGACCCAGCTGGTTGGCGAGCCTACAAGGGGAGGTGCCCCACTAGACCTTCTGTTCACTAACAGAGAAGGACTGGTGGGAGATGTGGTGGTCGGGGCTGTCTTGGGCAGAGTGACCACGAAATGGTAGAGTTCTCGATACTTGGCGAAGTCAAGAAGGGGACCAGTAAAACCTCTGTCTTGGAATTCTGGAGGGCTGACTTTGAGCTGTTCAGGACATAGGTTGGCAGAGTCCCCTGGGAGGTGGTTCTGAAGGACAGAGGAGCCCAGGAAGGCTGGGCACACTTCAAGAAAGAAATCCTAATGGCTCAGGAGTGGTCTGTCCACACATGCCCAAAGACGAGCTGGCGTGGAAGAAGACCGGCCTGGCTGACTAGAGAGTTGTGGCTCGAGCTTAGGAGAAAAAAGAGGGTTTATAATCTTTGGAAAAGTGGATGGGCCACTCAAGGGGACTACAAGGATGTTGCGAGGCGGTGCAGGGACAAAATTAGAAAGGCCAAAGCTCATCTGGAGCTCAATCTGGCTACTGCTGTTAAGGACAACAAAAAATGTTTTTATAAATACATTAATACCAAAAGGAGGACTAAGGAGAATCTCCACCCTTTACTGGATGCAGGGGGAAACTTAATTATCAGAGATGAGGAAAAAGCCGAGGTGCTTAACGCCTTCTTTGCCTCAGTCTTTAGCAGCAAAACCAGTTGTTCTCTGGACACCCAGTACCCTGATCTGTTGGAAGGGGATGGGGAGCAGAATGTGGCCCCCACAATCCATGAGAAAATGGTTGGTGACCTGCTACAGCACTTGGATGTACGCACGTCGATGGGGCCGGATGGGATCCACCTGAAGATACTGTGAGAACTGGCGGAAGAGCTGGCCAGGACACTTTCCATCATTTATCGGCAGTCCTGGCTATCGGGGGAGATCCCAGTTGACTGGCGGATAGCAAACATGACGCCCATCTACAAGAAGGGCCGGAGGGCAGACCCGGGGAACTACAGGCCTGTTAGTTTAACATCAGTGCCAGGGAAGCTCATGGAGCAGATTATCCTGGGCGTCATCATGCGGCAGTTGCAGGGCAAGCAGGCGATCAGGCCCAGTCAGCATGGGTTTATGGAGGGTAGGTCCTGCTTGATGAACCTGATCTCCTTCTATGACAAGGTGACACGCTTAGTGGATGAGGGAAAGGCTGTGGATGTGGTCTACCTTGACTTCAGTAAGGCATTTGACACTGTTCCCCACAGCATTCTCCTCAGGAAACTGGCTGCCCGTAGCTTGGACTGGCATACGCTTCGTTAGGTTAAGAGCTGGCTGGGTGGCCAGGCCCAGAAAGTCTTAGTCAATGGAGTCAAATCCAGTTGGAGGCCGGTCACTAGTGGAGTCCCCCAGGGCTTGGTACCGGGGCCAGTCCTCTTTAACATCTTCATCAATGATCTGGATGAGGGGATCGAGTGCACCCTCAGTAAGTTTGCAGACGACACCAAGTTAGGTGTGTGTCGCCCTGCTCGAGGGTAGGAAGACTCTGCAGGAAGATCTGGATAGGCTGGACCGATGGGTCGAGGCCAACGGTATGAAGTTCAACAAGGCCAAGTGCCGGGTTCTGCACTGGGGCACAACAACCCCAACCAGAGCTAAAGGCTCGGAGATGTGTGGATAGAAAGCTGCCTGTCAGAGAAGGACATGGGTGTTTTGGTTGACAGTTGGCTGAATATGAGCCAGCAGTGAGCTCAGGTGGCCAAGAAGGCCAACAGCATCCTGGCTTGCATAAGAAACAGCGTGGCCAGCAGGTCCAGGGATGTGATTGTCCCCTTCTACTGGGCTCTAGTGAGGCTGCACCTTGAGTACTGTGTTCAGTTTTCGGCCCCTCACTACAAGGACATGGAGGTGCTTGAGCGAGACCAGAGAAGGGCTACAAAGCTATTGAAGGGTCTGGAGAACAAGTCTTCCGAGGAGCAGCTGAGGGACCTGGGACTGTTCAGCCTGGAGAAGAGGAGGCTCAGGGGTGACCTTATTGCACTCTACTGGTACCTCAAAGGAGGCTGTAGCGAGGTGGCAGTTGGTCTGTTCTCCCATGTGCCGGGTGACAGGATGAGGGGGAATGGGCTAAAGTTGCACCAGGGGAGGTTTATGCTGGATATTAGGAAAAACTTCTTTACTGAACAAGTTGTTAGTCACTGGAGGATGCTGCCCAGGGAAGTGGTTGAGTCACCATCCCTGGAGGTCTTTAAAAGACATTTAGATGTAGAGCTTAGGGATATGGTTTAGGGGATGATTTGTTAGTGTTAGGTGAGAGGTTGGACTCGGTGATCTTGTAGGTCTCTTCCAACCTAGACTATTCTGTGGTTCTGTGATGTGTGATTATCTCCATGTAAAGCAGGCTGGGGATCTAGAAGCATAAAAATTATGAAAATATTAACATTTTCTCCTGTAATTCTTAATATAATTAGGTAGACAATGAGAAGAGATAGGGAAATCAACATATACAGAACAGCAAAATCAGAAAAGCAGGCTCAGGAGGTTTCATTGTTTTGTGATTCCTCTTTAATGTGAATTGGCTGCCTAATTATCAGGTCCTACGAATCAGCCAGCCCTTTTATCACTAAATCTCAGACTGGTCTCCATGAATCTGCTAACATGATTTCCCATTTACTTTCTTCATCATAATGCCGGATAGCAATATCTCTCCTTGTACAACTCTGTTTCTCTCCTTTGAACAAGTCAATTCAAAGGAGAAGAGCATGGTCACTTACGCATGCTTAGATTACATTCGCCAAGGTTTCTGACACTAAGCATCATCCACACCTGTCTGAAATTTCCTCCCAGCTGGACTGCTCCCTCCTCCCAGTCTTGATGCCATGCTCACTAGAACTCCCTGGCTGCCTTCCCTGGCATCAAGATGATCTCTTTTCCCAGCCACTCTCACCTTTTCACCATGATCTAATAAATTAAATTCTGCTCACCAGTAATTTCGAAGTAATTTGCTAAAACAGGAATTAGATTCACATAGCCTCTGTCACCCACTGCATAGGTTTGTATATAAGCTACTAATTTCCAAAGGAGTTTGAAATTATTCTTTATCAGCATCAGTGTTGTACCCAGATCTCACATAATATTTTTCAAGTTTAGAATGCTGTGACAATTTTCCTACAACCTGTAATTAATCTTTTTAAAAACAAAACAAAACAACCAAACAACTTCCATCAAATTATTTAGTCAGTCTTTGATCAAATCTTGGAAATATAGGTGAAATTGAATTAACCCAATTACCCTTTGCTCTCCACTTCACTCTGTGTTTCAGTCATTCACTTGTCACTAAGATGAAGCATTGTTTAAAGGAGAAAAACCTTCCCTGTCTGGGCATAAAAGACTTGGTGGAACAGAATGCTTTTTCATTTATGGGCTGCCCTTGCCTTCACTTCCTTTCACTCCTCCTCTGCTCATCTCTACTGTAATGTTACTAAGGCAGAGAGACAGATGTCAACTGGCTGGTTTAGGAAAATAACATCCAAGAATATACATATAATTTCTATGTAACTCTTAGGAACCAAATTTTTTGAGGATTTTCCTTTTTCCCACTAGCTGTACAAGAAATTTACAACACTTCCTGGCTGGTCTTATCCCTTTCTCAGCTTGCAGAGAATTGTGGGATGCTTGCTTTCTTTTAGCACCCTTGTAATGTGCAAATTTGATGGAATCACAGAATCACAGAAAGTCTAGGTTGGAAGAGACCTACAAGATCACCAAGTCCAACCTCTCACCTAACACTAACAAATCATTCCCTAAACCATATCCCTAAGCTCTACATCTAAATGTCTTTTAAAGACCTCCAGGGATGGTGACTCAACCACTTCCCTGGGCAGCCTATTCCAGTGACTAACAACTTGTTCAGTAAAGAAGTTTTTCCTAATATCCAGCATAAACCTCCCCTGGTGCAACTTTAGCCCATTCCCCCTCATCCTGTCACCCGGCACATGGGAGAACAGACCAACCGCCACCTCGCTACAGCCTCCTTTGAGGTACCAGTAGAGTGCAATAAGGTCACCCCTGAGCCTCCTCTTCTCCAGGCTGAACAGTCCCAGGTCCCTCAGCTGCTCCTCGGAAGACTTGTTCTCCAGACCCTTCACTAGCTTCGTAGCCCTTCTCTGGACTCGTTCAAGCACCTCCATGTCCTTCTTGTAGTGAGGGGCCGAAAACTGAACACAGTACTCGAGGTGTGGCCTCACCAGAGCCCAGTAGAAGGGGACAATCACATCCCTGGACCTGCTGGCCACGCTGTTTCTTATGCAAGCCAGGATGCTGTTAGCCTTCTTGGCCACCTGAGCACACTGCTGGCTCATATTCAGCCAACTGTCAACCAAAACACCCATGTCCTTCTCTGACAGGCAGCTTTCTATCCACACATCTCCGAACCTTTAGCTCTGGTTGGGGTTGTTGTGCCCCAGGTGCAGAACCCGGCACTTGGCCTTGTTGAACTTCATACCATTGGCCTCGGCCCATCAGTCCAGCCTATCCAGATCTTCCTGCAGAGCCTTCCTACCCTCGAGCAGGTCGACACACGCACCTAACTTGTTGTCATCTACAAACTTAATGGAGGAGGATAGTATTTTACGGCAGTTGCCCAAGGGCATCCATTAGTTTTCTTTATTTTGTCTACATATTCCTAGTAGGCAGTAGTGATTCTTGGTCACATTGAAGAACAGATACCACCATTAAGGCTCTCAAATCCATAAACAGCCTTGCTCTTCTCAAGAAAGCAATGAAAGGAGTAAATGTGACCTCAAGCTCAAGGAAGTGCAGTGTAACACAACTGCAAGGTTAAATACGTATACAGGTTATTTTTATGCTTCATGATCCAGACTTGTAAGTAATATGGTTCAGAAGTGATGCTGCGTCACCTGGAGGAATTCGCAGATAAACAGCATCAGTCAGAGCCAGATCAAAGACCTACTGCTGGAGGCAATAACTTTTTTGTCTCTGCTTGCCATGATTCAGAAATGCGGTTTCTCTGCAAAAGCCAGACTTACTGGACTAGAAAATTCATCAAGCTGTTTCTTTCAATTAGTCATCACGATGCACAGAATAAGTTTCAGTGCTTCTCAGCATTCCGTATGGGTTAGCAATGGCTTCTGAAGATCATTTTGAAGTAGGCAAAGCTGGAGGGAGGATCAGGTAGGTCACTGCCATTAAAAATACTTTCATCAACTTCTGCCAAAGTGAAACTCCTGATTGCCCATTAATGCACCCACCATCTTTCCATATACTCAAGACTACTTTGAAATCAGACCTTGAAGTAAAAAACTCCCTCTGCTTTTGTACTCTGTGATCAAATGAGAGCATGAGAACCACATTTATTTAGCATTCTCATCCACAGTCTTTAGCAGGAAGCAAATGTGTCAGTTTTATTCCTGATTGATACCTCATCAGGAGAGGTTAGGAATAGGCATAAATAGGCATAAATTTACTGTTTGGAAAACAGAGAAGCTCTGGAATATAAACAAAAACACATTGCAAATCAGCCTGAAGAATGTCAAACTAGAACCAGTTCATGCAAAACAATTCAAAATCCTGATACTGAAATGGAGCTGATTATTAATTGGGACAGTTTAATAGGATACATAGCAGGGAAGTGAAAAAATGTTTGGGTCCTGCATCTCATTAGGGGGCAGAGAAGGAGCAGCCATTTGTTAGCAAAATGTTAACAGGCAGACTTCTGGGTATATATCTAGACAACTTACTGAAAAGCTTCAGACTAACAGAAATAACAGCATAACAGACTAGAGGAAGAATTTTGGGAAAGACTCTTAAAAGACTATAATGTATATCAGCTTAGCCAGTGTAAAGTAAGGGGAAATTAAAGCAGGCAGATGCAAATATCTGAAGGGAAGAAACATCAGGGAATAACAATGACTTGTTGTAATACAAAGCTTGCTGTGCTGAACAATAAGATGAAATTAAAACAAGGACACAATACAGCTAAAAAAAAAAAAAAAAAAAAAAAAAAAAAAAAAAAAATTTTCGAGCTATGGGAATTATCACAAACAGAACTGAAACATTGCAAGTGTTTAGAGATAGAAAAGAACAATGTTTTTATATACAATCATTCTGAAGGAGAATTTACATGATATAGAAACTAGCAAACAGCATTAATCCTACAGCACTTTTGTCACAATATTTTTATTTAGCACAACAGCTAATGTCTTCAAAAATTGCAAACATGTAAATGTTGCATAGGTAACAGAAGGAAATAGCTTTTTCCTTAAAAAGCTGAAATCTTGGCAGGGTCTTGTAAACACTGGCACATTTTTTCACTTCATATAGACATTGGGAATGCAACTTCAGAGTATTTATGCCACTTTTCAAAGTGAAAGTTTGGGGAAGTTTTCTCTGTTTCAGCCTCCCAGCTGATACACTGAGAGGAGAGAGGCCCACAGCAATTAGAACCACAGGACATACCTCTCGATGTTTGACAGGCCATGGTGGCATAGCCTGCAGTGTACCCAAAAAGCTGCCAAAGAGCAGTGTCCACAGCCAAGCCACCCCCCTCAGGTCCATGGGACACTGGACTCTGGGGCAGCATGGGGACTGTACCAGAAGAAATTCTCAATGCTCTCAAATGATCCATAGCTATTTTCATTATCCACTGCATTATTATTAAAACAGTGACAGCATGACAAAGACTGCAGATTTTCAGATAGATCTGCAGAACAAAAAGGCAGAAAGCCTGCAGTCTGACTGTACACACAATTAAAATGAACAGACTACAGAGACAGATGTAGTCCCCCCTGACCTTAATGATGTTGATGTTTACATATGAACTTCCCCACTCCGCTGCAGATAAGGAATGACAGACAATACTACAAATTAGTGAAGGTCAATAGAGCAGGAGGCAGCAGTTAGTCAATTACAAAAGCAAACCTTCTGCTAAAGCACCAAGTTCTGTGTTTTCTCAGTATAATCAACTGCCTGAGTCATGGAGTCTAATAAATTGACCTGTTTTTCCTTTGTCTAATTGACTAATGCCTGGAATAGCATGAACTTTAGGTGTGCTAGAATTTAAGTCTTAATATCATGTAGCAAAAGACAGACATCTAATTAGTCTGTCTTCAGGTCTAATGGCTGCTTCCGCAATGTATTGGTCCATCCAACCATGACAAAGTCTTTGCTTTGAAGGTGTTTTAAAAAAAAGAAAAAAAAGAAAAAAAAAAAAGTTTACAAGCTATGTAAGAAGTCTACTGAATGCTAGTAAAATTGCTGTAACAAAATAGTTCTTGTGTGAAGAACAGGGACTGAATTATAAACAAAAGCAAAATAACACTTTTCTCAGATAAGGTAAGGTATGTTCTTTCTATCAGAAAGATGATGTAAATCATCAAATTCATTTCTTGAAGTAACAACAGATAACAGTATTCCTGATTCATTACACAGAATATAAAAAAAAAAAAAAAAAAAAAAAAAAAACTTAAATAGCCTTCAGATCTGTCTTTTTCTCCTTACCTCTATGGGTAATCTGGGTAAATATTCACAGATTAATATTCACAGAGAAAACTCTTTCACAAAATCACAGAATCACAGAATCGTTTAGGTTGGAAGAGACCTACAAGATCACCGAGTCCAACCTCTCACCTAACACTAAGAAGTCCTTCACTAAACCATATCACTAAGCTCTACATCTAAACGTCTTTTAAAGGCCTCAGGGATGGTGACTCAACCACTTCTATGGGCAGCCCATTCCAATGCCTAACAACCCTTTCAGTAAGAAGTTCTTCCTAATATCCAACCTAAACCTCCCCTGGTGCAACTTTAGCCCATTCCCCCTCGTCCTGTCACCAGGCACGTGGGAGAATAGACCAATCCCCATCTCACTACAGCCTCCTTTAAGGTACCTACAGAGAGCAATAAGGTCACCCCTAAACCTCCTTTTCTCCAGGCTGAATAATCCCAACTCTCTCAGCCACTCGTCGTAAGACTTGTTCTCCAGACCAAGCTACATATATATATACATATATATATATTTTTTTTTTACAACATTCTAAGCTACATACAACTTTTTTTTTTTTTTTACAACTGTCTAAGCTACATACAACTTCAGGACTTTCAGGTTCATTGTTTGTCCTACATTTCACACATATTTTGAGCTAAACTTAAAATGGCCCACAAAGGAAATGCCTCTAGCTTGACACGTAGTGATCGGCAGCCACAACTGCTGTTGTAGTTTAAGGGAGCTGCTACTTTACAGCACTTCCTTTAGCCAAAGTATTTGTCTGTGTACTTGAGCTTACATGCTATTGCTAAGCTTTAACTGTAATAACAGTTAAATATAGCTTCAACAATAATAGCTTCAACTACTGTTTGGCACTTGAACTTTCAAAGAAATACAAGGATGCCCAAATCTGACTGCAAGACTTGGTGCCTAACAAAATCTCAGCCCAAACCAGGAGACACATTATTTAATGACCACATACCTGAGTAAAAAACTTAGTTGGATATGGAAGGCCCATTAATTTTACCTACTCAAGGATTTATGCTCGTCTTCCCCTCGAACTATATTCATTGATATTAGAAATTGGAAAGTAGCTGTAGGACTCCACTACTATATGTTCTGCAGCACGAAAAGACAGAGCATGTGAGAGAATAAAAATTAAGACAAATTCCAAAAACTACTTTATATGCATGATATATTCAGAATAATATTATGTAATTCCTCTTTGGAGAAACAAATTGTCTAGGGTTACCATTAATTAATTTTGCTTGAAAATAAATTATAAGTTCCTCTAACAATGAACCACAGATCACAACCCCAGCAAAGGGATTCTTCTGAAATCAGAAACTACAGAAAAACAGCTTGAAAAGCACATTCTTGGAAATGCAAAACAAAATATCTTTCATTTATGCACTATTTGGTGACAAATTATACCTACTATCTCTCTTCTCTCTCTGATCACACAATATTTTGCATGTCTATTTATACATTTTTATATGAACAAATAAAACACAACTTGAAAAAGCATGTACCAAATCTATTGAATTTCCCATTGCTAAATTAGTACTTTCTCTTCTCCACTAAACCTCTAGCCACATTTTTCAACAGTTTCTCTCTTTAGGCTGGGAAATTTCCTAGCTATTTTCCTTCTCTCCCAGCTGCACGGTTAAGAATGCCTCACTAACATGTTTCCCTTGAACTGTTTCTCAGCCATCTCTGTTCCCCAGTGTCATACTGCTATTTCTGCACTAAACTATGCATTCTATCACTACACAGGATTCATTCCCAAAGAGGCAAATCAATTTATTTGCTGTTAACTCACTTCTTTCACCAAGGGGATAGTTAGTTGAAAATGAAAATTTGTTTTCAACATTCTTAAAAACAGAACACTTCAAATGTACACCGTGGAACTCAAGTTTAACAACAGCTCCAGTGCTCACATATGTTTAGGAGTGAGCATCCAATGTTTCCAAAAAGTATTAAAATGATACTTCATGCTGCCACATAAGGCTATCTAGCCAAAATGAAATCATTTTAGTCACTGACATGATTCTGTTACAGCCGTGAACTGTCACATACATAAACGTTTTCATAGCAGATACAAAACAAGGGAAAGTAGGTGGACTTTGAGTCTCCCATTGGCTATATCTACTACATTTTATATGCCCATTCAGTTCCAGTATAACACAGACGTACGTTAAAAATCTTAAACTTTACAGCTTCTCTTGAACCCTCATATTGGTTAAAGGGAGTTCACAACAGGCACTGGTCTGACAATGCTTTACTACCACTGCCTTGTATAGTCAAATTTTACATAAACATTTGCATTCCATGGAAAAGTTGCTTACACAATAACATCAGCAAAAACTGAGTAAACATCAGAAGCCTATGTCTCCATTACCCACAGCCACTAATTAAAATAAATGACTGGTATAAATGACTTTTAGCAGGATCAGAGCTCAAAACTATGGGATTCCCTGGGGATTTCTGAGAAATGAGAGCCACAAATTTCTTTTTAATGGAAGATGGTATTTTGTCGCTAGACAAAAATGTTAACAAACACTAAGGCAAAATTTGAGAAGGTTAAAAAAACTGCAGTTCTGTTCATTACTAAACATTAACTGTGCTTAATCTCTTTCCCAAGGGAGAAATAATATTGGTTTTGTGATATGATAGTCAGTTGCAATGTAATAAAGTTTTGTCAAACAAAATAACTTTCAAGAGAGAGTCTAAACATATCTTTCCTTTGGCCATCAAAGTCTGTTTCATTGTCCAAAGAAGCATGAAAAAGATACAGAGGGAAAATAAGTAGAGGAGGAGGACCAATTGTTTTTGCAGACCTGTGCCTTGATGTAACTGGGTGCTATTGTGAACATTGGCAGGATCAGACATTTTGTGCTGTGCTGCATATGTGCTACTTGTGGAGCAAGCAGAGTCCAGAGAGGACCTGTGAAGGACTGAGGCTCTTGGTTACCTCAAGGAACAGACACAAGAACTACCTCTCAGATACTCTGGTAAATATAAACACCTCTACGTCTAAATTCACTGGGCACTGTGCATACCAGTTGCATCTTCACTAGAGTGCACTTAGGCCCCTTTGGAACGCACCAGTTGTGTCTGCATGGGAAAAAGGAAGGACTGTTCTTGGCCAGCACTAGACCTTCCTCACACAGGGAAGAAGTAGCCACATGCATCCAGATGACTGAAGGACAAGGATCAAGTGAGAAGAAGAAAGAGCACCAACATGACCTTAAAAAGTCATCCATGCACATCTTCTATAATTTAATTAACAAATCTTGAACTGGCTCTCATAATTTATTACACAATAGGTGCTCTATAGGAAGTTACAATCTGATAAAATGTCAGCCAACACATGAAGGTGGAAGAGGTCCCAAATGGGAAAATCAGAGAGCTCCTGAGGAGCAAATTTAAAACCCAACAGCTTATAGAAAACAGATGCCATGGCAGCAGAAAATTGTATGTTGCCGTTTTAGTATTAGATCTGGCCTTACGAACCATAGAGTGTTGTAATCTCACATTGACATACGAAGCCTCTGGAGCAAAGAAAATGGAAAATGTTGCTGGTGATCTTTGAAAGCAATGTTAATAGAAAGTGGTTAGCACAGTAGGGAAAATGAAAGAAGTAATTTATAGGCTGTTAAACTCCAGCGACTCTGAGAAGTATTCTCAACTCTGTCCAATCAAAAACTAGACATGTAAGAGAAAGGATCTGATAATTTATTAGTTGGGAAAACTGAGTAATCTGGTTTTTAGCAACTTGTCAGGCAAAAGCCAAGGCACTGATATTTAAATGCAGCTTTTGTAAGAGGTGTGTTAGTTTATGCCCTAATTTGGGAAGAGGGCATGTCAAGAGAGAAACCAAGGAGGCTAGGATATAATTCTTAGCATAAAGGAGGTATTGAAAATCAAGAAAAAGACAACAGGGGAATTTGAAAGGCTCAGGAAACACAAGCATTCTTGAAGAGGTATCTGCAGTATCTCATGCTTTTGTAAAACGTAAAATATGTTTGCAATTTATGAGAATTAGGATTTTGCTATGAATAAATTGTGGCCTGATTGAGAAATCCCTAGCAAGACTGCAAACCTCACTTCTCTGTTTCACAGAGATGCAAAAGTCTCTTAAGCATTGGTGAAGTTTGCACTATCTACTCTGAAATTAGCTTTGATATTTTGTTTTGTTTTTTCTTCCTCAAGTACTTTGGCAGGGACAAGCTTAAAGACTAATATGACCTACATCACTCCACTGAATATTTGCAGCTAATTGGACAGCTCACGGACTTGCAATGCATGAAAAGATGCTACCCTCATAATGATGTTTAAAGTTAACCACTTTGCATTTCAGCTTATATGAAAGACAAACATGGCCAGATACCACATCTCACCCATTAAGAAATAGTATTATTCTGCAACATTATTTGAAATCTTTTTGTTTGTGCCATTAACCAAAAATCATGCTCAACAATATACAGATCAAGATTTAATTTCTTTAAAAGAATTAAAAGTAACTGTGAATCCAAATTCCTGATACTCCTGATAAAACTTACATTAAATTTCAGTGGTTTCATCTACTTTCTCTACCAAGACCTCTACTTTCCTGAAATCAAGCCATGCTGTTCCATGCAGCCTTAAGAACTGATGACCTACATATCACATCACAAGTACTGTGCCATTTTTTATTACAACAGACTTTTGATTCACGCACCTCTGAAATATAAACATGTCATAACAGTTCCCTGTGTCAATATTCTCTAAGTGACATTAAATATTAAACCTCTGGCATCATGGAGCATCATTAAAATATTTTTTGTCAAACTGAGTTGGTTTAATTAAAATCTATTACATCCTATTATACAGCGGTAAGGCACACTGCTAAAGATAAGGATAGTATGCAAGAGCTACAGAAAATATTGCTACTGTTAACAAAATTAAAAATTTGCCAAGCAGACATCTTCTGCTTGTTCAAAAACAGCAAGCTGTTAAGACTCAAAGTAATGGCAAAATAGTGTACAGCACTATTTCAACCAGTTACCTTATATTGTAGTGGAATATATTTTAAGTTAAAACATTTAAGATTAAAAATATTGTGTGTGTATATATATACATATATGTCCCTAAGAATGTAGTCTCCACAACCTTACTAATTAGATATTTGATTTTTTGGTGTGTGTTCTCTCTGTTAGATTATAGTCATATTCTATATTTGTGTCACATTTCTTTTGCATTGTAGTGTAGTTGGAAGAAAGCTATGTCAGAGCCACTCTGTAAGGGAGGTGTAGCCAGTTTCCATTTCTCTTTGCAGCTACATAAAAGATTCAAAGTCTTGTCTCTGCATAAGCTATCCAGGTATTATATTGAGCTTTTGAATGCCATTGCACACTAGAACATGTTTTCAGCTCTGAGGTGTTAAAACAAATTTTATACACTGCAGTGAAGTCCTTATTCCAGTGTAAAAATTCACAAGGAGAGTAAGGCAAATGCTAAAGGAGCAGTCAGACACAATCACTGCAGAGGAAGAATTCTAGCCTTCCTAGCCAGCACTAATGAAACAGACAAATAAGAAAGGAAAAACTGACCCAATTACTCTCCTAAAACTCCCTTCAAGCAGAGAGCAAGTATGTTTTCAGTTCTTGGCACTGAAATAAAATGATGAAATTATGCAGCTTTGTAAACTCCTCAAAGATCCTCAGATAACACTCATTATCTTCTGTAAAACTTAACTATGAGCTGCATTCAAAACTGTAGCATATTTGCACAACAAATATATATTTGATTAATAAATATGAAATTAAATCTCAGCATTTCCTATTTGCTATGTATTTCGTGCATGAGATAACACACTTCATATTTAAAAGACATTGGATTTCTATTAAAGTTTTCTTCTGTGCCTGCTTACAGTATTTAACCTAAAAAAAAAAAAAAAAAAATTTTTCAGGAAGCTGAGCAATATGAAATGGGGTACCTGCTTCACTCCTACACAGCTATGTGTATAATTTTGACAGCATATGCTCTTTTGAAAGTCAATTCAACTTGCCTGAGAACTGGTGCCTGGTGATACTTCAGGCAACAGTGAGCATCCACTTAGCTCTATTTTAAAACAAAGCACTTGTGACAGCTTCAGAAGAGATATACACAAATGCTCTCTTGGATTCAATCCTACTGCACCCCTGGCTACCCTACAGGACAAAACTTATTAATACTTAAACATCAGCATTAACACTATCATACATTTTACATAGGATGCTTTGGATCCAACATGATTTCTTCATAGAGTCATAGGCCAGTGAGGCACTTGCTTCTGTCTCATCTAAATTATTCATGAGGCATTCCCCTGTAGAAATCATCAACTTAAGTGGAAGAATCACTCAGCAGAACACTCTTGTCATATTTTATTTTTTCCCTTTCATTAGGTTCCAATGTAGAGCAAAAGTGCAGCTTTTTTTTTCTCTTAAAAAATATATATATATATATATATTGTATGAAGCATTTATTTATGGATGCCTGTTACCTGCCACACTTCAGAAAAAGTATCTTTGATTAAAAGATGGGACAGCTGTTGTGCACTAGAAAAAGTTCCTAAAAATTTGTGAGTAAATACAAATAGGTTGATATGAGTAGCATTTTGATATAAGTAGATAAATATCTACCTGCCAAACACCGACTTCTAGGAACCAGTAACTTTCTCAAAATAAAGGAATTAGAATGACAGTGATTTTAGATTAACTTATAAGTGGGAAGAAACTCAGACATACGTCTCTCCACATCCAACCAATTCCTTCAAAAACAGCTCCCTTGTTCCTAAATTTGTTTATAGCTACCTTAAAAAAAAATCAAACAAAACTAGAAACACTCAGTTCCCTCTTCCCAAACTTTAGCAACACTTTGAATTAGGTATCACTTTCTCATATACACACTGTGAAAATAGCAACAGTAATTCAGACCAGTTTATGTCTGGGGTACGCAATGCTGCCAAGTAAAAAAATGCTTCTCTTGATTAATTTTTAAATACACTTAACTTCCTTCTGCTTCAAAGCCCTTAGAAACTTAAAAGAGAACATCCCAAAGAAGAGACTGCATTCTATCTAGAGTTTTGCTCTTTCAGAAATAACACAGAGGGTTACAACCCTCAAGCTAAGCAACAGTCATGCCATTTGGTCTCCCTTTTTGAAATGATGCATGCCTATAGAGACACAGAGAAGGAACTGCTCTTCAATTGCCTTGAATAGAAGGGCATTGACTTTCCCTCTGAAGGGCAAATAAAGAAGGTTCTCCCATTATTTGCTCCTAGACAGGGTATAAAATCTGGTCCTTTAGGTCCTTAAAAGCTCAATTCCATATTTTGTCCTTTATCATTTGACAAATATTGACTTTTTATTTTCTCCATTTCAAATAAACCTCGGTTAAACAATAACTGCAATGGATATTCACTGTGTTCTCTTTACTTCTATCAAAGACGTGTAATGCCCCCAACAAAACGGAACAGCCTTGCATAATATCATCTGTGACTCCAAAGTGATGATGGGGTCAAAAATGAAACATGACTGCTGTCTGAAGAGAGAGGCCATTGATTTAGTTTTCCAGGAAGAGGTGTACGGTCAGCATGCCCTGCAAAAGAATGTGAAAATCTTGCTGATCAGAGGCAGACCAGCAGTATGAACCCCAGAGGAAAGAACTGCTATGTGTTATGGAAGGAGGCAGGTGAATAAAGCAAAACAGCAGAAGAAGCTAACAACTGTTTCAAAGTCAACTAACGCACATTTCATCTACAAAAAAATAAAAAAATAAAAAAATAAAAAATAAAAAAAATAAAAAAATAAATGTATGCTTAAAAACTCAGACAGAAAATTGCTTTGGATAAAGAAAGGGTAGCAAAGGGTCAGTGTTCAACCTTTTGGCTAATACCTAACTACCTTTCATTAAAAATGAATACCTGATCACCTTTCATTAAAAAATACATTATTAATATAATCCAGAATATAAATATGTAAATATAAAGCAGAATGAACAATAAGTTCTATACAATTTTATTACACTTAAAAAAAAAAAAAAAAAAAAAAAGTGTATACCACTGACACACCTACTGAAAAAGGAAATAAATCCTCACAACCTTTCAAAGGAAATTTGTATAGGTGATCTTTTCATCTAAAGTCACTACTCCTCCCAACACTTATTAGAATATACTAGCACATCTAGCACTGTCTTTAAACATCCTATATAAATTCCAGAACTGAAAAAATAAGGAATTTGACTTTGTGTAAAATTAAATTCCCTTAGAGGTTTATTTGCAGTATAATAAAGTACCTTAACTGATAAATTAATATAATCAAATATCACTTTTTCTCAGTGCCTATTGTTAATACTTAGGGAAAAGGTTCAAACACAGACCTCAGTTCTGCAAATGGTGAATCACAACCAGTATATAGCCCATTTCACTATAAATACATTTAAAATATACATGTATTAGGAAAAAAAAATTACTGTTACTTTCATCTAACCATATGCTATATTTTCAAATATTAATGCAAACATGTACCGCAAAAACTAGAACTACTGATTTTTTTAATAGAAAGTTATTTTTATTTTTATAAGCTATTTAAAAGCTGGTGATAATTTATAACTACTTTTATATTCATATAATAAATATATGATCTAAATTTACATATGTAAATAGAATTATTTGCCAAATGTTTGTAATTGCTCTATTCCACTAACACACAAAGGATAAGATTTGTCTCAATGTGCTTTAAGTCACTGGTATATACTCTTTGAGGTACATCTTTACTGGGGCTATATCCTGGCATTCAAGCCATGCTCCTTGGTTGAAGTATTCATATGCCAGATAAGTTCCCAGTTTCAGTTCAGATATAAGAAACTTGTTACCTGTCCTTACAGACACAGTAGGCCATAGCATAGCATATGGTCTGTTACATCTACCGAGATTTTTAATTATTACTTACATGGGCACAGAGAACAGTTCAAAGCCAGTTCCAGCTGAGCATCTGCTGCCTCTTATATCCATGGCAGTAGATGTGCATTACACATGCAAACACAATCCACCCAGACCAAGAGGGGCACATGTATTAGCCTCAGCTATAACTGCGCTGCAAGCATTGTAGCCACACAGGTACAGCTTTTGTTGTTGTTGTTGCTTAATGATAAAAGTACCTTCTCATGTAGAAAAAAATAATTGGCCTCTTTTATAAAATATAAAGGAGTCCAAAGTTTTTAGTGCATTTTATAACAGGAAAACAAGGAAGCCACCCTGGGATATGCTCTGTGAACAAGGCAGAAAGTTAGGAACATATTGGTATTAAGCGAACACCAAGCCACAGTGACATGTATCAATCTTTATACCAGCTATACCTTACAATAGAAGCAACTTTTAAAGTCCCCTAACCAATTCCTTAAAACACAGCCTTTTCCCTCCTTTCTCCCCTCTTCACTTCCCTCTACCCCACTACATATGAAGCAACACTCAAGACATGAAGTGCTAGGTCTTTGGAGGGATTGTGTCAAGGGACACAAGCAACAAATCTAGTACCTGCAGGCACATGGAACTTCCTAAACCACACATTTTGTAGGTTTTTGTGTGTGTGTGTTGTTTTTTCTCTTTTCCACTTGAATACAAGAATCTGGGAAAGGAAAGGGTATGGGCGATACAGCGTGTTCAGGTCATTACTGCTGGTAGGCCAATGAGCTGGAGATGTATCATTTTGGGGGGTACTAGAGTATGGGAAGGCATGTGTGTTTGTGGGTTAGCAAACAGGAGTCAGCCACTACTGCAGAGAGAAGAGAGCACTGAAACTGAAATGCTTGAAAGATACTGCTGCAGAAATTTAATCTTAATGTAGTTTTTAATGGATAACAAATGAACCCTTTTCTTCAAATAGCACAGAAAAAGCAACATCTATTCATTAACACAATGAAAGGTGCTAAAAAGGCACAACAAAGGATTTGGTATACATCTTTGTGAGATCAGCATATGCAAACATTCAATTTTGTAGAGACACAGCAGCACATGAAGACAGCAAATTAGATCTTCCATAGCTTCGAAGCAAAAATAAGTATATAATTTATGTATATTCCCATATATTGGCATAGTAAACACAAACCTGAAGAGAAAAGCATGAACTACTACTCTTTCTAAAGGTTCAGCTTTTAATTAAATTTAAAAATCAGCAGGAAAGTTGTAGAAAATAATGCAACATAAGCAGTTTTTTTATTCTAATACAACAGTTGAGAAGGAAATCCCTGGCCTTAAAATATTTTTTGCCAATTTTTAAGTCAGTTGAAAAGTTTTTCATTTATTTAAAGGAAAATTAATCAACAGGTAATTTCTTAATAATATAACACCATATTCCAGAAAATTTATGTTTGTCCTGGGCATCTCTTAATCTGAAATTAAGAAATTTGAACCCGTTAATTTGAAAGCTTTCTAAACATAAGGGTTTTCTTATGTTCGTAATTTGAAAGATTTCTTGCTTTGCCTTTTTTTTCAGCAAACTTCGTCTTGTGGATTATGAAAACACACAGATATAACAGTGCCCACTTTTGCAAAACTTGTACACATGTTCAAAAGCCTGCTGTCCATGTCAAAGGTTCCCCAAAGCATGATGTAGTGGAACATATAAGGCAGATTTCATTTTTGAATATTTGGAAACATAAAGTGGACAAGGACAAAGAAACAAACATTAGAAGCTAATGCATTCCTTTCTTCTTAATCAATATCTTGTTATATTGGTGGTTTTGACTCATTGATCTTTTGGTACGAAAAAGCAAAACAGATTGACCATTACAGCAAAAAATAAAACTGCAAATTAAACTCATTGTAATGAAATTGCCTGCGAAGAGTGCTGCTTCATCAAGCACAACTTCCCTCAAAAGATTTTGGACTGTGGAGTACCCATTTCTTTGAGGCAATATATTTATAGTTAAATTCTGAATCCAGATCACTTGAAATGAAACTTTTTAAACTCTTACCCTTAAATTTTTCTTCAGAATATATTTTTAAAGCCAGACAAGCTGTATCAAAAAAAAAAAAAAAAAAAAGTTTTTTAAAAAAAGTATTGTATTTCCTGTTTAACAGCTTCAAACAAATCTGAAAATTGAACTTCATACGATTGCTGTGCTGCACCTAAATGATCACTCTAATAGAGATGCAACGTGATAAACAAAAATCTTAAAAAATAAAATGCCTGGAGGTTTTCAGTGAATTGTTTTCCATTTCTTCAGCAACTGCTGCATAGTGATTGACCTATTTGAGTAGTACAACATGGGAAATTAGCAATTAAAGGCTTCCATGTATCCAGCATTAGATCCTACAAATCCACAGGAGCAAAATTAGAAGAATAAGAGGAATCAACAAAAGTAAAAATTAAGCTGTGTGGAATTTGTCCTTTGCTGAAAAACATGAAATCTCTGAATCCACAGGCTGTATACACGAGAGTATTTAATGCAGGATTATAACTCAATTAGGACAACTATTTCTCTGATCCTGTAATTCCAAGGCATTTTACAGATGCCTGTGAATCCCAGGCAGTAAAATAAATGTCTTTCTGTTCTGCATAATATAAGCTCACATTCTGCTGGAAGACACCTTTACAGTTATGTTTACAAAAATAATCTTCACAATATTTATCAAAAAATACATTATTGATCTAAATGAGTCTAAAACAAGGTAAACCAAATTAATATGCAGTGTTAAATGTGAACATCATCCATGTATGTAAAAATGACATTAAAAATAAATCCTAACTGATAATGCCATTTCTTTTAGTAATGATTGGATCCCAGTGCATGGGGGAAACAGATTCTCAGACCAGCATGAGCAATGCCAACCCCAGAACTAGAGACAGCATCACACAAAAGACTGCACACACAAGTTGCACGAGTAAGCAAGTTCAGACTCCAGGCTAGGCTGGAGATTTCTGCACTGTGCTTTGCTACCAGAATAAACATACCCTTTCTCCATTCCAACAGAGAGTGCATCTACACTACCATTAGTCAATTGAGACTGTTTTGCTTCAGATTTGTCAAAACTAATTCAGGTTTACTGATATTAGTGACAAATACAGTATTTACCTCGACCTGAAGAGGACAAGGTTATATAAACTATATATATGTATAAACTAGCTTAGCCAGACAAATTAAATTGTTAATCCATTCCTAAACAAAAGGTCACTATTAGCTTAGGGTTATCCAGAACTTCTTAGCTAATCTCTGACCTAGTTTTGACCTCTCTTGTTAATTGCAGAAATGTTTTCAGTTAATAAACTGATGAGTAGTGTTTACACACCAATTCAATAGTTTCCTTATTTGCTGTTCATAACTTAAAGACAAAATGTCTTTATCTGGTCAAAGACTAATTAGTACCCAATTCGATCCCTGTTGTTATCTTGAGTGGAATGGACAGTGAAGACAAACAATAAGCATTTTCATCAGTTTCATGATGGAGGAATATATAAACAAGAAGAAAGGAACATCAAAACCTTTATTTCATCTTTTTTTTTTTTTTTTTTTTTTCTGTAGATCGTAAAACATTAATTCACAAAGCCTGTAAAAAATACCCAATCCTGTTTGTAGCAATTCACATTAGAAAGAAATATATTTTTATCACAGTTAAAAGAGAAGAACTAAGGAACACACATCAATCTAATGGATCAGCAAACACGTTAGTAGGCTGTATCTAAAAATAAACATTTATCATTGCATCATACTTCTGAATGTGCTGTCTACACTGGGTTTATTTAATCTCCTAACTGTCATAACAATTGTATGTAAGGGTATGGATATGATATATCTTGCTGGTCCTGTGCATAAAATGTCCCCTTCATCCCTTTCTGAAGAAAAATTGGTTTTGCCAAAAAAAAAAAAAAAAGGTACCTGAATTATAATTCCAAAATGATTTCTCCACATCTTTTTTTATTTCTATTTTTTAAATCAGAAGTGTTCATGTAAATATATATATATACATATATATATATATGAGCTTAATTTAAACAGCTAAGACTAAGATACGAACTGAACCTGACTGCATTGTAAAATGTTACATACAATTACAAAAAGGAATTCTAATAATGGAAGAAATAAATATCTCAAAGTCAAAAGAACTATACAAATAGCATGCCTTATGCTCAGGAGAAGTAAATAATATAAGGAATTACAATTTGAAAACCTATTGTAATTAGATATTGAAATTAAAATAGCAGAAATTCAATATACTCCTAAACAGTGAAGACTTAGCATTCTAAGGCTTCTCATAAAAGCTTCTTCAAAGTAAATTTATCTAGTATTACTGAGGATCATACTTTTCATCCAAGAGATAATATAACTCTGAATTATGGTCAGAATTTTCTCCTTTTCTATAGGAAATGAGAATGATCTTCTATCATCTGAACAAAGGCATCTGGCTTACTACTGCAAAATCAAAAAGTTTGTCCACTGCTGTTTGTCAGACTGGTAGATAAACTCTTGACTATAAGGGGCCTAGAATTTATTTTATTACAGTATGGGAATCTGTGTGGATTAAATCCAGATTAATATTCATTTGCTAGCTGCAAATAAATCCCACTGTACTGTAGGTACAGTTTACCTATATCTTTACATTATTCACCAAAAGCTCCATTCTTCTGAGTTTGCGCTTATTCTTTGGCATTGGCTTGTCATACAAGCCATTCTTGAGAAGATGTTCCTTGCTGTGATGGATCTGGGCACCATGCTGAAGCTGGAAAGAGCATAAAGCTTGAAGTGGACGGAGTATAGTCTGCAGAAAGATGGAAGGGTGGGGGAAAGGAGACAAAAAAAGAAGACTTTTAGAAAGCTACCTTGGAGGCATCATTTATCTGACGTTTTGTATTCAATAACTACTTTTAACTGCTTATAACATACGACATAGCTAGAACCTTTGGAGCCTCACAGGACACAGCTGAATAAGAAACGTGACAAAAAGAAGCCACATAGTAGACACCCATCCACATACCTGCTGTCATTCCTCATTTCCTCCTCAGACACACTCATTGCCATCTTCAGTACCAGCTACATTACTCTAAGCTACGGTTTTAGCTTGACGTTAGAAATGGACTGCAATCATTAGGGTGACTCAGCCAACAGACAGTAATAAAATAAGTAACAGTAAATTGTTTGTGATTGCAGGACAACAAAATAACTTGAAGCAGGGTTTTAGAAAGAGGGGAGGGTCTCATGATCAAGGTGGCTGGACTGCTATCCTGGAGACTGGATTTCATTCCTGCCTCTGCCCAGTGAAATTATGTAGGACTAGTGAAGCCACTTATTTAACTCAAGTGGTTATTAACTGTGGGTTCTTCATTTTCTGGTTGCCTGGCTCAGTATCATGGGGCCATATGTGCAGATGTGTAAAGCAATCATAAATGTAAGTGCAGTCAGCAAGAACTGAGTTTCTATCATGTGAAATGTGACTATTTTGAGTACATAAAAAATCAAGTGACTTATGTTTGGCACCAAATTAGGCACTCATCTTTAACTTCCATTGCTCTGGACTTCAATTTGCCATCTTGTATGTTATAGCACTCACTTAAGTCACAGAGATTAAAAGAAAGTTCACTAATGTTTATAAAGCTCTTGGCTACTGGAAAACTCATAGAAGCACCTTTGAGAAACTGCTGATCTTGTCTGTGAAAAGTAGGTTGGGCCAAATTCTGCATGGCTGAGATAAAACAGAATACAAGACCATGAATTGTAGACACTAAGGACATATCCATCCGTGGTCTGTAAAAAACAGGAATCCTAATGAAGGAAAAATATGTCAACATTGTCCCAGCACACTAAAGGAAAAAAGAAATATGCAAAACCCACTTTAATTGCAGTATTTCTCATTTTTCCTTGGGTTTAACTTCTCCAGTCATGCATTTTGTCCTAGCTTGATTCTAAAGGCAACTGATTGAAGGTTGAAGTGCCTCCTCAGTGTCACAGACGTTGACACGATGATGGTGTATTCTACACCATGTCAATTGTGCAAACAATTTTTGACCTGTGAGCCATTTTCAGTAAACAGAGGTCAGGTACCAAAATATTCATTAGCTGATGAAGCGGGATATAAACACCTCAGGGAGGACACCAGAATGTAGTGAAAACACAAATGAGCTTTAAATCTCTTTTCGTGGATCCTTCTGTAATACATTTTGGGCACATAATCAGACTGCAGTATCTGGGTCTATGTTTGGGATTTACTTTTAGGTCTATTTCAAAAGGCTTATATAAATGATATTACTAATATCAACAACAAAAGATTATAAAATGACTTAATCTCTTTCATCACGGACTAGAAGGGATCACAACTTGCAAGGAAAAGGATGATGTCTAATTAGTATTCTTTGACCTGATAAACTTAAACTCAAGCACTGTTAAGTCCCAAATTCCTTGAATGACAGCTAAGAGTTGTGGCCTGAATGGCAGGAAGACATAAGCCAGGGTGTTGCATTCCATGGTTACAGAAGTGCTGGAGGTCAGTGGGACATGCTTACAAAAGCACTTTATCTCCAAGCTAGCTGTAGGAGGGTATTCAAATCATCTCTGCAGTCCAGCTTTTGCAGAGGAAAACTTACTAATTTTCATGCAGTAAAATACTTAATTATCTGTCACAAACCAAATTAGTTTTTCTTTTTTAACAAATTCTATCCAAAATTATTTTTAAAATTCTCAAGAGTTTCCAACTTTTAAGAGTGTCCAATAAATAGAATATTGGAAAACATAAAATCCAATAATTTTCCAAGAAATACCTCCCCCTCACGACCCCCCCGCCCAAAAAAAAAAAAGTTAGAAAAGTTAGAAAAACACAGGAAAAGATAAATACAATAGTGCCTCTATGCATCACATGCATGTATTTTATACACAATAGTACTTCTGTTTAGGACTAGATCCTCAGCTTTGTCAGAACAGCATATATGTGGTGCCTTATAAATCAACTTTTAAAAATATGTAATGTATGGATGAAGAGAATCTGAGTCACACTTCTCAGTAAATTTCAAATTACAGGAAGAAGTGTGCAAGAAATTAGTATAGGATGAGAGAATATAACAGAGAGAAAGAGCAAAGAAAAAGGAGAAAAGTAGGAGGGAAGAAGGGGGATTGAGTAACAAGTACAAGAAAAATGGAACTCAAATCTTGAAAAAAATAAAACTGAAAACTGTGCTTCACAAAAGGGAATTTTGATACACAGTAACCTCATGACAACACAGTGAAAATTTGTAAAAGTTGAAGTGCCAGGGAAAGCACTAGACAAAGTAAGAAAAGAAAAAGGGAAGGAAGAAAAAAAAAAAAAAAAAAGAGAGAAATTGAGGATATGAGTTATTTTCAATAACATACTACTCCATATACAAAGTGGAGCATTACCAAAGGCAAAAGTGGTCCATAAGATAAATGCTGCATTCATCCGAGATGTATATTCCAGCACCAAATACATAAATACATTCAGGAGATGATCTGATACTAGCTGGTACTTTTATAATCATCCAGGCAAGATACTTATCCCTAATTTTTTCCAGAAAATACAACTTTTTTTTTTTTTTTTTTTGGCTAAAGAGCAATTTAAATCTATTATGGGATAGAATAAAAAATTCTGTGCCAGCATTTCAAAACTGAAGTATTTAAAATTAGTTACGTACCTCCTGTATACTCTTATTTTTTTCCATAATAGTAAGAGCAACAGCTGCACATTCGAGTGTAGAGAGACAGGTGTTTGTTGGCTGCGTACGAATTACATATTGACTTGAAATGTTGGTTTTTAACTGCACCTGAAAAATAGCAAACTCTACTAATATAATCTCGTCAATATAGCAAACAAGACACTTCTTCCCAATATTAAGCAAAACAAAGCCCTTTCTCTGTGGTTAATTGCTTTCTAACCTTTTCTGATGCTTTGCCTCCCAGTAAGCCGGGAGGCAAATACATATGCTACTGCTATGTATAATGCTATTTAACCTACAAGTCACCATCAGAGACAAGAACTGCACATTTGTTACTGTACAAACATTTAAAGAAAATACAATTGTTTGTTAGAGAAAGATTCAGTGAAATAGAGGTTGTACAATATGAATAAGTTGTTATTCTTCTGCGCTTTTCACCAGAAAAATCCCTCAAAACAAATTTTCACAACCAATTTCAGTTCACATAGACATCCTATAACAAAAGTAAAACTATTCACACACACTTATTTTATTTCACAATCTAAACGCACACAAGCCTAGACAGTAACCTATACACATACATCATAGTATATAATGACTCTCAATAGTCATTGACACTTCGTTGGGTTAGAAACTGGCTGGATGGCCGGGCCCAAAGAGTCGTGGTAAATGGAGTCAAATCCAGTTGGAGGCCAGTCACTAGTGGCATTCCCCAGGGCTCGGTGCTGGGGCCGGTCTTCTTTCATATCTTCATCAATGATCTGGACGAAGGCATTGAGTGCACCCTCAGTAAGTTTGCAGATGACACCAAGTTAGGTGCGTGTGTCGATCTGCTCGAGGGTAGGAAGACTCTGCAGGAGGATCTGGATAGGCTGCACCGATGGGCTGAGGTCAACTGCATGAAGTTCAACAAGGCCAAGTGCCGGGTCCTCCACCTGGGGCACAATAATCCCAAGCAGAGCTACAGGCTGGGAGATGAGTGGTTGGAGAGCTGCCAGGCAGAGAAGGACCTGGGAGTGATGGTTGATAGTCGGCTGAATATGAGCCAGCAGTGTGCTCAGGCAGCCAAGAAGGCCAACAGCATCCTGGCCTGTATAAGAAACAGTGTGACCAGCAGGGCTAGGAAGGTGATCGTCCCGCTGTACTCGGCTCTGGTGAGGCCACACCTCGAATACTGTGTTCAGTTTTGGGCCCCTCGCTACAAGAAGGACATCGAGGTGCTTGAGCGAGACCAGAGAAGGGCGACGAAGCTGGTGAGGGGCCTGGAGAACAAGTCCTACGAGGAGCGGCTGAGGGAGCTGGGATTGTTCAGCCTGGAGAAAAGGAGGCTCAGGGGTGACCTTATCGCTCTCTACAGGTACCTCAAAGGAGGCTGTAGCGAGGTGGGGGTTGGTCTGTTCTCCCACGTGTCGGGTGACAGGACGAGGAGGAATGGGCTTAAGTTGCGCCAGGGGAGTTTTAGGTTGGATCTTAGGAAGAACTTCTTTACCGAAA
>CM021797.1:65121538-65160271 GCA_011076525.1 Nettapus auritus | reverse complement strand
TGATCTTGAGGTCTCTTCCAACCTAGAAATTCTGTGATTCTGTGATTATTTCCACTGGTTAAAAGTTGTCATGTTCTGAATGAAAGACTTTTAGAAACTACATTTATTCCAGTAATTTTTAAGGTAACTTATTAGAACTCTTTGCTTACCTAAATTGTGTTTGAAATTGATTTATTTGCTCTGCCTCAAGTAATAACTGCCTTATAAGTTAAAGGTTTTTCAGAAGAAGAAATGTAATTCAACCAGTACATTGTCTGTTTTATCAGCACAAAAGCTTTTATTGCATTTCTACACAGCTGTTTAAATGTCACAGAATTTACATAAGTGGAGTTTGTGAGAAAATTCAGATACTATTCTTTTATGAAAATATAAAGAAATAAGTTTAAAATATAATTTACCATACAAGTTTATGTTTTATCAGCATTATCACCATACATAATAAAACATCAGTTTATTTTAAAAATATGTAGTATGATGCAACAAACCCTATGGAATTATCATAAACATGCAAGTCAATTCATTTCCTTTTTGAATTTCATCTTAAAAGCTATCTTTATTTTTCCAACTTCTCTGGAAAATGAGTGACTATCACTATATTGTGATATTTGCCTCCATCCTTGCCAGAGGTTTTTCAGCATTTCTCACTTTATTCAGACTTTATCCTCTTCACTTTTCCCATTTTTGTTTTTATTTTAGTCATCTTCCATCATCTCTTTCACATGCAATTACCCATTCTTAAAAGTTCAAGACACCTTGTATATAAAAGGGAACCTCTGAGCTGCTGAACAACCTTGAATGAATTACATCAAATACTAACTGACCTCAATTTAATGGGAGGAAAAAAAAAAAAAAAAAGAGAGAGAGAAAGAAAAAAAGAAAAAGAGCAAAGCCATTCCAGAAAGGCCAAACAAGTCAGCTATAAAAGCTTAATATACTCAAATATAGGAAAGGAGAAAAACGTATTTTGGAGACAAAAGGTCCTAACTTGCTTATCAGAGGAAACTGTTTTGGTTTTGATTTTTTAAATTCTGGTCTTCTTACCGGATGTGTTTGAAGGACAAAAATATGGATGTTTCAGAATTTTTTAAAAGTTTCTAGCTAGGACTGTTTAGATAGCTTGGAGAGATCATTTTCAGAGACACATACTAGCATTTATCAACTACTTCCTTCAATTTGTTGCAGTATTGAAAAATCAAACGGGGATAAACACTTAGAAGAGAACACGTAGAAAATGTAGAATTTGGACCTCAATGTGAAAAATGAAAAGCAAAAGGAAATGAAAATTTGGCAAATTAATACCTTCATTTGTCCCTCAATGTTTGCTTTCTGTTTACATTCCCCTTCTGGGACCATATAAGGACCATCATGACATATAAGGAAATCTAATTTATTCCAATTACACGCAGCTCTATAATGAAGAGAGCTTTTAGTCCCTTCTCAGAACTTCCTAGATAGGTATTAAAACACAGGGTAAATCCAAACACACCCTGCTGCTCCAGGATGTAGCATGAGGAGCAGACCAAATGCCTACCCTTATTTTCCTCAACACCAGACAACCAAAATCTTCACAGAGTATTTCTACAGAAACTGAGAGAAACCACCTCATAAACTAACTGAAGATGCATTGGCCTCCCCCTCTTTAGGTGTGATCAACAATGCCTGATGTCTTTATTTTTTATCTTTATAAGAGCTGTCTGGGAAAAGTTCTATCTGGTAGTTTCTATACTTTATTGCATATTGCTTATGTTGAAATACTTTTAAGATCATCAGTATTTCAGAGAGAAAATGATTATTTATGATTGCAAAACAACTTTTATGTAAGAAATGCAGCCTGCACTCTACCTTACACTGTGGAGTCCAAAAGTCTATAAGTACAGACTTCAAACAGCTAATATTGTACAAAAGGCAAATTTGTATTTCTAATAGCAACAACAACAAAATTCTTTGTTCTTTTTTGGGGGGAGAATGAGAGGATGGAAACTACTGGTCCTAATCCATTTTCCTGAAAAATGAAAAATTCACAGGGGTGAGATGAAAATACCACACACAGACAACACAGTGGTGGAGACTGGAGGAAGAATGTATTACCAGGACAACTCCCTCCTAAAGTTCATCTCTTCGGCTTCTTTTAACAAACATGCATTTTACCTTCTCTTAACTCCAAAGAGGCACGGTATCTAACTAAGAGATCCTTAATCACAGAAACAACATCTGAAATATGCTAGGGTAGCCTTATTGTTCATCTCAAATTGGATACATTAACTGAATGACTGTCTATCTCAAAGTAGGTACATTCACTGAATGAATAAAACACACAAAGAAGGTTTATTCTTTACCAACTTTGAGAATAAAATGAATGGTAAGACAAAGCCAAAACAACACAGGCATCAAAATGAATGAATCAATACATATTTCATATGGGAAGAATATTTTCTTGAAGAAAAAATGCCTAAATACATAAAACATTTTCTCTTCTTTAATGTGGCTCAAATGAGCAAGATTACTTCTAAGTTAAAGAAATGCACCTTCACAGTTAATGTAAATAAAATTGGATTATCTGGCTCCAGCAATACACATCAAAATCTCACAATGAGTATAAATAAACACCATTACACCATTTCAAAAAAGAATCATCGTATTTTATAACCATTTCCCTATAAAATGTTTAAGATATATTGGTATAATAATTAATTTTTTTTAGCTAGTCAAAGTAATTTGCAAACTATGTGTATACTTTGGAATATTTTCAGTTATTAGCAACATCAGGTTGAAGAAACAGCAGCCCATTTAATGCCACTCACCAAAATAAAAAGAGTAAGACAGAAAATGGAGACTAAATCAATCAATTCAAACTAGAGAGGGGAATTTAGATAAGCTGAATGCAATTACACACTGGAGTTTAGCCAAAACACTGAAATTAGGGTATCTATGCTTTTTTAAGTGCAAGAGAGTTTGGGGACTTAATTTTGAAGCCATCAGAAGCATAAAGCAACACATACAATAGAGTTTTCTGTGTGTAACTTAAGATGCAGGCTTTCCAGAAACCCACATGTCAGCAATTCTTACACACTGCTACACTAATTTAATAAACACAGGCTTCTCTGCCAACATATTCTTAGCAAATGCTAGAGCCTTTGAGCATTTACAGAGTATTTGAACTCTGTAGTAGAAATAGTGGTCCTTCAGAATTTTTGAGGGTTATGTTTTTCTTCCCTCTTTGGAGATGTCCCAGGGAAAGAAACACCCCCACTGATACAGTTCAGCTGTTGAGAACTGATGGAAGCAAAATGCTGCCTTGATATGGTCAAGGCAGCTATTTGAAATTTTCAAAAATTAAGTAAGTTAAGTCAGGCAATTGATTTCTGCTCTTATTTTTAAAATGAAGACACAAGATCTTGCAGGAAATTTTAACTCAGTTCTCTCCTTGATGTCAGTTTCCTTATCTTCCCACCTTTTCTATGCGAGTTTCTTCATCATTATTGTTACTAGATTTAGTCTCCAAAGAGAATACAGCATTATGCACAAACGTGTGGAAAACAACACATCCCAAAGAACAAAGATACGCTATAAAGTTAGTACACCCATCTCACAGAGCACACTTTCAGCAGTGTTTGGTTTTCTCTGTCATTTTCAGCAATTAGACTATTGGCATGTCAAAGCAAGAAGAGGAACACATGCTACTGTGGCTTCAATGAAAATCTTGGCACTTATTTTAAAGTCCCTCCTCCCTTGCTTGTATTAACAGAAATTCTAATATCTGAATTTCTGTTTGGGAACTAATTTGCTCAGCTCTAAAAGAAGGATGCAAGCAAGTACCATCAGTCATCCTGTTTTACATAGGCACTGTTTATTATTCATACCTGCTGCTATTTTAGTAATTATTTTCCAGGAAAAAAAGTGGGGAAAAAAAAAAGGAAAATAACAACAACAACAACAACAAATTCTTTTAAAAGAAACTCAAAAAGCACAGAAAAAGAGAGACTACAAACACATCCCCACATCTTGCCCATTGTTCTAGAAACTAGGAAAAAAAAAAAAAAAAGGGTACTGAAGAGGAAAAGCAATGTGCTACTTCACAGACAACTTCTAACAGAAAATGGAGTCAGACAAGGGGAAGATCATCTTTCACTCAGTATCCAGTTGGTACAAGTACCTTTTACCTGCAAGCCAACACAAAATATTGTACATATTAAAGCACAGAAAACTCAAACAGTTAAATAAAGTTGCCTTCATCACAGAGAAAAAAATCCTGAGCAAAGTTAGCCTCAGCATGCCGCTGAAATTTAGATCAGGAATATGAATAAGTAATTTTGTTCAAAATCTTGGCTTTAATTTAAAGTGATATCATAAGAGCACTGTTTCCAAGTACTGCAGGGAATGACTGCCATGAAACTGTCACAAATGGATAGCCTGAAAAAGTAAATGGATGTCACAAAAGTTTCTACCCACTCTGCATGTCTTTTCATTGAATATTTAGACATATCCATGATGTTCCTGTGTATGTTCTGTGTAAACCAGTGAAACAAATCACAGATTGCACTGTGACTTTCAGGTAAACTTTAAGAAAAGCAATTTGTTCAATTTCTATGAAATGACAAGATATTTTCCACATTTTCCTGGACAATTTCCAATGACCCTCCAAAACTACTCTCCTTGGGTAACCTTCCTCTCAGGCAATTTATAACTTCAGGTTACACTCAAGAGCTTTATCACTACAACACGCCTTGGGTATCTCACTGCTGCTTTGACAGGTAAACATGTAATATCCTCACTTTCCTAGAAAAGCAGAACTGCTTCTGCTGAACAGCACAATGTGGCTGCAAAACTTTCTGTCAACCCTTGCTCCTTTCTTCCTGTGCTCGAGAACCTGAATGCAGAATTGCAATTCTGATTCAGTCTTTCACAGGTCAAAAACAGAAACCTTCTTACACCCTTATAAAAAGTACCTGAACTTCTCTCCAAGGTCATTAAATATGTGGCTAAAATATGAAAATGCATTATATTTCTATGCACTTTCAAGAATGCCTTTACTTTGCTTCTGCAACCCAAACAATTTAAGAACCAAAATGCCAGTCCACTGGGCCACTGTACACAAAAGATAAATGGTCAACAAAAAAAATCATTAGAGCTACCCACTGAGTGACCTAATGCTCATCATCTGAATGTAATCTTACAAGATGTCTCTTTGTTTCTTGACTATGTCCAGTGACACCTCTTTTAAAACCAGCATCTCTGGATTCCACTATATCTCTTTCCTGTTACTGTATATAGAAGTCTGAAAGAAAATAAATGTGCTGTAATTTGATATTAATCAAAATATTTGAGAATCTTATAAGTACATTCTCAAAAAAATGTTTTTAATTGTTTTGCAATATTCTGAGCTTTCTTTTTAAATATATTTTTGATGGAGATAATTAAGATTGTACAGAATACTTCTTTATTGTGTGCCTTGCTTTCACTTTTAGATATACTTGACTGACAGAAAGGAAATTAAACTGCAATAGGAACATGCTCTTCATAGACACAGATTCTTACACTACATAACTACAGAAAATTTTGAACAGAAAAAAAAAAATGTGGCAAACAAACAAACAAACAACAACAAAAAAGCACAACTGTACACATTGTCTTTCTCCACACCATCCCTGCAAAACTGAAGGTTTTTAGAGTGCTCCTGTAACACTTCAGGCAAATTTGTTCAACAGGAAGTCTTTCCTGAGCAAGTCTTTCCAAGACATGGACAAGGAAGTAATGAATCCACACAGAAAAGACTGCCTTTAAAAAGAAATCAGAATAAATCCAAAGCTCTTATGACCTTAAAATATAACATCACATATTCCACATTTTTAAAAAATATGGTAAATCATAGAATCATAGAACACACGTTTATTCAGGCTGGAATACACCTCTAAGATCATCCAGTCCAACCTTTAACCTAGTACTGACAAGTCCACCACTAAGCCATGTCACTAAGTTCTACATCAACATCTTGAAGACCTCCAGGAATTGTGATGAACAGAATAAAGAAAAATGTTTTAAACAAACAAACAAAAATAAACCCTTACAGATGGCATAATTTATCTGCAAAAGACAAGTTTCCCAAGTAGCTTGATTTCTACTTTGTAGTAAAGTTTGTGTAAAGACTGTAGCATTTGATACTTGAACGAGAAAGTTCCATTCATTAAATAGTTAAAATGCCTTCTAAATACTTAAAATACCTGCTAAATACCTTTAAAAATTAAAAAATAGCAACCAAAATAGATATCTCACTTTTAAAAATATGTCTGTAATTTAATTCATATATCCATATTGATCATCTTTACATATTAATCTGTATGAAGTTAAGGTAAAATTTAATTTTTAAAACATAATTTTCTTGAATAAAAAAAAAGGTAATACAAAATATTTAGTACCACATATGCAGATTGCTTTGAGAAAGTCCAAAAACTACCAACAAATTCTTTACCCTGAATAATTCTCTCTTTAATTCACTACAAAATCAAGGAGCTACATAAAAACACACAAGACCTTCTAGTGGCCTCCTTAACATCTGATCTCATTTATAAAACTATTTACAACAGGTCCTTCCGGCCTATCCAATCATTTCTGAAGTGTTCTTTACCTGTCATTACAGTTTTCATAACAACTCAAATTTTGAGCAAATTCTCAGAGGAGCTAAGAGAATCCAACAGTTTAGTACCTGTCACATATTGGAAAAATCAAACAAAAATGGCCTCTTCTTTAGATTCTCCAATAAGACAGTTGAGACACCTGCAAATTTTAGTAGTTTAGAAGTACCAGCAAAATAAACAATGTTTTTTAAAGCTGTTTCAGCTCTTTCTAAAGCTTATGGCTGTCTGCATATTTTGAGGCCTTACCATTGCATACAATATGGAAAGGGTAAAATCACAGAATCTTAACGTTTCAAACCTTTTTCCAAAATGTCTGTCATCACTTGCACCATACATGGAAAATGTACAGTAAGAACTAAGTGTTCACACCAAAATAAATAAATAAATAAACAAACCTATGCATACCTGAGGGATTCCTTTTTGAAAGAAGCAGACAAGGTGTTCTGGCCTACTTTCTACAAATGACATGTAAACAGGAGGTATGTAAAAAAGAAAGTATTCTCTTTAATATCACTGTTCTGCACAAAGTTTCTAACTTACTACAAGAGAAACAGGAACTTCCAAATTAATTAAGAATTTTAGTGGGTGAAAGTTATCTAGAACAGCACTTTCTAAGATGTCAGAACTGCAGGCTGCTAACAGTGACAGGTAAATGTTAGCCTCCTTCTGTATGCATGAATCCTGCTCAGAAAGACAAGACATTGGTCTAGATGTCACAGAATACTCACTAAACCACAGTGACAATTTAGGCAAGTCACTTTTTTTTCTGAGCTCCAAGTTCTCTAGCTGTAACAATGTTGTAAAGCACTTAGAAGGCAGATGGAGAATCTGGAGACAAATGGAAAACAGTAAGTGCTGCTCTGAAATTAGAAAAGAAGCAGTATTATCCTTCTTCATTTGTCTATGTGTGTGATTTTTTAAGAAGCTATGGGAGAGGCAAGGAGAAAAAAGCAAACTAATTATGCCATTCTTTCTTACATACGGGGATAAAAGAAATCAGAATTCCCTTCACTATTTTCACTGTGATCCTTTAATGAATATTTATAAGCGTGAATATTTTACAAACATTTAAAAAATCATAAAGAAGCCCTTATTCTTAAAGAAAGCAAAATAGTATGGTCTTCAGTTAACATACATAACTGACATAAAGTCCTAGAGCAGACAGGCTGAAATTCTAATCCAAAGGACCAAAATCTTGTAAGAGAATGTATCATTAGGTTAACCCAAATGGCTAACATAAAATTAACAGCTAACATAGTGAAATTGTAATGAAAGGAAAAGTCTCACAGCTAAGACAAAACAGAGGATAGGACTGACCTAGTGATATTTAGACAGAATTCTGTCTACAGACAATTGAAGTACCATCTGGCCTTGGTCTCAGCTTCTGAAACTGCATGTTTTTACCCATACCTAAGGAATTATATAATTTAATAGTGACATTATGTTATGTAAAAGTAATTATATTTCAGTGTGAGTTTTACGGGGCATGCTTGGCACTTCATAAAATGCCTATGCATTCTTAGTTCATTTCCATTCATTGTGGTTTTGCATTTAGGGAAAGGAAAGAAATTATCCAGAAATTATTTTTGGTAATATCTCTCTTGCTTTGCTTACATTTCAAAAACGAACGTCAGGCAACAGATCAATATTTTATGCAGCACTATTCTTTTAATAATTAATACAACAGGAAAGTGCTGCAAGTAAATTCAGTCAGTGAGCGAAGTACAGATCGAGAGGATGGGGTCATGAAATGTAGACAGCAAATTTAATTACGTGTATTGTCACAGCCATTTAACTTTAATTACCTGCAAATATCAGAAAATTGAAAAGGGAAATTAAATACCTCAGTGTCATAAAGTAGCATCAACACAACGACTTTGTTCTTCGGAACCCACTAATTACTTTTGCTTTCTCTGGTTTCTTTTTACTTATAATGTGTAAAATAGTAGTAAGACCTTCCTTTTATGGAAGAAAAAGCAGTGGAAGAAGCTCCTGAGAACTTTGTGGGGATGGAAGGAAGTGAGTAAAGAAAGATTAAAAGAAGAAAACAAAACAAAACAAAACAAACAAACAAAAAAAAACTTTCAATTAATTGGATAGTTTTCTTTTTGAAAACAAGCTCAACCAAAATGAAAAGTATTTACAGCTTTTTTTTTTTACAAAGTGTTCATATACCACAAGAACTTCAGTATGTGCACAATAGTAGAAAACTGGCAACTGCTTCTGAATTTTTCTAACAGTAGTAGTATTCAGTTTTATAGATATGAAGTAGAAGCAGAGTTTAACAATAATTATGAAAGTGCAAAGAAATAATTTAAAAGCAAAGTTTCTGCCCACAATTCAAGAACAAAAATAGCATAGCCTACAGACATCTGACAAATTAACTGAGACCTTTCAGTCACAAAGGAAATGTCACTGTATTGAGGCAATAAATACATACTTATGAACAGAAAAATGTCAAAGTGGACAAATGTAATTCAAATTAACCTAAATGTCAGAAGGACAGACTCCTGGTGATTGCTCAGCATCATATCTCTACTTGAAAGAATAAAGTCTTGACCCAAGGTAATTCTCAGTTCTCACCCACTGATGTCAGTCTCTCAAACATCCATTTCAGCCAGTCCTAGCATAAAACACATTCTTTAGAGTCCAAAAATATTTCTTGAGTGTTTCAGCTGAAATGAGACAGCAGCTAAAACCTAAACACACTCAAACATTTCAGAATATATAACATATTTTAACTATTTTTTCTTTAACGTTGAAGTTATAATTCAGTAGGAAGACGCAATCTGCTTATTTAATGAAAACAAGTTTTCTTGCAACTTCAAAAATTAAACATTTCAAAAACACCAACATAAATCAGAAACAAAAATGTATTATCCAAGTTTGCAGATACAAATTACTGTCTTCTATGAGATTATTAGTAAAATCACATAAATTTAAAGCAAAAATGTTTATAGAACAAGTCAGTGGAAACAAGGTATTTTCTCCCATTAGTAGCAGGGTGCACAACTGAATGCATAACCCTCTGTACAAGTGGATATACAGAAATACAGAGCATCAGAGCTACAAATACACAGACTCCACACAAATAGTACACCCTCCCTCCCCCCTAAAAACACATTTACAGGTAAAAGAACCAAACCCAACTAAAACCAAAAGCAAACCACCAAGGAGTAAGCAACTCATGAATCTGTTGTTGACTGGCCTCCATTGCCTTGGGTTCTGATCAGCCTCCTGCCCGCCTGCACCCCTTATTTACCACCTTAACCCTGTTCCTTGCATAACTAAACTGGGCATAGGCCATTTACTTAGGTTCTATGGCAAAATTTAGTATTTAATCTTTCTCTTTCTCATGCAAACTGAAAATGGCGAGAAACCAAAACAGAGATAGGAAAACAGAAAGATAAAGGACAGGAACAGACTGTAATAAAATGTATTTACTACCTGGCATTGTTTTTCAATTGGTTCTCATATATTCACTTGCCAAGCCCCATAGTTGTTGAGGATGAAAGAGCTTTTTTTTTCTCTGTATGTCCTGAGCAAACTGAATAGGTCACTTTATAAAAATAATCTAGAATGTGAACATCAGAATAGGAATAAACTAAGGTGCAGACATGATGATAGTGATTCTTGCTGTCTTTTGCTCACTCTAATTCTGTATATTTTCTGTATGCATGTGAATGGATTTTCTTACACTTAAATTTTTACATCACATGTAATCCTCTCTCAAGGTATTCAGACAATTGTCTATACATCTTAACCTGCATTACACCCATGTCTCTGAGCACTAACTGTATTAGGAGGTAGTTGATAATCTCCTCTGGAAGTGGTTTATCTATATGGCAGATTACATTTCAGAACAGCTGCTAGCCCTGGCACAGAAATTCTCCTGCTCTTTGGGCATTCTTTCAGTAACAGACTGCTAGCCCTTATGTAATCCTCTAGGCCTGAAAACAGGAGATCCACAAATAAACCTTTATTACCAAACAACAACAGACCAGACTATTAACAACACTGCATTTTAAAAAGTGCATCAATACAACTACTCACACATCTGTAGCCATTACAGTTCATCTATCAACTCTTTCAGTGCTTTACTCATCATTACTGGAAAGTAACAGAATGAAGTTCAGCTTCTGCTCAACTGCATATGCTACCAATTTTGCACTGATAATTAGAGCATTGCTGCAACTTGAAGTTCTGTCTGACGTCCCTGTCAACTACATTTCTATGTCTTACACCTGTTGACACTTTCGCTTTTTATGCCACCTGAATTTTACATTAAACAAGATAGCTTTTTATCATTTCCTGCATAGCATTTATCTGTCCTTTCTTCCCTACAGGCTTCTCCAAGCAAGTCCAGTGGCAACTATGTCAACACCAGAGCTGAAAAGAAGATGGATACCTAGAATAATTTTTTATTTTATTTTATTGTTTGTTTGTTTGAAATTAGTAACTGTTTTGTGTCAGCTTGTTTGAACAAAGATCCCTCACCTTGCTTTCCCACTGTTAGTGCAGTGCCACCCTTTCTTACTGCTGACGCAGCACACAGTGAATGAGGTTCTGCCAATCATCTGAACATCGTTTCTCTGACTTACAGAAGAGAACATTCTTCAGAAGAGTCCCTACAATGACAGCACTTCAAGCAAGCTGTTTCATAAGACATACTCTCAGGCTCTCTGAAGTATTTGCAAGCCCATGCTCACTCAGCACAGGCAGCACAGAAATGGTGAAGTTCATCTAGTAAGTGCTGTTCACACATGTATGAAGTTTTGATGTGAGTAACAGCGTAAATTGCCAATAAATTCTTACAGCAGATGTTTATTTGACTGGCTTTAGTGAAAGATCAAAACTCTGGAAACTTAAGAAGCAGTTTGTGTTCATAACTGTCCAAGTACATTACAAGATGGTCAGCAAATATGTGGAAGAAACAGAAATGCACAAGTGCTTCATAAATACTTCATCACACTGTTTTCCAAATTGTAAATCACATTTTGGGCCATGTTTCTCAGAAGCTAAGAAAAAGAAAGAGTTCCTCCAGCCCAATACATTGTTAAAATTCTCTTTCATTGACTAAGTTCAACATAGCGTATAACCTTGATGCTTCAAACTTTTATGCCTCTTTAGAATGCAACACACCAACAGTAAAGTGCCAGTAATGCCTTTAATTAACCAGTTTATGAGGTCAAAGATCATAACTTTCTGTCATTAGTAACACCTTTGTTAAAACTTTGCTTTCTATTAAAGAAGACAAAGTATTTTGAAGATTTTTTTGGAGTACTATGGTAGTTTAGATTATCAATAAGCATTCTTAACAACCCGACCATATTGTTTGGAAACTGAAGCACCGTGGACTGTGCCTATGCTGTGCATGAAGTAAGAATTTTACACAAACGCCAAACAGAAGGGATTAAATAAACTCAGCAGGAATTATACTTTTATAGAGGCAGTGCCAAGTATGAATATTTGTGTGATACCTTCAAAGTTTTTGTCTTACTGCCCCAAACAAGTTCCTTAACAAACTGCCCTGAAGGTCTTCACTTAAAACTATCATTTACCTGTAAATGTGGAGCTTCTTGTAAGTTTTAAGAGTTTTAAGACTACACATTTGCAAAGTACCTTTTATCACAGGATTACTAAGACCTCGTATAAATATGAGTAACAGGCAGGGAAAAAAAAAAATAATTAAAAAAGAAAGCATATGGTAGAATTTACCTCACCTACCAGTAGGTCACCATTTTTTCTAGTTCATTATACAGTTCATTTCAAGACCATAAATTTGTGTAACAATGAACACTTAATTCAGTCTGAAAAATGAGGAAAACTGAGTTTAATTACTTTGGAAGAATTGGCTAGGATGCATGAACTAACAGCCCGTCACTCCTTGAAACACATCATAAAAACCTTGCTTTGTTGTTGTTTAAATGAGCTGAAAGTGCTTCAGCAAAACAGCATCTTCAGCAACAGGAACAAACAAACAAACTCATCTTCCTTCCTGACACAGAAGTGAATCTAAAAACTTGGACCTCTTCGAAAGAAACATGCTGTCTGCCTTGTGCTCCCAGCACTGATGACTTAGAGCAACCTGTTTCAACAGGAAAACCTCATGCTCCACAGATTGCCACCTATTACACTTGTCTTCTCACAGCCATTACTGTCCTGGTTGCCTGGAGCAGTGTCATGAAGCCAGGAAGACACCTTCCCATTTCTCTTATGGAAAAGAGGAATAACCTTGCATGCTTCCTGCACATTTCTAAGTCCATCTGGGAGTCCCTAGAAGGTGAGTCACAGCACAGAGATTCAGACCTAGAACCTGTGCAATTGTCAATGTCAATTGGACGTTATTTGTCAGGGTTTTCGTAGCTGGAGGGCAGACCTTGGTGAGAGAAGGTTTCCTGTGCCAGATACAGCTGGTTGCAGACAGTTCCACAATAGCCAGGTCCTGCTTCAAGCCCATGCCATGGTGGCCTGGGCCAGCACTACAGGCAGATCAGGACCACTGAGCAGAGCTGAGGAGTCCAATCAACAGAATTTCTTGGTATAACAGGGGCAGCTAGTGAGTGCTCAGTGCAAACTGGAATCAGCAGCTAGCACTGCTGGAGCTCTGTGGGAACCTGTGCTCAGAGCTGCCTGGGCTGCAAAAGGTGGGAGCTGTCAGAGAGCAGCAACAGGGCAACCTGACATCTGGGACATGAAAACTGAGGAGCCTAATAGTAAATTAACAAGCCCATACAGACTGCTCCAGTTGCAAGTAACATCAGTCTGCTGGGGCATGATCACTCCTTCTCCCAGAGAGAAATTGCAGGAAAGAGGGAGGTCCACAGCTATTGCCCCAGAGAGAGGCCTCTGTAATGGCTACAGAGATGCTGGGAAACCAGAGCTGGTGGGATATCCCTGATGGCACCAGAAAGCAGAGTCCTGGGGCTTTTGACACTTGTAAATGCTGTCCTCTGTAGGACAAGAAGAGTTTGGGGTCAGCTGATGGAGGAATATGTAGCGTAATGGATCAATCCTGCTGTTCCCACAAAAGAGGGCACCTTCCTCCATTACCTGGGGGGCCAAAGTGTGGAAACAGTGTTTGATGAATATTCAAGCAGCTGTAATGTTTTGGATGCATATTTTGTAAATAAAAGGAGTGTTGTTGAAATGTTAAATACTGTATCATGGTCCACATTAAACAAGGGGTGGAGATCCGAATGTATGCAGTTCATAAAACCAGTGTGATGCTTTTGGTTTGGGGAGTTGCACAGGAGCAAGGGGTGGAGCTTCACTGAATGCATGTGCACACTGCTACCATGTCCATTCCCACTGCCTGTATGGAGAGCAGAATTGATGGTACATCTATTTAAGCTTTGATGATGCTTAAGGAGCTGTGCCATTCATGGCTGTTCCAGCCAGCTCTGCAGGGAACCTACCATTGTGCCCATCAGCAAAGCATGCAGCATCTGTGAACAAAGCAAAGGATCTTGTAACACAATAACATGTTTTTAAAAGGGTAGGTGTGGTGGTTTTACCGTGCTAGGCAGCTGAACACCACAACCGCTCTCTCACTCCCCCTCCTCAGATGAGGAGGGGAAGAAGTAAAGGAAAGAACAACTCACGGGTTGAGATAAAGATAAATTAATTAAAGGGAAAAATATATATATATTAAGGAAATATTATTAATTAACAATTCAACTAAAGGGAAAAAGGGAAAAAAGGAAAGGGGAAAGGGAGGGGAAAAGGGAACAGCAAAAACAAAACAAGTAAAGGCTATATGGAAGCGCAGAGGAAAGAAATTATTCTCTACTTCCCGCAAATGAGCGATGCCTGACCACGTCCTTGAAGCAGGGCCTCAACACACGTAGCCGGTGTTCGCAAGGAGGACAGATGTTTTTGCAACGAAAGCCCACCCCTCCCCTCTTCCTCCTTCTTCCACCTTTTATTGCTGAGTGTGAAGTCATATGGTATGGAATATCTCTTTGGTTAGTTCAGGTCAGCTGCCCTGGTGATGTTTGTTTCTCACTTTTTGCCCACCCCCCAGGAGAGTTAGAGAAAGTCCTGATACTGTGCCAGCACATCTCTGCAGCAGACACAACACTAGTGTGCTAACGCTGCTGTTCTAGCTACAAGTGCAGAGCATGGCACTGTATGGGCTGCTGCAGGGAAAGTTAACATCCCAGCCAGACCCAGAACAGTAGGAAATAGAGAAAAAAAAAAAAAAAAAAAAAAAAAAAAGAGGAACAGAGCAGGAGGAGACTGGAGACAGACAAAAAAAAAAAAAAGACCACACTGAAACTGGATGAAGAGAGGAGACTGCTAACAGTGCAGGAGCCACAACAGACTGACCCCAGCACTGCCAAGCTCCTCGGTGAAGGGGTTGAGTGAAGTATGTAGTGAGAGGACTGGAGAATGAGCGGGGGACACTTCCCTGAGTCTTTGTTTGACTTTTTGTAATAGTAGAATCAATAACCAGAAGTTTGTTAACTAAAAATAAACTAAATTGATTGAAATTATTCCCCAGTCGGTAACCTTGGTTTTGCCCACAATGAACCCAGCAATAAAATCAAGTGACACAAAAAGACATAATACTAGCAAGTTGAAATTCTGGGACTACAGAAAAAGGAAAATCAGGCCTAGGGAAATTAGGTCTGTGGAAAGGATACATGACCCTGGTGTAGCAACACATTGTTCAAACCTGGAAAACGAAGTAATCCTACAAATAGTATAAGTTTGTGTGCACTCAATAACAATGAAACAGCAAAGCAGACTTCTGCTTCCTGTAGCTGTGGCTTTCTCAAAACTTTCTTAAAGACATTAGCTAATACCATGGCTCAAGCTCACTCTTAATGGCTATGTTAAATGAGATTTGTCTCCTTCATTTAGCAAGGAACGCACCACCGAAAGAACAAGAGCAATTCTGCAGGATCTGTAGATCATCAAGCATTTCACAAGTTCCCTTTGCATTACAAAGTATGACTACATAGCATTTCCCATAGCGTTTGTAAGAACCACTGCCTCCCACCTAATCGGAAAATTATCAGAACTCTTTTTTTCCAATGATTTTGCAAAAGATGAAGCATGCATGGCTCTATGGTTACTACAACCTGTGATGGGGAGGACCTGTTTCCCCATCAGCCTTGTAAGAAAATCCAATGGTTTGGATTTTACCAGTTATTTAGATAGCATAATTAAACAATGACAATATGAAGAAACTTCGGTTTAGATATAAAATAGTTATCTAAAAATAAATCCATGTCAATCCATCTGTAGGTAACATGTACATGATTCAAAGGAAGTATCCTTTATCCTGGGCTGCGTCGAAATAAATGTGGCCAGCAACGTGAGGAAGGTGATACTGCTCTGCTCTTGTGAGAGAAGTCTGCTTTGGAGTGCTGAGTTCAGCTCTGAGGCCCCCATCACAAGGACATGGAAATACCAGAATGAGTCCAGAGGAGGGCCACAAAGATGATCAGAGGGCTGATCATCTTAATTTCACTTTTAAAAATAAATCACATCTAGTTGTCCCCTTGATTCATAACTGATCCTGCAAAACCACTCTTCCAAAATGGCTGCAAAGTGCCTTAATCAATACCAGCAACTTACATGACAAATTCCAAAATAATACAACCTAATAGTTTTCTGTAAAAGATTTTGATCTTTGATGTGGTGAGGCCAAAAAGAAGATTTGCATAACTTTCTCCTACCAAGTAACACGTAAGACCACTGGAAAGACAGAACAAAAAGAAAGCCCAATTAAGAAAAAATCAAATCTAGCTCTACAGACAGGAGACACAAGAGCAAGGCATTGGCTGTTTTCTGTTGTTGTATCAAATATATTTAGAACAATGAAGCAGAAAGAAGCAATATGGAAGCTCCAAATAAATTAGTGAATTTGCAGAAGAGAAGTGAGTATTGCTATCTGGAAAACACCACAAGGAAAAAAGTAAAGACTGTCAACTTTAACAAATTTTAACTGCTCAGAATATTGATCATTCTAGAGTTGAACATAAATTTTGTGACCAAAAGATTTTTCTAGAATAAACTGTCCTCGTTTTGAGAACTTCGTTTGCATCAAAAGTGCCCTGGAAGTTTAAAGGATCAGTCAGAATTACTGCCTCTTAGAAGGGCCTGCACATCCTTGTACATACATCATTATGCATACAACACAGAAGATTAGCATCTTTTCTGATAAAGATATTTTAGGTGTGTGCCAAATATTGCTAGGTGTTTAGATCAATAGAATTCAATTTTTAGTGATATGGCCCATATTAAAAAACAGCCAGAGATAGTCTATTTTATGCCAGCTGAAATAACTTCCGACTGTTATATTTTGCTCTTCTCCAAGAATTACTACAAATAGCTGCTCTCAAAAACTCTAGATGATCAGAAACCTGTATTGAAAATCTATAAATATGCACAAAAATTACTGTAGACAGTATTAGTCAAAACCTCTGAATAACAACCATGGTGTTTACACATTATCATCATTTCTGGGTGCTTCTGCCATAAGCTTCAAACTCACTTCTTTTCCAAGGGAGAAATAAACAAATAACTTACAATTGTTAAATTAATTATCAGTTACAATGTGCCTGATTTACCAATGGTTCCCTGATCTGAAAGCTACATCAGAGAAAAAGAAAGTTTGTCAGGACTGAAGGGTGGTGACAGAGAGAGACGGTCAGCAATAATCACAGGCATAATCTCATCTGAAGTAACAAAATATCAACTCATGTGGGAATTAGTGCTTGGAACACTATAAACTTATGCTCACAAATCTTAACCACCTATCAAGCCGCCTACGGCATACACTGCAAGCTGAAATTGAACAGTAAACCTTAAGAGTTAAAAATTTGCTGCAAGACACCAGATTTTAGCTGATGATACCAATTTTTACAAGAAAAATGAAGTATAAGCAAAACAAAGATGTGTCAAAACTGGCTAAAGGCTGTTAGAAAAAGAAAATGAGGTGTTGAATATTTCAATAACAGCAATCCTGTGATAAATGCACAAATAGACAGGATGATTTGTTGGCATTATGCTGCTGGCATTATTATGCCCATTAACTAGCAGAGGAGTACAACAACAACGAATCATAGAGGGAAAGGGAATGTGAAATTACCCCTAGCCTCAAACCACGCCTACTCGAGCACAAGCAGGCACACCAGGTGAATAAGACCAGAAGCAAAAAGTCACACAACCTATGCAAAAGGCAACATTATAAGTGGAAAACTCAAACTTCATAAAAACATACTGTGCTCTTCTGAGGTGTTAAAAAAAGTATTGCGTGACTACAAAATGTCAAGGAATTACAGATGATTAGGCATAAATCTTATGTGTAAACATACAAGAAGAAAATGCAAAATAATTAAAAGTGAAATGCACCTTATACCCCCTTCCTGACTATCTGAAATAACATTTCTCTGGACTGTTGGCTAGAAAGATGTCAGCTTAAAAATTACATGAAAAGACATTGTCATATTGTTTCATTTTCAGACTGGTTTCATACATTATGTACATCCAGTGTAAATTATTATTTGAAACCCTAACACCAGTATATGAATTCCTCCCCCATCCCAATTCTCAAACTCAACTGTGCAGCACTTTCAAAGTTCAACATTTTTAATAAGTGAATATTTATTTCTTTCTGCAAGTATAAACATAATTACTCCATAGAATTGTTCATTGGCTATTTAAAAAAATAAAAACAAGATGACAGATTTAATCCATTTAGGTACTTGCTAGCAGATGCTTAGATTTACAACAGTGTCCCAGACACACTAAAACATAAATAAAACTGATTCACTTATCACCTACATCGAATAAAACAGTAATTACTAGGGATAGCTTGCCCATATTTTTATATTTGTGCTTGTAGGTTATTTTTTTCAGCCTTTTTTTGGTGATGAAGTAGCAGAAGGTCAAATGTGGTTTTTAGCCATCTGTTCCCACTATGCTATGCTTATCTCCTCATAAATGGAAGCAGCTTCACCCACAGTGCTCTGTGATTGCTTCATACAATATACTAGCAGCCTAACTGTGCCAAGCATGCCTGCTGTGCCAACCAGCTTGTTCTTCCCTCTGAAATAATTGCATCCACTGGTCCAAGTTAATGCAATACTTTTTCTGTACCACCTCTGCAAAGCACAACAGCTGCTGCAAGAAAGCCTGTAGTGCATATTCTAATGCTTGTGGTCTCTTCCTTGGTTGTGGCTTTGCAAAACATCCAGGGATAATGTGCTTCTATAAAGGGTGCCAGCTCATAGAGTACAAGACTTAATTACTGTAATCATATTTTAAACCATAAAAGTCACCTTAAGCAATGTGTCTTATAAGTTCCTGCTATAAAGTTTTTCCAAACTCATTATTTTTTATTTAAAAATATAGACATAAATTAGAGACATAAAAATAAGACATAAATTAAAATAATAATGATAAAGTTAAGTATGTTATAGCCATAAATACATTTCCTCTGGGATTTTCTGCAAGTGCTGAACTTGTATTTCTTCAAGCCTTCTTTTCAAAAATAAAAAACACTGTCAAAAAAAACAATGAAATTTATTAAAATATCCTACAATAACTTTAAAATCATTCAATATAGTATTATATATATTATATACATAGTAAATTATATAATATAATAATAAGGTGAAGTTTTGGTGGCAGTTTTCCTACTATTAACAAAGATTTTAAATTCAAATACTTCATGGTCACTATGGCCAAGACAGCCACCAATTGCCACAGCACCCATGAGACCCTCTCTGTTAACAAGCAACAGACTAGGGGAGCACCCTTCCTAGTAGGCTCCCTTAGCACCTGTAGCAAGAAGTTATTATCAAGGTATTTTAAGAATCTACAGGACTGGCTTGTATCAGCTGTGTGGCATTCCCAGTTCATGTCTGGCAAGTTGAAGTGACCCATAAGGACTAGGTTGGCTGATCTATAGGTATCTCTGAGTGCCTTAAAGAATGATTCATTGGTGTCGTTGTCCTGGCTGGGTGGCCTACGGTAGACTCCCACTACAACATTCCCTGTATCTGCTCTTCCCTTAATCCTTATCATGATGCTCTTAACCATGTCATCACCAACTGTGAGTACCATACATCTCAGACCCTGAATTCCAAGCACTGGCACCTTCCCAACTCACCTGCCTTGCCTGTCCCTTCTGAAGAGCCCAACTGTCCATCATAGCATGACAGCCACAGGACTCTTCTCACCAGGATTCAGTTATGCCAGTGACATATCTCTGGGGCTAAGCCAAGGCTTCTAGCTCCTCCTGCTTGGGTTTACAGATAACTCTTGTAGAAATCATGTCCACTTTTCCTTTAAGACCTTGTTTAGATAATATCTACCCCACTTTCTGGAACAACAAAGCTTCCAAAGTTCTAAATCTAATAACATTCTACTCATTTTGATCTTGCAAAATTGCATTATAAACCCAAAGTTTCAAAACATGAAACAAAAAACACACAGTCAGATAGAGAATCACTCGCAGAATATTTAAACATGAATTATAATGCACATGCGTGACAGTCTTCCTGTTCACACAAATCTAGTTTTTGTCTTGATCTTTCACAAAGTTTATCAAAATAGAGGCTATTAAAAGCCAGTGTGTATATTCATGTAATTGAATTCAAAGCAAACTATCACAGGAATATAGGAGCAACCCATGTGCTCAGAACAAGAGTTAGCAATTACAAAGGCCCAGCCCTATTTCTCTAATTAAGACAAAAACTAAACTACAAAAATTGGCAGAAGACAGCAAATCCTGCAGTGTTTGCCCCAACATCTAGTTCAATGAGACAGACAAAACACAGAACGTAGTCACAGGGTGAATAAAATTTAAGCAGTCAGACTGCAGGTGTTTGCTTACAGACAGTGTTAGTATGTTCTTTTACCACCTGACTAATTTTAACTATTCAGAGGTTATGCTGGTTTGCACAAGTACCTCTAGATCCTTTCAAGCACAAAATAGCACATAACACAGGCTTATGGAAACAGTGCTTAAGTACATATGTCACACTGCTCTGCGTTCAGCTGGTACCTTCACTACTACGTGTCTGATAGATGATTACTTGCCATTACAGCACAAGTTATGACTTAATACTGTACTATCAGAACTGCATAAGCAAAGACAACACTCAAACCATTAAATACAAACTTTAAACTTGACAAAAGAGACCTAAGCCAATTAGGTCACAATTCAACATGGAAAAACAATTTATATACATGTATATATATATATATATATATATATATGTGTAGGGAGATGTACTTTCAAGAATTCTAACAATGTCACTAAAACTCTTGCAGCTGAATGTGATCTGAGTAACAGCAAGTATCAACTAGCATAGAAAATATTTCAGACCAAATATTGATTTTAGCCCTGGTATATTTAGTAACAACCAAACAATCCATCAGTATCAAAAATATTTTAATATATTTATTAATTCTTAATACTTCAAGAGTCACCGTGTTCTTCATTTTCACTAGAAATGTAACTACTTTAAAACAGCAGTTGCTTTGGAATTCCAGTAAAAAGAAGGGTAGGAGCAGTAGACTACTCTTTTCTTTAAAGTTCAAACAGGAAACACAGAATGCTAATTCAGACAGGCTGCAAATTCAGTTGTTAAAGGCTGTGACCCAAGCAATGCAGAAAATCTGCTATGAACTTTTTAAATATTTCTGCTGTCTTCTCATATTTTTCCTTAGGAACTTAGTATGAACATTTGTATCATTGCTTCATCATTCAAAAAAAGCCTCAAAACTTTCTCAGAAAAAAGTCTGTGATTTGCCCTAATGATAATGGAACAGTTCATTTTTGCAGTCTTGAACACTGTATACAGCTACACACCACAATGGACCCTGAGCATCCTGAAGGCCATTCTTGAGTTTTCAGGGGTACCTTGTATGAACACGCTTTTGTTCATTTTCATGTGGATAGGGATCCAGATTAACATTGCCACATTTACCTTTGCTCCTTCCTATATTAACTTTTCTTCAAAACACAATTTTCAAAAGACCAAAAACTGTTAGGTGCAAGTGAAGATTCTGCAATCTATACCTAGTCTTTCTGGTGTAATAAACTCGTACAGTACTAGCAGATTCATTTGTAAAAAACAATTATTTTTTAATTTCCTGCAGGACGCAGATAAATTTTAAACTTACAGTGAACCTAAAATAAAGTGAATCTAAAGTATGGTAATGGACTGTTTTAACTGGATCTTTTAATACTGTAACTTATTAAATATCATTAATTCTTATGAAATTAAAAGTTTTGGGAAAAACACTACTCAAAAATCACAGAATGAAAGGAGAAAACTTAAAATGGTGAATACTAATTCCAATTGGACTCTTACAAAGTACTGATTCTAAGCACATAAAACCCCAGTACTCTATCTCTGCCTACCATCCTATAATTAGTACCACTCCGACCTTAAAAAGCAGTTGTCAGTCTTTAATGAAAAATATATTATATTATTGTTGGTTTAGCATAAAAAAGGTACACAGACAAATACAAAACTAACCCACAGGAAGAACGATTAACATATCCAGCAAATACTTATTTCAGTTTGCATACCAATTCATCTCTATCACCACTTACTAGAACTGTCTCAAAAAAAAAAAAAAAAAAAAAAAGTTTCCTGCACTATAGTCAATGCTACTGTCCCTGTCTACCTGTCCATGAATTTATTGGCATAATATCTTACTTTATTTTTATTAAATCATTTTCTATATGTCTTACCTCAAATATTTTTTTTTCAGTTTCATTTTGCATTAAGCAAGATTTCAGAATTTTAAAAGAATCGCTGGTATTTTAGTTATCCATAATTTCTGTCCATTCTTTCAATAAAACAAACATTTTAAGAGTTACAGCGCTATTATATTTTTTATGAGGTCTAAAAAATTTAGACAGGCGGAATGCCAAAATGCAGATGTATTTAGCCCATACTTCTTTGACTTTCACTTAGACCATATGAGCATTTACATAGATAAGTTCAAGTCAGCTAGTACTTAACAGCATGGGCTTAAGCTAATAAGTGTTTACCAGGACTGTAATCACACTTATACAGCACATGCTGTGTCACACCACACTGGTGCTGTAAAATTGCTGCTGATGCATAAAACAGCCTAGTTTAAACTGATAGCTTCAAAACTAGCTCAAGGAAATATGTACCATCGGCAGAACATCCCTCTCAATTACAATGGAGAGGGATTTTTGATTTTAAGACTCCTGAATTGCCAACCATTTTTAAATGGATTTAAACTCTGGAGCTTCTTCAGTCTTGAAGGGTGCATCATCTTCAAAATTTGACTATAACCTATTGTTATCTAGCATTGAAATCCTTCTGGTCCAGCAGATTTCTGCAAGGGGCCCAGCATGAAAGAACAAAGGGACAGCACGAAGAAGCAGTCCCACATGGAGAATTAAAGTCAATTATAAAACATAAGAAAGAGCCTGAAAGCAATACAATAAATTTTCAAATGTATGGCAAAGCCTGGGTATTAAAGGCTTATTACTTTCCAGGGTTTCTATGGACCTCTGCTGAAAATAATGACCCTATATGACCCTTAAAATTTCACCCTTGTTTTCTTCAATTTTTGCCATAAGACCAGATCACCCAAAAGGCCCCAAAACCATTATGCACTTCTGAAAAAAAAAAAAAAAAAAAAAAAAAAAAAAAGTTACACCACTGGGATTTAAAAAAAAAAAAGAATTTAAGAAATTTAAGAAATTTAAGAAATTTATTTTCAACAATGAGTTCTTCTATAATGACGATATATGAACCTGATTAATAACTTCCTTTGTCCTTTCAGACACTTGCAGCAATAAGAAATAGGCAAGACAGAATTTGCATGACTAAAACGTCAAAAGGGTGATTTTCTTCATAGACATGTTTCTTATCCGGTGTTCCTGACAAGCACCTGCATGATATTTTAGTAACATCAGTATGATCAAACAAATTAATCTGCAATAAAGAAGGCTAATTAAGAGCAGAATTTATCCTGAACTTTTATTGACCTTCTACATTTTATTTACTCAATGGTATGCTTGGCAGTTTAGAATAAATACTTCAGCTTTATACATTAATATAGCTCCTTTTTATGGTGCTTCATTTACATTGTGAATTTATCAAATTTTGCTCTGTTGAAGATTCTAATTTTGTGTTTAAAGAACTTTTTCAGCTATTAAAAAAACTGCTATAACCCTTCCAGTTTTATAGTGCTCAATGAATTCTCCTGGCTTATGCATGACTGACTATATTCTTTATATTCATTTCAATAAAGGTAAGGTTCTCAGGCAAAATGGAAGCTTAACACATGGAAAAAAAAAATCCAGCATGGAGCTGTTTAAGAAAAGTACTTGGAAAATATTTTATTTCCAATACCTTTCCCATACAGAATCTTGACTTCACCTTACGTTCCTTAATTCTCCTGATTATTCAGAAGAGTTAGCTGTTGCAATCAAACGATGCTTCACTAGCTGGTCACTTTATGACTTGTTTTCCTGAACAATAATGTGCAAGAATGAAGCACAGAGGAATAAAGTGAAATAAGCTGAAATTCATTGCAAAAATAAATAAATAAATAAATAACATCAGGTACAGGGTAACAATCTGCAAAATATTAGATTTTTTTCCTGAAAAAATAAATACCATCGATTTCTTTCTTATTCAGATATTTTTATTTCTTGAAGTCATTTAGAAACTAAATTTACCTTACATGTTAACACTTGATTACACCAAATAGTATAGAGAGAGAGAGAAATACAGAATAAGAAACAGGTCTTACAGCAGCAATATTCTGGAATAGTAACGTTTAAAACATTTAAGAGCAAAATCTTAAAAACACAGTCATCAGCCATCTCTTCTAGTCATGGACCTCAGAAAAGCGTACTTAGAAATACTAAGAAATAGCAGTAATCTAAGCCCAGTAAGAAAAAACTCAGAAGCTACTCTCACCAACAAAATGAAAGAGATGTGAAGAAGATACCAGGAAGAGGACAGAGAAGACAAAATGGATAATCTACACACAGTCCTCTCTTACCATAATGTTCCTACTGAACAAATCTGCCAAAAGCATTGACTCCAGACAGACAAAGCTAGTAGTGAAGTGGCTTAAATGAACAATTATCATGAATGTCACTCAAATAACTGCTCTTTCAAAAATCTGTGGAAAACATTTCAACAGCTAGCGGAAAAAAAAATAAAATAAAACAAGGATTAGGTTTCAGCTCAATAGAAGAAAGTGGCATGAATTTCAGCCCTTCAGACGAAGTTGACTGACACAAAACAGAAGAACTCAAGTCCGTTTTTAAAAGGATTGGGGAAAAAAAAAAAAAAAAAAAAAAAAAAAAAAAAATCTTTAGAAAACATGTAATACACTTCTATTTGTTCCAGCTCCTGCAGAGATTACCTGCCTCAAATACAGCCACTGAGAGAAGTTCTAAAAGCAGCAAGAACATAGAAGAGTGGAAGCCAAGGCCACCTAAAACACCTAAGCTACTCCACCAAATTAATTTTCAAGTAAGGACACAAATCAGGATACAAATTAATAGACAAGATTTTTTGTGTGTAAGAATACTGAACTGGAATTCAGCTGAAAACATCAGATCTTATATTTGCAGTTATTAATATATTTATCCCAGCTGAAAAATAAATAAATAAATAAATAAATAAATAAATAAATAAAACAGAGAAGTTGTAAAAGCACAGGAATAGTTAGGTTTTGACTAATAAAGCTAAAACTATTTTTGCAAGTTTTAAAAGGAATAGACAAGAAGAATGAAAAAGATTTGCCCTTATCTCCCTTGTCCAAGTGAATAGGCTAAGAAAAGTGTTTTCTTCTGCTTTTCATAACTCAGGAATGCACTCTGAATTTTGAATTGCCAGTTTACAGAATTAGGAATGTTTGACTTTTTGGCAAATTTGGTAGAGTCCAACTAAAGAGATTATGTATGGTAACACCTTCTTACTTAAAGGCAAGTCATGTATCAGTGATCAAGTACACCAGTGTAAGACAAATGTTCTGCAGACTTTGAAATGAATTGCAGTGAAATAAATTCCATAAAATCTGTTCATAAAACTGCAGTTAAACTGAAATACTTTGAAATGAATCCCATAAGTTCCTAGCTGTAACTTCCATCTTCCTCTGAAAGCCAAAACAATTGGACTAAAACCTAGAATCTACTCTTCCATTTCATTTACAACAATATAACTTGATTGCTAAGAGCTTAAAAGCAATTCCCAGATTTGATATCAAACAGATTTCATCCCTTAAAGCAAATTATTTACAACTTAAGCAGTTACAGTCATAGCTCTTTTTTTGAATTAACAGCATGTTGACTAACAGTATTCCATTTAAACTATTCTAACATCATAGTCAAAAAGGGCTTGGATTTTTATAAATTTGCATATTGCCTCTGGTTTGTCCCCAGAAGTAACAGTCAGCTTTTCACTGACAAAAGGGTGGTCCAACAATGAAGGATTTTTTTTCCATTGTTAAAAATGCCAGTATTTACCCTTTTTTCCACAATGTAATTTCAGTAACAACCCTTAATGAAAAATAAATTTTGTTACCGATTACACCTTGACAGAAAATGCCAGTCTCATGGAAATATTTAAGAAATAAAAATAAAAGCTTCGTTTATATGACCAAGCATGCAGTATTCTAATAAACATTGAAAAACTTCCCTCCAAACCACACTATTATAGTGATATATGGGGACAAATATTCCACAGATACCATGCTACCTACAATAACCCAAGAGAAAATGCTGTCTTTTCTTTTAATCTGTAGCCACTCCTCCATGTCATTTTGGATAGCCAAACAGAGCTAGCTGATGGAAACAAAAACATCCACACATTTGAGAATTCAGATGAAAAGCTTGCAGTCCACAGAAGTTTCAAAAAAGCATAATAAACAAGAACTTGTAAGGAAGCTATAAACTAGAACATAGAATTACACAAGTCCTACACAAGGGCTGTTTCCACTGCATTTGACAGTTCAAGGTGCTGTGCATCTTTTTTTTTACAGTGCCAGACGCCACTTAGCCCCAGGAGACATGTTGTACCACACCACTTCTGTATCACTACAAATGTAAGGGAACCGGGGAGGAACAAAATCAAAGACCTTGCTCTAAGAACCAACACAACAGGAATCCTAAGGCAAGGGCAGCATTGAATTTCAGACATCAGTTTCACTTTCAAACAAATTTGAACCTACAGCATTGCAGACAAGTTCTAGCCACAGTAGAAATATAAAGGTTTGACCAGTTTTAGCATGCTCCATTGATAAGCATTTGATGAAATTCATTTAAAAAATAGTTACATTTCCTTTCAGAAACTTACAAAGAATCAAACCAATAAAATTATCAAACTTCCAGATTTAGAAGTACTTGATTATGAATGACGCACAACGCAGACACAAAACTACAAATACGCAAAATGAGAGTTTTGTATAGAAAATCTATTTGTAAAATTCTAAAATTTATTTCTAAATTTAGACATTTAACCCAGAGAGACCATTGTAGGGCATAATGAAGTACTGCCTGATGTGTTAATATAACATAAATATAATTGAGTTCAATCTAATAATAGACAAAAGACTTCCTCAGTGACAGTGACTCAGTTACATAAGATTTAAGTTTTACCTTCAAATTCATGATTCCTGTGCCAAAGACTAATTCAGTTCTCCTCTAAAAAACTCCCTGAATAGTGATGCTACACCATGCAGTGAAAGGAACCTACGCCCATTAATGTTAGTAACATTACATTGTAATCTAAGGTATTTTCATAAGGGCAGAGAGAGCTGCAACAATTTTATAACTACAGCTGAAGTCTTATTGACAGTTCAAGTAAAGGACAGCAGAGTGGGTGTTGATGTTCCTAACATACAAACAAACGAGCCCACATGGCCATTATCTGTTCTGCTTAAATTCTAAGGAACATCTACCACAAGTCAGAAAGGTTTAAACAAAGTGGAGATTAAATGTGTGAAAAAGACTGTCTCTTCATAAGTGACTACAAATTTCTACTTACACCTTCTCTATTAGTGCAATGTAGCAAAAAATTATATGTTAGACTGCACATTGTCTAACAGCTCAGGTAAAAATTTTTGACACAAGCTGGTTTTCAATTTTGCAAACAAAACATGATACACTGAAGTTAGATGCATTAATTAAAAAAAAAATCAAATGACAACATGAAACGAGCAATATTTATAAAGATAACTTTCTCATAAACTCGTACGTTATTGTTGTTGTTCAAGTTTTCCTTTCCTTGTCAGCTGGTTCCATTTGAAAAGGAAAAAAAAATCCATGATTTCACTTTGCACTACCTTCTAGCTGATCAGAAAGTATTTATTATACACACATTTTCAATTTTTATATTACAACTTACCTGTTTGGGAAGCCGGAAGAGTGAATTTTTGTAAAATATATCTTTAGCTTGACTCCAAGTTCCATCAATGATTATCATAACTGGTGAACTGGAAGTCCCCAAAGTGACTTCTTCCAAATTGGTTGCTTCAGCTCCAGGATACAAAATAAGAGTACTGGGATTTCTGCACACAGTTGCTAACTCAGGGTACCTTCAATGCACATACACAAAATGACAGTAATTACTAAAGGTTTCCATGACAAATAGATACTTCCAGATTACAACACTAAATTCAATTAATCTTCTCCAAATTTTATTTAATTTTCCAAGAAAGGTTCATTACTCAGATATCAATCCCTCTATCCAATACATCAAGAAAAGGTGTTGGTCCCTCCTCAGCTCCTATGAAGAAGGAAAATAACACCCACAAAAGTAAACAGTAAAAAGTTCGATGAAACAATCTGTAGGGAACATTTTCCAATACTTCAGTCATTAAGTCTGAGAACACCCTCTAATGTCTAACTGAACAAAAGATGTTTTGAATTGTTTACTAAAATCATATATATTCTAGTAAAATCTGTTCAAGTGCTAAGCACAAAAGTACCACAATCTCCTCAATTTAAATTTTTTATTACTACTTCTACAGTTACAGCCCCGAAACATATACATTCCTTTCCTCCTTTCTGTTGGCCTATAAATCTGGCACTGGAATTAGATGCATAGCTACTGTCTATTAAGCATTCACTTAACGTACACAGAAATTCCTGAAGTTTTTGCAAGACACACTAAGTTAGTTTACAAAATCTATGAGAGGATTGTCATTCAAGTAATACTAACAGCCTTAAGAATGCCTAGCAGAGTAAGCTCGAGGCCATTGTGCAGCACGCGGGCTATGACTTGGTTGCCATCACGGAAAGGTGGTGGGACCACTCTCATGACTGGAGTGCTGCCATGTCTGGCTATAGACTCTTCAGAAGGGACAGGCAGCATGGAAGGGGTGGTGGAGTGGCTCTCTATATCAGAGAGTGTTTTGATGTTGTCAAACTTGAGGCTGGGAATGATAGGGTAGAGTCGCTATGGGTTAGGATCAGCGGAAAGGCCAACAAGGCAAGCATCCTGATGGGGGTCTGTTATAGACCACCAAACCAGGATGAGGGGGTGGACGAGGAGTTCTACAGACAGCTGACAGAGGTTGCAAAATCACCAGTGCTAGTTCTTGTGGGGGACTTTAACTTCCCAGACATATCCTGGAAGCACAACACAGCCCAGAGAAAGCAGTCCAGGAGGTTTCTGGAGAGCGTGGAAGATAACTTCCTGACCCAGCTGGTTGGCGAGCCTACAAGGGGAGGTGCCCCACTAGACCTTCTGTTCACTAACAGAGAAGGACTGGTGGGAGAGGTGGTGGACGGGGCTGTCTTGGGCAGAGTGACCACGAAATGGTAGAGTTCTCGATACTTGGCGAAGTCAAGAAGGGGACCAGTAAAACCTCTGTCTTGGAATTCTGGAGGGCTGACTTTGAGCTGTTCAGGACATAGGTTGGCAGAGTCCCTTCGGAGGTGGTTCTGAAGGACAGAGGAGCCCAGGAAGGCTGGGCACTCTTCAAGAAAGAAATCTTAATGGCTCAGGAGCAGTCTGTCCCCACATGCCCAAAGACGAGCCGGCGTGGAAGAAGAGCAGCCTGGCTCGAGTTGTGGCTCGAGCTTAGGAGAAAAAAGAGGGTTTCTAATCTTTGGAAAAGAGGGCGGGCCACTCAAGGGGACTACAAGGATGTTGTGAGGCGGTGCAGGGACAAAATTAGAAAGGCCAAAGCTCATCTGGAGCTCAATCTGGCTACTGCTGTTAAGGACAACAAAAAATGTTTTTATAAATACACTAATACCAAAAGGAGGACTAAGGAGAATCTCTACCCTTTACTGGATGTGGGGGGAAACTTAGTTATCAGAGATGAGGATAAAGCTGAGGTGCATAATGCCTCCTTTGCCTCAGTCTTTAGCAGCAAAACCAGTTGTTCTCTGGACACCCAGTACACTGAGCTGGTGGAAGGGGATGGGGAGCAGAATGTGGCCCCCACAATCCATGAGAAAATGGTTGGCGACCTGCTACAGCACTTGGATGTACACAAGTCGATGGGGCCGGATGGGATCCACCCGAGGGTACTGTGAGAACTGGCGGAAGAGCTGACCAAGACGCTTTCCATCATTTATCGGCAGTCCTGGCTATCGGGGGAGGTCCCACTTGACTGGCGGATAGCAAATGTGATGCCCATCTACAAGAAGGGTCGGAGGGCAGACCCGGGGACCTACAGGCCTGTTAGTTTAACATCAGTGCCAGGGAAGCTCATGGAGCAGATTATCCTGGGCGTCATCATGCGGCAGTTGCAGGGCAAGCAGGCGATCAGGCCTAGTCAACATGGGTTTATGAAGGGCAGGTCCTGCTTGATGAACCTGATCTCCTTCTATGACAAGGTGACACGCTTAGTGGATGAGAGAAAGGCTGTGGATGTGGTCTACCTTGACTTCAGTAAGGCATTTGACACCGTCCCCCACAGCATTCTCCTCAGGAAACTGGCTGCCCGTGGCTTGGACTGGTGCACGCTTCGTTGGGTTAAGAGCTGGCTGGATGGCTGGGCCCAGAGAGTCTTAGTGAATGGAGTCAAATCCAGTTGGAGGCCGGTCACTAGTGGAGTCCCAAAGGGCTTGGTACTGGGGCCAGTCCTCTTTAACATCTTCATCGATGATCTGGATGAGGGGATCGAGTGCACCCTCAGTAAGTTTGCAGACGACACCAAGTTAGGTGTGTGTGTCGACCTGCTCGAGGGTAGGAAGGCTCTGCAAGATAATCTGGATAGGCTGGACTGATGGGTCGAGGCCAACGGTATGAAGTTCAACAAGGCCAAGTGCGGGGTTCTGCAGCTGGGGCACAACAACCCCAAACAGAGCTACAGGCTGGGAGATGTGTGGATAGAAAGCTACCTGTCAGAGAAGGACCTGGGAGTATTGGTTGACAGTCGGCTGAATATGAGCCAGCAGTGTGCTCAGGTGGCCGAGAAGGCTAACAGCATCCTGGCTTGCATAAGAAACAGTGTGGCCAGTAGGTCCAGGAAAGTGATTATCCCCTGTACTCGGCTCTGGTGAGGCCACACCTCGAGTCCTGTGTTCAGTTTTCGGCCCCTCACTACAAGAAGGACATGGAGGTGCTTGAGCGAGTCCAGAGAAGGGCTACGAAGCTGGTGAAGGGTCTGGAGAACAAGTCTTCTGAGGAGCGGCTGAGGGAGCTGGGACTATTTAGCCTGGAGAAGAGGAGGCTCAGGGGTGACCTTATCGCACTCTCCAGGTACCTGAAAGGAGGCTGTAGCGAGGTGGCATTTGGTCAATTCTCCCACATGCCTGGTGACAGGATGAGGAGGAATGGGCTAAAGTTGCATGAGGGGAGGTTTAGGTTGGATATTAGGAAAAACTTCTTTACTGAACGGGTTGTTAGTCACTGGAATAGGCTGCCCAGGGAAGTGGTTGAGTCACCATCCCTGGAGGTCTTTAAAAGACGTTTAGATGCAGAGCTTAGGGATATGGTTTAGGGGATGATTTGTTAGTGTTAGGTGAGAGGTTGGACTTGGTGATCTTGTAGGTCTCTTCCAACCTAGACTTTTCTGTGATTCTGTGATTCTGTGGAGCTGGCAAGAGAGAATCTGAGAAAAAGCTGGTCTTGTAACAAACACTGTATTACTTGTCTTAAATCAATTTCAGCAGTGTCACTGTGTTGTTTTCACAGTTGCCTCAATTCCAAGAGCCGGAAGAAATGCAAAGCAAGAGTTGACTAAAGCATGTGAAAAAGAATAAGAAATTAATACTTCATAGTACTTCAGAGATTATAAAGAATGACTGATGTTGTAGGAGGAAAACAGCAATAGCATGAAAATACTAACAACTGAAATAGCATGTGACTGACTATCTGTGCTCTGATGTGCCAATGGAAGCCAGAACAGAGAAAATAAGAATTATTAAAAACTAAAATTAGAATGAGGTTAGCTATAGCCAGCACACAGAGTGGGTTATCCATACTACTTATCAAGAACCACTAAGAGCAAGAACATATTCCAAAACTGGCAGGATGCAGAGATGTAAATTCACACAGACAAACTCCAGCTGACACTGTGACCTCACAAGCTTTTAAGTCCTGCAAGATGGATTCCTTCATCACTTCTCTAAAACTCAAGCAAGAATCTCCTTTCTTATTTTCTTTATTAGACAGAAAGACAGACAGACAAACAAACAAACAAAAAAAAAACAAGACAGGAAAAAGGAAGAAGGAGCAGGGACAATGTCAGGGATGAAAGCAATGCTTAGTATGTTTTTTGAGTTGACATATATGAGGTGTACTTCAAACCTGTGCACTCCATCATCTCTCTCTGGGGATATATGTGAAAACACAATTCTATCAGTATTAGGTTCAGGCACACTTGTAGTGCCTCAGACTGACTCCAAGTTTAAGACTCATATAAGGCCATATGGGAGGCATCAAAAATGAAAGAGGAATTGAATTCAGTGTACCTATACGTCCATATCTTGTACTCCAAAATTTGACCATTTTCAGTTCCCAAGCAAACAGTCCAAACGGATTTGATTCAACACTACCTGTTTAATTACAGTCAACATTATTTACAAAAAACAATCTCTCCCTCCAAAATAAACAGTAAAATGTGTAAACAGAGACAAGAAATCTATAAGATGAGTCTGTGACAAATAGAACTACATGGAAACTTACCTGTCCACTGTATTTTTCAAACTAGCTTACATTACGGTATCACAGAATCACAGAACTGTAGGGGTTGGAAGGGACATCAAAAGATCATCGGGTCCAACCCCCCTGCAATGCAAGTTCCTCAGAGCAGGCTGCCCAGGTAGGCGTCCAAACGGGCCTTAGTATCTCCAGAGAAGGAGACTCCACAACCACTCTAGGCAGCCTGTTCCAATGCTCCGTCACCCTCACCGTGAAGAAGTTCTTTTGCATGTCAGTGCGGAACTTCCTGTGCTCTATCTTGCGGCCATTGCCCCTTGTCCTGTCCCCACAAAACATTGAAAAGAGGTTGGCCATATCCCACTATCTCCCACACTTTATGTGGATCACCTCCTTTGACCTGCCGGCCACGCTCCTTTTAATGCACACCAGGATCCCATTGGCCCTCTTGGCCACGAGGACACACTGCTGGCTCATGGTCAACCTGTTGTCCACCAGGACCCCCAGGTCCTTCTCCTCAGAGCTCTTCTCCAGCAGGTCATCCCCCAGCCTCTACTGATACTTCCAGTTGTTCCTTCCCAGGTGCAGGACTCTACCCTTGCTCTTGTTAAATCTCATTTGGTTTCTTCCTGCCCATCTCTCCAGCCAGTCCAGGTCTCACTGAATGGCAGCACAGCCTTCTGGCGTGTCAGCCACTCCTCCCAGCTTTGTGTCATTGGCGTACTTGCTGAGGGCAGACACTATTCCCTCATCAAGGTCGTCGATGAAGATGTTGAACAAGACTGGACCCAGCAGCGACCCCTGGCGAACACCGCTAGTCACAGGCCTCCAGCCAGACTCTGCTCCGCTGATCACCACCCTCTGAGCTCGGCCAGTCAGCCAGTTCTCAACCCACCTTGCTGTCCACTCATCTATCCCACTCTTTCTCAGCTTTGCTAGCAGGATATGATGGGAGACAGTAGCAAAAGCCTTGCTAAAGTCAAGGTAGATGACATCCACTGCTCTCCCCCCATCGACCCAGCTGGTGATGCCATCATAGAAGGCAAGGAGGTTGGTCGAGCACGACTTCCCCTTGGTGAATCCATGCTGACTACTCCTCATAACATTCTTCTCTTCCAATTGCTTGGAGATGGCATCCAGAACAAGCTGCTCCAATACCTTTTCAGGGACAGAGGTGAGACTGACTGGCCTGTAGTTTCCTGGATCTTCCTTCCTGCCCTTCTTGAAGACTGGAGTGGCTGTCCTCCAGTCTTCAGGCACCTCACCCGTTCTCCAGGACCTTTCAAAGATGATAGAGAGCGGTTTGGCGATCACAACTGCCAACTCCCTTAGCACACGTGGATGGATCCCATCGGGACCCATGGACTTGTGTGCGTTGAGCCCACGCTACCGAACCACTCTTACGTCCACCGGGGGGAGCCCTTCCTTTCCCAGACCCTTTGTCCTATTGCCAGGGGTGAGGAGTCCTGGGGGAGTGTCCTGGAAGCCAAGAATGAAGCAAAGAAAGCATTCAGTATCTCCACCTTCTCGGAGTCTTCTGTGCACAGGACACCCCCCTCATTCAGAGAGGGATCCATGTTATCCCTAGTCTTCCTTTTGCTGTTTACATACGTGAAAAAACCCTTCTTATTATCCTTTATCTTTATAGCAAGCCTCATCTCTAGGTGGGCTTTAGCCTTCCTCGTCACATCCCTGCAGGCCCTGACAACTCTTCTATACTCCTACCAAGGAGACAGGCCCTTTTTCCACATTTCATAGACCTTCCTCTTCCTTTGATCTTATCAATGAGCTCCTTGCTCATCCATGTGGGTTTCCTACCCCCCTTCCCTGATTTCCTATTCTTCAGGATGCACCTATCCTGAGCATGGAAGAAGTGCTGCTTAAACGTAGCCCAGCTCTCACAAGCACCCTTGCCTTCTAGCAACCTAGATTCTCCCCTTCATAGCCAGATTCCCCCAAGCAGGTCCCGGAAGAGGTCAAAGTTGGCTCTTCGAAAGTCCAGGGTAGCAATCCCACTTTTAGCCTTACCTCCTCTGCCTAGTTTCATCTGGCACTCCACCATCTCATGGTCACTACATCCCAAGCTGCCCCCAACCTTCACATCCCTAACAAGGCCATCCCTGTTGGTAAGAACTAGATCCAGGAGCACCCCCCACCTCGTTGGCTCCTCCACCACCTGCGTCAGAAAATTGTCCTCAACGCATTGTAGGAACCATTTGGACTGCATGTGCCTGGCCGAGTTTCTTACCCAGCAGATGTCTGGGTAATTGAAGTCCCCCATGAGGACCAGCACTCATGATCGTGAGGCTACTAGCAGCTGCTCATAGAAGGCCTCATCGACTTCCTCCTCCTGATCTGGTGACCTGTAGTAGACCCCCACCACTGTGTCTCCAATACCAGCCCACCCCTTAATACCAAAGGTAATTTGGTATCACTTTAGCTTAACAAAAAATCATGCTATGCAAAATCATAGGCAAGTGGTATCTCACTATAAACTACCTTGCATTCAAGATTTAATTATACAAAATTGGTAACTAATTTCAGATATTTGTCTTGAGAACCTAAATCCTCAGAAGAGCTAAGTATCCTAATTCAGGGTTGACAGAGGCTTAAAATAATTAACAATCCCTAGATAATAGTAATAATAAAATAATAAAAATAATAGTAAGAAGAAAACACTGTCTTTTGAAATTCAGCTCTGAAGGCAGGAGAAAATAATGTATTCTTTAAACTAATTCAAAAGCATAGTGATTCTACAGCACTGCAAGTCACGTTTTGCTTTTTCAAGGACTACACAACTGCCAAAATGACTGTGCTTTGTACAAACACACAAAATTTCTTTTAATTCAATTCATGGCTAAATTTATCTACTATATGTTTTATGGGGGGCACACAAGTTGCATATTTTGAATTAGTTATTTTTATCTTTAATTTTTTCCCAACAAATAATTTAAAGACCATATGTATATACAGTTCCATACTAATGCAAGAAACAGAAAGTATAAAAATGTGTTAAAAGAATAAATTATGTACATAAAGTATCTCAAAACGCTGCCAAAAATAGAAATCCAAGATGATTCCAAGGAACAAAAATGAACACTCGGTTAAAAGTTCACAGAAAAAAGAATGCATCAGGAAACATGAATATTATTTTAAAGTCTGTGTCTTTGCAATACAGCTCAGATGGAAGCAACAGCTTTGATGCATACCCTTCCAAAAATTCCAGTTATTTCATCTTACAACAGTTTTATGCAAAGGAGGGAATGGTTCAAAATGCAAGTCCCACATATTTATCCTAGGATTTGAAGACTGCCTATACACACTGTCATAAGAATCTACAGTGCTTTAGAAACTGGAAATAACTGGTATCTTCAAAGAGCTTATTATCCACTGACTTAATCCTGGAGTGACACTGAGCACATGCAGAGAGCTGTTCCTTTCATAGTTACAGGTTCTCAGAAATATATGCTGCACAAACCTTTGCAGGTTGTGGCTCACACAGTTACAGAACTACAGTAGTCCCTATCAGTAGCTTTATTAAATCATGTCTCTTCCAATCATAAAATGTAAAATAAACATAGAAATAATGACCTAAACATAAATGCCTAATGCTTAGCTTAGAAAGAGATGTGGTTTGTTACACAAACTTGCAAGTTCAAACAATATTTTTTTTTGGTATGCATCTCTATATACATATGTTACATTAATTCCACTGCAGGTTTTTTATTGCTTGGGTTTTAAGGACTTGTTTCCTGTTAGTTTGTTGCTGATATATAATACAATTACGTTTTCTGCTCAGATACCATAACAACTAAGAATTTGCCCATGAAAATATCTGCATATTTCAGATGCATTTAATTAGATCAGTATAAGAAATCTGTATAAGAGATCAATATAAGTCTCGGCAAAATATTGAATTTGTAACTTTTAAATAAGAATGAAGCAGTTAACTCATCGAATTGGTATGGCACATACCACTTACCACTTTTCACAGCCACTGAGCAAGGATATGCTTCTGATATGCTTATTTTGAATAAACACTGTGATACAGTATACTTGATCACAAACTACTTATGTGTACTTGTATAAAGCATGATTTTCTCTACTAGAGGCAGATGTTTTTAAAATAAACTCACAGGAAACAATTGTGAAAAATTAGTCATTTCACTGTAATGCTGAAATAGAGCTTTTGCCTACTGAGTTCTTTTGAAAACCTGATCCACATCCACAGTACAACTTTTTTTTCTAAAGAAGCTTTATCTTGCATGCTTAAATTTACAAAAGCATGAAGTAAAAGACTAAGAATTAGATTCAATTAGATCTTCCCAGAGTGTTACTTCTAAAAGTAAGTGCATATAATCCTACTACAACAACAACAACAAAAAATCTTTTTACTTTTTTTTTTTTAATACCATTAGTATGTTCCATTGTTGAAGCACAAGACTGAGTATAGACAAATAGTATGGCTTGTTAAAAATGTAGGAGATAACTGATAACTTCATTGAGATTGATTTTAGTATTCATTACAACTCAGGGAATATTAAAGAATATCTGCCATTTTTACAATTTCTTAGAGCCCCAACAGAAATAGCTCAGTGCGATGCTACATAAGAAAATTTATTTTTGCTTTTCATCCCCACCTAATTTTTCCCTATAAGCAAAGGCAGAGTCACAAGCTCAGCAATAGGTCACCTGCTTATATGCACTGTCCAGACTGCCTTACTTAGAATAACTAGATAGAAATCTCACGCTACACACTGTACTGGGAGGTAGCTAAGCAACATCTTAGGAAGACATCCCTGATTCTAAGTGTATGAAACAGGTAAAAGATATGAGGAATTGAGTAACACTCATTCAGGCTTAGCAGGCATGTAGTCACTCTTTCTCTCTAAGCTTTTTAACCTTTGGGGTGAGATTTTCTTAGGTTTCTGTGTATTGTGCTTTTTGTTGGTGGTGCCGGTGGTTGGTTGGTTGTTGTTTTTTTAATAATCTAGCTGATTTTATTTAATTTCATTAACACAGTTCTGTAGTTCAGCTAGACTTGTAAACATGGGGAAATGAAATCCAAATGAAACAGAGAGGCGCATTAGGAACACACGAACAAGTTAGGACAAGCACGAGCACAGGCAGTCACACCAGGATAAGCCATTCCAAGCTCCTGAACAAACAAATGACTGTATCATCCAGCAGCTGCCCACAGTCAAAAATGGGGTCTTCTTGCCTTGCTTCTCATCTTTTGATGTGCAGTACTTCACAGCTTACAGAGCACTTGTGACTAACGTGCCTGTCACTGAGACACACAGCTTTAGCAGTACAGATGAAGAATGGGGATGTTTGTGCTGGGGGCAGCAGCTGCTGCAGACAAGGCAGCGAGACTGTATGCTTCACAGCAAAGACTTCTTTAAGAAGTATCTCCTCAAACAAGTTTGCCTACTAGCATATTATAACTTGAATCCAGGAACAATTCACTTTCTCACCAGTGTCCAAGATATTGAAATTTTGAAAGCTCATCTGCAAACACTTGGAACAAGACCGTGGCCTAATACCAGCAGACATGTCAAAGACAATGACGATGCTGGACATGGTAAAGGGAGTGGGAGGGAAAGAAAAGGGTGAGTGCAGTGTGGCTGCTGGTCAGTGCTGGAGAGAAAGTTACATCTTATTCCACATCATTTGTCCTAGACCTTTCTGTAGTGCTTTTATAGAAGTCCTTCTTAGTGTAAAGCATGACTAACTTCAGAGGATTAATGTGGGCTTTAATTTTACCTTCCAGTTCAGTCAGAAAAGTTGACAAGCTCATCGCAGACTCTTTGAAGCTACCAAATCTCAAGAGGTGACTGAGAAGTTGAACTTCTAAACAAGAAGTACTTCTCTTCCTACAGATCAGAAGTTTTAAAGAATTTACAACTCTGTGTTAGTCAGGGAAAAAAAAAAAAAAAAAAAAAAAAAAAAAAGAAAATTTTTAAATATAAATATATATATATATAAAAAAAAAAAAAATAAAC
>CM021797.1:65110661-65121438 GCA_011076525.1 Nettapus auritus | reverse complement strand
GAACTTTTAAAGAGGCTTCAAAAGAATGGTATATACTCCTAGCCAAGTGAAAATGAGAAATTCATTTCATAATTTAGGTACTGTACTTTACTGTATTGCCAAACTTAATGGGCTTTAGAATCAGTTCTCTTTCTATGCTATTTTGCAAACAACTTTTCTCCTTAAAGAAGTGGACAGGGTGAAGAATTTAATGTACAACATTGTTGTGTGTTTATTTAATAGCCATGAAAACTATCAATTAAGTTAATCCTTCATTTATTTTAAATCACATGTATTCATGCACTCTTAACATCTTAACAGCAGTTACCAAAAGCTTCATGTAGATTTGCTATGATTAAGACTTTGAAGCCATCCTTAAATAAAAATCTCAAAAGAAAACAGTTCTGGTGAATCTCTGGTGAAGGTACAAATATATACAACTCATTCATTCCTGTAAAAACCAAGATATATGTACAGATCTCTGACGTTCCAACCCAGTCATGGCAAATTCTTACCCGAGTTCTTAATTCTTTTTATTGTGGGGGGAGGAAAAAAAAAAAAAAATGAGAGAAGAGATTCATTTTACCTTTTGGAAATTTAAACTGTGACAATTTTGTAACAGTTTTTAGCTGACATTACCCAGAAGGACCTGATAACAAACATCTGTAAATTAATGTAGGGTGAAAATTAAGTGATATAACTATAAAAATGTGAGTTATGTAAAATAAGTGAACTTGATAGGTGCTAAAGGGACATTAAATTCACATGTGTTGGTCATTATTAGAAATAGAGCTTGCTGGAGAAGTATACTCCAGTAAAAAGAGGTGGTACATTCTCTGAAGTCTACAACGCAGGGAAAGATCTTGTCTCTGTGCAGTCTCTAAGTAATGACTACACAGGAAAAGAATAAAATGAAGGCATAAGAAGGATCAGAAAAGCCTGGATTTTTTTTTTTTTCTAATAATTTCTATGTTGCTAAAAGCTAGCAGAGGCTCCCCAACATGCTTTCCAAATGAAGAACAACAAAATAAAAACAAAACAAAAACAAACTCCAGTCTTCAAAAAGGGAAAGAAGAAGAACCCAGGCAACTACAGCCTCACCTCCAGCCCTGGAAAGGTGATGGAACAGCTCATCCTGGAGACAATAGAGACTATGAAGTTGATCGGGAGTAGCCAGCATCGATTTACCACGGGGAAATCATAATTAACCAACCCAATAGCCATCTGTGATGGGATGAGTGGCTGGGTAGATGAGGGGACAGCAGTGGATGTTGTCTACCTTGACTACAGCAAGGCTTTCAACACTGTCTCCCATAACAACACAGATAAACTGAGGAAGCTTGGGATGGATGAGTGGACAGTGAGGTGGATTGAAAACTAGGTGAATAGCAAGCTCAGAGGTTTCTGGTCAGCAAAGCAGTGTAGCTGGGGGCCAGTAGGTAGCGGTGTCCCCCAGGGGTCAGTACTAGGTCCAGTCTTGTTCAACTTGTTCATCAGTGACCTGGATGAAGGGACAGAGTGCATCTACAGAAAGTTTGCTGACAAAACATAGCTGGGAGAAGTGGCTGATAGCCCAGAAGGCTGTGCTGCCATTCAGAGAACAGGCTGGAGAGCTGGGCAGAGAGGAACCTCATGAAGTTCAACAAGGGCAAGTGCAGGGTCCTGCACCTAGGGAGGAATAACCCCAAGCACCGGTAGAGGCTGGGGGCTGACCTGCTGGAGAGCAGCTCTGCAGAGAGGAACCTGGGAGTCCTGGCGGACAGCAGGCTGATCATGAACCAGCAGTGTGCCCTGGTGGCCAAGAAGGCTGACAGTCTCCTGGGGTGCATTAGGAAGAGTGTTGCCCTCAGGCTAAGGGATATGATCTCTCTCCTCAGTCCTGGTGAGGCCACACCTGGAGCACTGTGTTCAGTCCTGGGTTCCACAGTGCAAAGGAGACATGGAGCTACTGGACCGAGTCCAGTGGAGGAATGCTTAGGTGACTAGAGCACCAGTCATATTGGCTGTGAGAGCTGGGCCTGTTTAGATTGGAGAAGAGAAAACTGAGAGGGGACCTTAACAATGTATACAAATATCTTCAGGGAAGCTGTAACGAGGATGGGGCCAGACTGTTTTCAGCGGTGCCCAGCAACAGGACAAGAGGCAATGGGTACAAACTGAAACACAGAAGTTCCAGCTGATTATGAGAAAAGACTTCTTTACTGTGAAGGTGACAGAGCACTGGCACAGGTTGCCCAGAGAGGTTGTGGAGTCTCCTTCTCTGGACATAATCAAAACGTGCCTGGACGCCATCCTGCGCAGTGTGCTCTGGGTGTCCCTGCTTGGCAGGGAGGTTGAACTAAGTGATTTCCAGAGATCTCCTTCCAACCTCAACTGTTCTGTAACTCTGTGAGAAACAAAATAGTTGTTCACAGAGTTGGTGAACAAGACTAACACTAAGTATGAACGTAGGATTAAAAAAAAAGAAGTTCAAGTATTATCATTCCCACAGAAGAAAGCACAAATAGGATGAAATGCAAAGGATCGAAAAAGAACAATGAAAACACTAGCTAAATCACGAATTCTTTGCTAATGCTAAAAACTATAAAAAGTAAAAGTAAACATGAAAAAGTCACAGAGAATACTTACTGAGATAATAACGATGGTTATAAAAACATAGCATAAGTCTAAGTAACATGAAAGCTAGGTAAAAAATAAGCAAATTTAGAAACAGAGAGGAAAAAAATAAAGAAACTACATCAGTCTGCAACTAAGAGGAAAAAGAACAATAAATAAAATTAATAAAAGGTGAACCTGAATAAACAAACTCCACGGTTGCCCTTTTCAATGGAATCATGTGAGTAACACAACAGACACCAATAAGTAAGTCAGCTCTTACATAAGAATATTGGCCACATCAGAAACTACTCTAATGCAGTTAAAACACAGTATCTTTTCTGGTGGGGAAAAAATAAATAAATAGGAAAGAAAAAAAAAAAGAATGTCAACTAGCTGGAGAAGGTCTACAAATGAAAACAGCAAGAGGGATCAATGTCTTTATAGAGAATCTGAATAAGGAGAGGTTGGAAACTCCAGAGAAAAGAAGGCCAAAGGAAAACCTAGTTAGTAGTCTCCAGAAACACAAGGGGAAGGAAATAACCTATTCTGCATGTCTATAGAGGACAGGAAAAGAAATAATAAGTGTAACTGCAACAATAAGGTTTTAAACTAAATGGGAGGGAAAAAAAAAAAAAAAAAAAAAAAAAAAAAAACTTTTTCCAGTGGTAACAATGTTCAACATTAAGTTCACATATTAAAATAAACCAATAAACCCACTGAGATTTCTGCAGACTCTCCAGTACGCAACCATATTAATACAATGTCTATATACTGTGGATTTCACTTCCATAAGGGAGTAATAGTGACATCCTCAGGATATTTCCAGGTGTACTTCTCCAAGTAATGGAGAGATGAATGTCAAGTGCTAGTGTTGGTCTTTCCTTATAAGTAGTCTTAAATATAGTGATTTTAAGTAATGGAACTATGCTGAAGGATAATCTTGCAAACATGCATGATGATACTTCCTGTGTTCCTACACCTGAGCTTAACAACTCATAATTTTCCTACGAACATTTGCTGCAGGCACTGTACTTCCTGAATTTGTATATATTACTAGTTTTTGAGTTTTCATTAGCAGTTTGTGGAACTTAAAAAATGCTGGAATTAACAGGTAAAACAAATTTGTATTATCTACAGTGGCAGTATTCAACTTTAATCCAGTTAACAAATCATTTGAATAATTAAAAATTAGACCAATCTGAAGATCATAATTTTCTCTTTCTATAAATATATCAATATAAAATTTCTTATCTGTTACCCATGTTTCCATGATGGACTGCTAATGCAAAGTTCAAAAAGATGATGTGACTGAAATAACGTGCTTTAAGGTGCAACTATGGTCATGAACTCACAATACTTGCATCTCACACAGACCACTGTTCACCCTTTGTTTTAGCATGCAGCAAACATTGTAAGAACATATAATCCATTTACTCTGATAACCTCTGCTAAGCAGAAATATTCTAGTCTTTCATTTGTGGCTGAATTGTATCCCACCACTTTGTGACAGCAGATTTATACTTTCTCATGATGACACTTAAGATAAGTAGCATTTCATTATTTCTGGGATGCATGCTCTTGAGATGTGTATTTAAGCACTATCTTATCTCATTATAATCCAGTTGTAGTATCATAAACATTCTTATTACACTTCCATATTCAATTTCTTTGAAACTCTGTAAGTAGTTTTAATTCAACAGGGATCTATTAAATATTGCAAGTGCCAAATGCAAGCATTCTAAAAAAAAAAAAAAAAAAAATCCAACGTTGCCATTTAGTCACAAATGGTAGTAACATTATAGAACTGATGCTAATTTATAATCTGTGGGAAACCATCAGGTTAATAGAAACTTCTCCGTTTTTCTCATCATTGTTGCTGTTTCACTTTGGTCATAAACAGCTGACTTGGCCTCTTTGCACACTCCTCCACTTGGAAGACTGCACAAATACTGATCTCCATGATTCACATAAGGTAGTTAAATAAATAAAAATAAAGGCAATGACCCTCTATAATCTCTACACTTCGAAGCCATCTCCCAGGATCACGATTGAAGAATAAGAGATGCAGAGAAAAAGAAAACTGATGTTTTCATAAAAGATACACTATTTTTTTGGTAGGTAAGTGGCATTTAGTCTCAAATGTAGTCTGGATTTTTCCCTTTTTAAACAAAGCAATTATGTAAATTAACTTTGATTATGAGATCAAATAACAAAATGCGGATTTAAGGATTGGAAATCTGTAATTTTACAGGTAAATATTTTACAATTTACTAAGGAAAATGGACATAAGTATAGCTGATTAAATGACTCTTTTTAATCTATGAGAACCTGTACATAAAATACTTTCTTAGTGAAAACTCTGATAAATACCCCGGAGTACTAAACACCATTACCAATGCTTTCAAATAACATTAGCTTTTACAGCGTAAACATAAATAAAACAGAGGGAAGCTTTTCTGTACAGTGACTATACTATGTAAGTTTCATACTACTGTTGCAAGTGGAGCTGGCCTGAAACATTTAATCAACTAAATAAAAAGAACAGTGGTTCTTTTTACTATGTCTTTTATTATTCCTGTTTCCACTTACCTCTCTTTTCTCGTGTGTTGTCCTTAAATTTAAACAAAAATATCACAAATAGACAATTACTTCCTGTCTGTATTATTTACTAGCAGACTCATAGAAAAATGCTTTCTAACCAATCTCAACATATAAAAACCTTATTTTCTACCTAATATCATTTACCTCTTCCAGCTTGAAACATCTTTTTTTTTAATTGCACATAATTCTGAATTGTTCTCAGTTCTTGCTGCATTATGCAGAATCAAGATGCATGAAGATAATGACACAACTACGAATTCTGTTATAATCAAAACACTAGCTGTTTTCTTTCTTTCTTTTTTCCTTTCCTTTCCTTTCCTTTCCTTTCCTTTCCCATAAAGGAAAAGGCTACATTTAGTCCTTTCATGATGTCCCCATTAATAAGAGTTAGCAGTCATCCACCTCAACTGAGAGCAATGATTAGTCAAAATGTAACTCCAGGAATTCATTCTCAGTGAAAATGAAATTAAAAAAAAAAAAAAAAAAAAAAAAAAGCATTAATCCAAGAGATTGCAGTGGAATGGATGAAGAGGAAAAAATATGGTAGTGTGGCAGCTTGCAGGCAACTCTTTCAGAAAATACAGTTTGTTATAACTGCAGTTCACGAAGAAGTACCGTTTCCTACAGCTTGATTTAGAGATTTAAAATAAATATCCATCTACTCTATCACAGTCCTAACTAATGGTTATTTAGAGGAGTATCTAACAGTAGAAGAGCATTTTTATGATTTGAAATTTTAAGTCAAGAAATTTGTTTTCATATTTAATTAATATGCACTTATCTTAGTATTTGTATCATCTCTAGCATCGTGGTATTTACTACATGCATTCTCAACATACATAGTCACAAGAGAACAGAAAATCAATACATCCACATAAAATGTTATTTTATGAAGTATGCTTGATATTTATTCAGCTACTTGAAGTACATCTATTTAAGCTGTAAATGAAGAACACTGAAAAGAAAATCATACCAACATACAAGACAGGATCCTAATCAGAACAGATATATTATTCCTCTATATCCTCCAATCACCAGACAAAAAAGAAGGCTGAAGTTTTCTACAAAAAAAAAAAAAAAAAAAAAAAAAAAAAAAAAAAACTTTTAATTTATGTAATTATTTATATATTATTATCATCTGAGAGCTGAGTATTTTAGCCCCTATCCCACAAACCCATTAGCACCCATGAATGTACATTGATACAGCATCCTCCCTAGTTTTCAAGCCAACAGTCATATTTGGTAACACAGGCAGATTATTTTTAGAAATGAATGGAAGACCAACTGAATCTTGAGCTGCATCATCACAGGAGTGGCCATTAGGTTGATGGAAGGGATTATCCCCATCTACTCTGGCATTGTGAGGCCCCACTTGGAGTACTGCATACAGGTCTGGGGACCCCAGCACAAGAAGGCTGTGGATCAGTTAGAGCAGATCCAGAGGAGGGCCACTAAGCTGATCAGAGGGCTGGAGCATCTCTCCTATGCAGAAACGTTGAGGGAACTGAGCTTGTTTAACTTGGAGAGGAGAAGGCTCTGAGGTGACCTTACTGCAAATGCAATCCGTTTCCCTATTAATGTGAACTACTTGTAACAAATTATTTCAAATGATTTTCCAACTGAAACAAACAAAATTACTAATGCTAGATAGATTCCACTTTTTATTCAACGTAAAAAAAATATATATATATATACAAATTTTTGTACTAATTCACAAAGCTGTTGCTGTGATGGGCTCGGAGGAATCATCCTGTGCAGACTAATGTAGACTATCACATTGTTCTACAAAGCTCAAGAAACATGAGCATTGGTCACTGTGATCAATTGCTCAGTTCCTTCCCTGAATAAAGCAATATTAAACCCTTAACATCAAATCTTTTTTCTTCTACTGTTATCAGAAATAATCTCAGAATATTACGGAAGAACAGAAACATTAGCAGAAGTTAATAATAAGAAGTTAATAATTGGGTTCAGGTGCCTGGCACTGGCATGGGGCTGATCCATGAGGGGAGGCTGGGTGGGGGCTCCCCGTGCCAGACACAGCCAGCTTCAGTGGCCCCACTGCTAGGCATGGCTGGGCCCAGCACCACACAGAGTATCTCAGGGAACATGTGTTCCAGAACAAGCACCAGAAATGTAGTGAGAGGTGAAGGGAAAGAAAAGTGAGAGAAGCAGCCCCGCAGCCCCCAAGGTCAGCAGGAGGGCAGGAGGTGCTCCAGGCACACAGCAGAAGTCCCCTGCGGCCTGTGGTGAGGATCATGGTGGAGCAGGCTGTCCCCCTGCAGCCCATGGGTCCCACGGCGGAGCAGCTCTCCATGCTGCAGCCCCCTTGTGGAGGGGCAGAGGAAGAATGTGAAGGGGAAAGAGCGGCCGAGAGGAACTGCAATGGATTAACAGCCAAGCTGAAGGCCGCAAATTCAAAGCAGCAGTAGCTAGAGAAAATGTTACCCAAATTATATGGAGGAATCTGAAATTTGATGTGGTCAAGTAGTTTCAGAGGTAAATACGCACAAGTTCAGTTAGCATTAATTTCAAATCTCTGGATGCATCTACACCTTGCTGGCTGAGATACAGAAATAAAAGCTGCAAATTTAGTTTAGTAAACACAGTCACACTAAAGGACGTAAAAAAGGCCTAACAAGAAAGTCTGCTTGAACAAATAAAGGAACTACATCTTGTAAATAGCTTTAAATTATTTGGTAAGTGGTAGGACTTGATTAGCTGATATTTGATACAGTAAGAACAGTTTTATTAATCATAAGCATAAGAAAAGTGCCCTACCTACAGTATATAATTAGCACAAAAAGCTTTACAAAATTAACAGAAAAAAGTTGCATTCAATTACTTCAATATTAGTTCAAGTTTTTGTTTGTTTGTTTGTTTGTTTTTCCCCAAGTGGCCCAATTAATTTCTGGTCAAGATTACTTTACTGTAGCAGAGCTAGCATCTATGCTGTACAGAATGTACTGGACATTTCTGTAGCTTGATTTCAGATAGCGATGCAAATAAACATGTAATTGCTTCACCACTGTTGTCACTGATAGGGTGGCAGTTGCAGAGTTATTTGCATCAGTTTTCCTGGTAGTTATTATTCATTAGAGGATGTTATTTAATCAAAGTGGACAGAATTAAAAAACTACAGATATATGACTATTTTCAAAGAGAGGTTTGAAAATAAGACTTTTTTTTTTTTTCTTTTTACTGGAAAGGAAAAGTCAAGACCACTCCTCCCAAGCTAGCAAAGAATAAAATGAAACTCAAAAGCAGTAGAGACATGGCTGTTTATATAGCTATGATATCAAATTAAAGTAATTCAAATTTTTGACATGTTAGGCTTGTTAGATACAGTTGTTATTGCCATTAAATAAGTCAGAATTTCCTGTTGAGCAGAACAAACTGTATTATTATTCAAGAACAATCGCCTACAAAAAGTTTCGCCTACAAAAAGTTTATTAGTGGCCTAAAAAGAATCACATGAATAACAGTAGTGATATTTTATTCATGAATATGAGACTACATTTTTTTCACCCTAATATTTTCATAGTGAGTAGAAAATCTACTGCTCAGTCACAAAATGTACTGCAATTGTTAGATAATATGCTATGAATGATCCCAGGAAAAGACATCAAAACACTTTTTTTTTTCTCCATTCTCTTTTTTTCAAAGTATCATCTTTATTAAGAGTTTCTTAGTAGATATTCTTCCAAAGTAAATGCTTTTGTAGTTAGAGTTTTACAAGTCACACATTGAATGTTGTTTGTCTGGCTATATAAACTACACTAACTCTGTACTCAGAAAGTACTGACCTAGAGTAACGGAGACAGTTGTCCTACCCCTCTGCCTTGCCCCTGCATTTTTTAGCATTTTCAATGCCCTTTCTTATCATATCATATATATGAACAATAATATATTGATTTTTTTGTGCATTTTCAGAGATTGAAATATAGATCCTGTACAGCAAACTTACTGTTGAACACATTTCACTGAATGGACTTTGGGATTTGATCTTCCTTTCTAGAGTGCTGCATCTTGAACAAATGTGCATCTTTTTTTCCCATTTATTTCCTTAAACATTGTTACCATGCAACTTTACTATTCCACTTGGAGTCCAGCAATCTTTCTTTCCTGGAGGACTCTCAAGGCAAACATAACCCCCAGGAGAAAAAAAGTCCACCAAAAGATGTTTGTATACACCTAAACTTACTGCTAGCAGTGCTCAGGTCAGAACTTCAGGACTCTGAAAAAACATTTAAGACCCTCTCTTATAGGCTCTTTAATGAGGAGTCCAGCAAAATATTTTCCAAGTGTTATTTTTTGAATATAAATTTAAATTCAGTATTAAATAGTTCTTACATAGAAGCACAAACTTAGTGAAGTTGAGGGAGAAAGAAAAAGATAGATATTCAGTGTTCCCATGCTAACATGATCGTGACCAGATTTGATTCAGGCTACACTTAGTGCTGCATGCTAAAGGCACTTGGAAAACCTCAGACATACAATATACTAAAAATGCTACCTAGTACATTACCATAACGCATACATACATAATACAACTGCATATGCAAGTTGTATTATATGCAAATTCTAATGCATTAATTTCCATTATTCAAGCACTGCAGACCCTTCCCCTTTGAGACCAGACCTCAGTTCACTGAGGAACTGTAAAAACAAAACAAAACAAAATCGAGCTAGTCCCTATCAAGGAATTAATAAACCAGGTGTAAAACAGATTAAGTAAGGGAATAAGAAACGTATAGTAATAATGGAGAGCATGAATATGAACTACTTTTGCAGGAGCCTGATATGATTCTACATGAACATAAAAAAATTTATGGCAAATTGAGTATTTAGGACAGATAAAACAGAAGCTAATTACTTCTACATTTGTTTCCAGGACAATCAAACAAGCCTAAACATTGAACAGTTCTGACTGTTCAAAAAAGGAGCAGACATCTTTGTGTAACAGGAGGTGTGAATACACATTTCAAGAGCGAATGGGATGACAGCACACTAAACAAAGCTTTGAAACCTATGAGCTTATTTTCAATCTGACAACAAGAGATAGCATTCTGACTTGTTAAACAGTCAGGACAAAGTAGTTCGATAAGCTGAGAAAACAGTTGCTCAGTAAGATTTTGGATAGACCTTCTTGGGAAAGGACTATTGCGTTTGTCAAGTCCAAGTAAAGGATGCTTTAATATTTGCAACTCAAGAAAGTCAAGACAATAATTTTAATCTCCAGCCTAGCATTCATATCAGAATATATCAGAAAATTATGACTATTCTAAAAGAGAACAGATTTGTAAGTGTTCAGTATTTTGGCAAGATATGACCACGTGTTTGTAGAAAATCAGTAAAAATCAGATGCAGAGAAAAGAAACAACCTCCGTGAAACCCATACACAAAACTGAACCAGAGACCAGCATTTCAAAGCAAAAGTGGTAACACAAACACAAAGTAAACAGTGGAAGAATAGAAAAATGTAGAAGATATTCCAAGATTAAAATAAAGTTTAGAAAAAAACTGTGAGAGAAGAGATAAGACCAGGCCAAGAGAAATCAGAAGATACAGTGTCACTGTATCAAATACAATAGCTAGA
>CM021797.1:65053001-65110561 GCA_011076525.1 Nettapus auritus | reverse complement strand
GGGGAGGGGAGGGGAGGGGAGGGGAGGGGAGGGAAGGAAAAACTATCACACTGTCAACTTTATCCTAGAAAAATCATCAGTACTGAGGAAAGATGGCAAAAGAAGTGGACAAAGATGTTTCAGGAAGTAACGATGATGACAGTGTTGGTTGCAAAATACACCATCTTTAATAAAATGAAAATTTGGAATTATTTAGAAAAGATAGCAGAAGTGAAGGAGAAACTAAGATGAGCAAAGAAAATAAATTCTATCATGGACTGGAAGGTCTGTTGTACCAATCGAGAACAGAAATCAACTTTGGTACTGCAAATCTCCACAGTGATCGCTGATAACGTGGAAACCATCTGAGAACTGATTAACAGCAGAAAGGAGGAAGCTGTTTAACAATACTCGGAGTCTAGAGTATGCAGAAATCTAAGAGAACATTAAGTTTGAAGAATTACATATACCTTTTTTAAGCAAAAGCACTGAAACAGAGATACCAATAAAATATAAATTGTTTTTGATAAAGAACAGTGAACCAGAAGTTTTACCAAGTAATGCTACAGATACCATCATCTAAGGAAGACCTAGAAATCATAGAGTCAAACATGAAGGGATTAGATAGGTAGTAGCTAGTGAAAATAGTAAGGGTTTTAAAAAATAATCAGATGCAATGATACAAGAGAGGAAAAGATAGGAAATGTTACATGGATTTCTGCTGCTAGAAGACTTAAGCAAAGAATAATAATAATTAAAAAAAAAAAAAAAGACAAATAACATCTTTAATGTGTAACATGAACATAACAAGAAAGGCCAAGGAAAAGGGAAAGGAAATTATGCATATAAGTAGCACGTATTTGAAAGCTGACAGGCAGAAAAGGGGCAACATGGATGTCATGACTGTCAGCAAAGTCAGTAAGTAAAGTACTATTAAAAAAAAAAAAAAAAGACATGTAACAAACACCAACATACAGTACCCACTGAACCAATGAAACCAATGAACCATTGGCAACACAGAAATCAACCAGAGACCTCCACACCTTTTTGGCAGGTCTGGCTAATCCTTGCTATCAACTTGGAAGTGTCTCACCACAGGTTACATTGCCACTTCATGAAGTTGTAAGTGAAAACTAGTTTCCCTGGAGTCAGTCTGACCTTGTGCAAGGAAGAAAGCTTGCTCTGAGTTTTGAAAATGTCAATACAAGTCATTTGAGCCCTCTGCTTGTTTGTGCTGTTTTTCTAGTCAATGTCTAAGACTCTTACAAGCTGCCTGTATTTAATAGGCTCAGAATCTGTTCCAGCAAAATATGTCAGATGCACAAGTATTTTACAATTTTATGTAAAATGAAATCTCCTATATGGCAGTGACGCTAACCCATTCTCTCACACTCCTGCCTGTCATAGTACTACAATACTGAGTTCACTGTAAATCTACAAAAAGCAGAAGTGAGCAAAAAATACTAATAATTCACAAAAGTACTATTTTTACAATAATATTGTTCACTAAGTGCTCATGCTAAACTGTTCATTTTTAATCATTTTATTATATAAAAAAATAACCCCAGTTTCTGTCAGTAACACGATCAGCACCGAAAAGTTCAAAAGTTTAAGTCTTCAAGTACTTGGGGAAAAAAAAAAAACGGATAATCAACAGAACTGGTCTTTCAATTCAGTAATGTCATCTGATGAGTCAATTCAGCATGAAAAAGTATGTAATATACTTTTACCAGAATTTAAATGCCAGATTGCAGGAAAGATGGACAAGACTGGGGGGAGAATAGCAATTAAAAATAACTTGACTGATCCCTTTTCATCTTTCCCACTGCTCAGTCAATTATATATTAAAGATATCAAATCAAAAAAAAAAAAAAAAAAAAAAAAAACCTTTGTTTACATTAGGAAAGACTAAGGAAAAACTGTTTCTTTAACTTGTCTGCAATATAGGTCAATCAAAGATAAGGTACATGTAATCTGAATAGTTTGTTTATTGATTATCAACCACAACAAAAGCTAGCCCAAGGAGGAAGAGCTGAGTAGATGAAATACTAAAGAGATGTGCTTTTGAAAAAAAACACACACGAAGTAAGAATTGAAAAGAAATCTTAATTTTCAAACTTATCATCAAAAGCTTCAGAAACGTTTATTTTAAGCTTTCAAATCATCCCAGTTACTCTACAGTACCCAAATCTATGTAGTTTCTTATAAAATCCCTCTGTGCTCCTTATTAATATTAGATGCTGATTACAAACCATAGGTAACAAGCAATTTTGCACAGCTTGGACAAAACAGGAAAAATAAACTACATTTGGTCAACAAGCGTGTTATTCCCTTTAGGAGAGGGGCACTAAGACTGAAAGAGCTACCTAGCTCATATGGTATGTTCATCCCTACCTGAAAGCAGATCTCTTCAGACCACTAGATTAGCAATCATCAGTTTGCTGTTTGAGTGTGCCACTGCTAGAGCTATGGTGATGGAGACTTCAAAGTATCAGCTGGCACATACAGCGTAATCTTTACTCAAAATCATAATGAGAGTTACTTATGTTCCCATGGGCCAGCTTGAAGTGTTCTAAATTTTTCAAAGCTGTTGCTAAGAGCTGCTAGATCACATGATAATACAAATACACCCATTACCATTCTATTCTGAGAATTTACAAATGTATAGGTAACCAACACTGATATCACTCTCCTTGATTTACTCCATGGTAGGGTTTCTACCTGAATGCAGAAAAAAGAATGTGTGCACCATATTATCCCTCTACATATAGGCACCGTTCAGATGCAAGATGAGAGCAAGATCAGGACTTACTTACATTATTTTTGTTTCCTTCCAACCTATGCATTTCTGCTGGAAACTACAAAGCATGTAAATAAAAACACAGAACTTCAAAAGAAAAAAAGGTAAGGCCTTAATATTCTTCAAAACAATCATCCTTACAAAATGTCAGCAAGCACTCTTTAATTTGTTTTCTTCAAAGTAACAAAGAAGCATCCACCCACGTGTGGCAAGGTTGATTAACTAACTTGTATAGCAGCTAACAATTTACTTACAGATGGTGTTGCTTTTGAGAAAAGCAGGTTTAAAAAATAAAAAACAAAAACGTTTAGTTTAATATATGATAGATTGCAGTGGTTTGACTCAAATTTTATGGGCCTTTAAGAGTCCCATTAGCAGTGATTTTCACTCTAAGAGCAGGCAGGGACCAGTACAGCCCTTCCCATTCACTGTAAACATTGCAATAGTTCTACCCATGTCTGCAGATGCCTGCTACTAGAATATACCATAACAGAGAAGGAGCTTAAGTCATTCCATTACCATGAGCTATCAGAACCCTCCTACCCAGTTTATGGCATGATGCTGGAAGTCCAAAATAACACTGATACAATCCTCTTGACAGATATTCAAGTACCTAGTGCTAGTTAAAATAAGGAATATGGAATAAAACATGGACCAGCTGTATATATAACTAAGAAAAAAAAAGAAAACAAAGATTAAAAAATGATATAGAAATAACACATTGTAACATGTGGAAAATGCGTTTTTCTCATCCCTCCGCGTCCCAGAGAGGTGTGAGTGATGTCAATGACTTTGTCCAGAGAAGCTGTGGATGTCCCATCCCTGGTGTTCTTTTAAGACCAGGTTAGATGAGTCTTTGGGCAACCTGGTCTAGTAGGAGGTTCCCCTGCCCATGGCAGGGGGGCTGCAACTAGATGGTCTCAAAGGACCCTTCCAACCCAAACCACACTGTGATTCTGTGATAATGACTGAGCATTCCAAAATTCTGCAGTCTCACTTCCACTGTACAAAGCAGGCATATTGTGGATACTACATCATTTAGCTCTGCATCAAGGTAAGTCAAATCACCAAAATTCAAATTAACCTGAGGAAGACTTAATTTCCTCCACCATCTCCAACATATTTTGTGGCAGAAAACACTCGTCTCATAGAGACAACATAATTCTGAATCTATTTAAACAGGGTTTTGAGATGTTCCACAATTGATTTTGACCCAAAGAGAATCCTTTAAGTTAGATAAATATTCATTATTCAAACCTGAAGAACTTTTAATACTGTAGTCATCACTTATAAATAAATAAATAAATAAATAAATAAAATCTAAGGAGATTTACTACAAATAGACTTCATTGATGGTGTTCCACTCTACAAACATCAGTATAAAGAGTTACTTCATTTTCAGGTTTAATGGGAAGAAAGTACAATTTCTCTGTGGCCTGGAACTTCTTAGATAATTATTATAGTGATTATTATAGAAGACTAATAGAAAAAGCGATGTATTTCTAATGTACTATAGCTATCATACAGGCAAGGCAAAGGTGTGAGAGCAGTATTCTGAATCACTTTCTGATGTTTGTGTTCAGTGAACACCACAAAAAGTTTTCTCCAAAAATTAAACTCAATTTTAGAATTAATTTGCTTCATCAGTATTCATGACTTTTGTTTGCTTTTATTGAAAATGTATGTAGTAAAATTTCATTAGCATTTGTTCCAAGAACTGGTTTCTAAGACTAATGAAGATGAAAGACATTACCCAGGAGAACAATATTGTCCAAAGTCTCAGAGTACTAAAAAAATAAATAATAATAAAAAAAAAAAAAAAAAAAGGAGATCTGAAAGCTGTGTTTTCTTATAATTAATAAAGAGGAAAAAGAAGAGGATTTGAAAAAAAATACATTCTCTAAGAATTTTTAACCTCTGGACTCCCTTCACAAGTACAATCTTCCACACTTAAATACAAACTATTACTTGTATTTCAGCAACATTAAGTGGTTTGTCAAAGTAAATATGGAAAGAATCAAAGAGAACAGCAAGAAAACTAAGTACCAGGTCAGAAAAGAATTGTAAAAAGCTTTTCTAAGAGTTGCAGAGTAACCACTGGAACTTTCCAAGAGCACTACAGCTGAAAAAAGTAACCTGAAAAACTTGATGCATTGTCATGTACTACCAATGCAAAGAAAGAATGGACCATCTTCCTACTTGAAATACTGGTGATATTGTAGCTAATAAAATGAAAAATTGAAAATAAGGAAGCAAAGCTGCCCATTATGAGAAAGAAAATATTGTGCTACAGCATCTTGCTAAAAATTGAGACAGTAGAAGCTATATACTAGAGGAAGACATATCAAACATTTCAGACTGCCATACCAAATATATCTTTGCAGGAAATCAGAAACTTATATCAAAAAGGAGTGTGCACACTAGAAATGAAAATTAAGAACTATTAAGAACTATGCTTGCTATTACCAAAGATACTGAAAGAAATACCTCCTTAATTTACAGACACTCAAAGACATGCATAATCAAATCTGCTCACCTGTCTTCACTAAAACGTCGACCAATCAAAATTTTACATTTGTCTGGAGGGAGACAAGCAGCTAGCAAAGGTACTGTCCTTAACACTCGACTTTCCTGTAAAAAAAGAAAAGTTACTTTTGAATAAAATCAAGGAGGGCTTCTGTGAATTATTAACGTTTCAATTTACTTTGAAGTTATTTTGACTACACACACAGAACAATCTTACCAGCTAATAGAAAAGGACCTACACAATAAACATTCAATTCTGATATATTTAAACCATGTTGTTTTGACAATATTAATCTTGTCCTAACTTATGATCATCAGCAAAACTATGAGCTGGGTTATCAGTATCAAAATTAACAACAATTCACTGAATAGTAATAAAAAGTAGGCAAAAATGTGTAGGAAAAGAATTTGCAGGTGGCTTCGCGCTGTTTCACATGTCCCTGAATTAGAGATAATGAGGAAGCAAGCGGCAAAAAAACAAAAACTTGAGCAAGGTTGAGATAAAGAAAATTGGCTACAGTGCTAAGGATGAGCTTTGGGTGGTGGCCAATTGCAGGCTGGCTCGAGGTCCGTGTCTGAGGGTCTCTAAGCAATTGTATGTCAGATTCGGGCGCGTGGACAGTTTGTGGGGCTATGGGGAAAGTATATGTAGGAGTGAAAAATAGCAATAAAGGCCTTCTGTTCAAGAGCCATCAGGAGTCCGTGTCTTGTATCCCTTCAAAAATGTTAGCACTAGCATAATATAATGGAGAGATAATGTCTCCATATTGGAAAATAAAGGGAGGGCTTGATTTTCACAAATGGGTGTTAAAAATAGGAGCACTGGGTGTGTCAAAACAATGTGCAATACAAATATCTCCACTCCGTGGTCACTTCATAGTAAACAGCAGAACAGTGCCAATGCTGCTCTAAGTGTGCCACTCAGGCTTGTGCCACTCAGGCTGTGTAGACCAGGCATCTGCCTACATCAATGCAGCAGATGAGGAGAAGACAGACTACTGTGACTGTAAGGGGTCAGGGGCTCTGCAGATCTCAAAGAGCATACAAGAGAACTGTGGGGACACCTAGAAGAGAACTAGGGGACAGCTGCTTCAGAAAACAGAAGAAGAAAGTATTTGTTTCTGTACTTTATGTAACACAGCTGGGAACATACTAATATCTATCTAGAAAGTACTGTAAATTGACTTTGAATATTTAGGATCTCATGAGTAAATGTTAAAGAGTACAGAGAAAATGTCAGTTTTGGTTTCCAGGCAAAATAGAGGGAGTGTGTGTTTTTCTTGCATTTGATTAAAAGAACAAGCCAACACTGAAAACTGAGATGAAAGTAGTTTCAGTCTTTTTAATCACATGAAGAACAAAGGACGGACATTAGCTGAATCCAGCAGGAGTCAAGACACTACAGGTTGAGCTGTGATTATGAAAGCCTGAAACCCAAAAAGAATTAGTTTTTACAGTATTCTCAATTTCAATGTCTTACAATTCTGACAATGAAAATCCAAAGATCAGTCCCTAAACCACAAGACTAATTAAAGAAAACCTGGGGGGGGGGGGGGGGGGAGAGAGTGCAGGGGGGGTTGGTCCATCTTTTTACTTATAAGTCATATATCAACAATTCAGTATTTGTGAACAAGTAAGGCCTTGATTAGCTCTCTCAATTATCTCCAGGTGGTTGTTACCTTCAAGTATCGATGTGCTGCTGGCTAGAGCTCTCATTGCATGCAGACTGCTGTTAAATTAGTTCTGTGAGTACCTTTATCACTGTTGCCTAAAATCTTTATTAATTTTGCTTCTTCTGTTCCATACCTACTGATTCACTAAAGTATAAATAAAACATCATGGATCTGAAGGAATAAGTAGTCCTGGTATACACACCATCACTTTGCACTGCAGCAGCAGAATGATGTGTCCTAGGGACAGATGAAGATCAAAGTACCTGCGAATGAAGTGCTAGCAAGGGAAGGGAGAAATATCCTTCAGTCTACCATTCATTCCATCTATCTCTGCAAAGCTAAATAAGCCATAAACAGTAGTACAGGATTATTTGTCCTTATTTCATCATAATCAAATAACACTCCAATTCATTAGTCAGAAGACTCTCTTCTTCATAAGAATGTAAAAAATGGCAATAAAGGAACTGGAAGAAAATCAATTATTTGATAACCAAAACAAAAAGAGCTATCATCAGTCAAGAAAACTCATTCAGTCATTCCAACCAATGTCATATCATTACTTCAGAATTACCTTTCTATCAAATAAATACACTCTCTTACCAGCAGGGAAAAAGTTGGAGTTTTCCAACCTAAAAAACAATCTATGTTTACAAGAAGATAAAATATAAAATTGAAAGCTGAAAAGAATTGTTTGTGAACAGAAGCTTAAAAACAGTTTAGCAAAACTACCATTAGTATAGGTTTCATTTGTTTAGAATTTTCTTCTTAAAAACATCTGTATTTAAACAGTTTACATATAGCTTATTACCATATCAGTTAGTTTCCATTTTCTGGTTTGAAAGTGGAGAGTTACTCTCAACTTTGTTCTTCTTAGTGACTTAATAATGATTTGCAATTCTTTGCTTATTCATGATTTGACTATTGAAGTTCAGAAGCAGAAATAGTATTGGAGGAGTTGGTTGGCTTTCAGGTTGTTTTTTTGTTTGTTTTGTTGCTGTTTTTTTCTTTTACGGGAATTCATGTTTTGTTAACATAGCATTGTCGTTCTATAGTGAACAGACTGCTCTAACAAATACAAATATTTATTAAAGCTCACAGATATATAATTCTTCCTTTTTTTCATGAATTGCTAAGATAATTAGCAAATTATATTTGATTCTCACTGTTCAATAAAGACTATTCTACAAAACAAATATTACAATGAGCAAGTAAAAGCTAATTACTAGCATTAGATCGGTACATAAGTTTATTAAATACAAGTTTTCTTTATTTAACATTTTATTTAACAATGAAAATTCTTGTGCTTCTGCAAAGAAGGAAGGCACAGTAACAGACCAACCTAAACAAATACTCTTTGCTGTGCTTTAAGGCTTCTGTCCTGAGTTACACCCAGGTTTTGAAAAGTACAAAATGGCCTAGGCTCTGCTGGAGGTCACTCCAAGGACAATAAAAGGCAAAGGTAAGAAAAATGTGCACAGGAGTTTGTACACCTGACTATGCCACACTGACCATCAGGTCTGTAAGTGGGGGCATGAGAGAAGAAAGACGAGAAAATGGTTTTATTTATGTATTTATTTATACGTACATGCATGTGCAAAGAAGGAAGAGAAGTAGAAATTATGGTAGGCAAATAAGTTCTTCACCTTTCCACTATTCCTGCTGCTGGTTAGGATAGTGGGTTCGTATCTACTTTGTTTATAAATTACTCTCATTACGAACAATGGTGCACTAACACTATTCAGAAAACAAATATTTACCCCTAGACATGAAATACTATATCCTCTTAAAATTCCTTCAAAAATTAATTGATGGATCTATTATGCAAAGGTGGAAGCTGGATGATAGGATTCCTAACCTGGTATCTTAGAGAATCCCTACCACTGTGCATGGAGAGGTTCTTCTCTCTTTGAAAGCACCGGTCACATAAGTGTATCTGGCAGAATGCCCTCTGAATTGTAAGGACTGGAGTCACAGCCACATTCATCGAAGAGCACAGGAAATGCTGCTTCCACCTTCCTCTATTACCATCTTGCCTGAATACAAGTCTAAATAGCATCATTTGGCCACAGTTGGTGGTTTACTTTGCTGCACTGCAGACTTCCAAAGCCAATAAATAATGAAGTACATGGAGAATGAAAGTCAGCACTGATGAACAGCATGAGAAATACACTGCCTGTCTGGTTAGTTTAATGAGATATACCCCACAGTCCATTTCAAAAGTAATTGTAATGATATGGCAGACTCAAGGATAAGCTACTGATACTAAATCTGGAAGGCTTATCTGCCTTCAAGACTTTTTGCATTTTGAGTAGACAGAGCTACAGCAAAGTGAACCTATCCTTTGGCAAGCATGCCTCTGCCTTTCTGAGATCAAAAGCATCACCTGTGATCACCTATAACATTTCCAAAGGTCTTTGTACACCATACTATTAGCTTCTCGGCCTTTCTTTGGATTCATCTCCAATTAGCCAAGTTCCCTTGTATAGTCAGATAGTTAATTTTTTCCTGTAAGATAGATTGTCTTCACTTAAAGTGGTCCTCCACTACTAGTTTATCACATGAATTATCATTACTTGGATAACATTGCCTGGATCAGTTATTACCATTAATATATACAAAAAAAAAAAAAAAAAGTTGCATCCCATTTTAATGGACAACTGTTGTGATAGCTGACAAATAAAAAGTGTAGACTGCCTTTCAGAAGGACATGGAAATGGTGCATGGAATCCAAACAGAATGTGCAAACTTTTTGAAATACCTTCCACAATGAATAAGAAATTCAACACAAATCAAATGCCAGTTCAAAGTTCTCTGGCACATTTTGAAACTTTTTTTCCATCAAGTGACTTAATGTATAATTAACAACTTTTGAGAAAAGAAGTAACACGAAACAGTATTTTTACTATAAGTAGCCAATTAAAAATCACAGCTTTCCTGTTTAGGGACCAAACACATCATGACTTCTGTTTTGTTCCTCTAGACACTTTTCTCTAATTTGGTCATTTATATTCTGCTGAAGTTGCTTCAGGCAAAGACTCTGCCTGCAGATTGAACTACTGTAAGTAAACATCTGGATCAGAAGAATACAAGTTCTGAATGACACAGTCTAATTTGTAAACACATTGCCTATCCAGATCCCTGTAACTGCAGTTCATCTTCTAAAAACCTTGTGATCCACCACCATACTCCATTGTTAACAGACAAGAAAACACCAACATAAATTCCCCTATTAGTTAAACCAAAAATTAGGAGTCCGTTAAATCTTTGAAGACACAGAACAGGCAAAAACATAGAAGGATGCACTGTACCATGTCCAGTATAGGACACACTACACCACCACCTAGAATATTTGAAAAGCAAAAGTACCTTAAGCAAAAAAAAAAAAAAAAGAAAAAAGAAACATGATGTTTTGAAGCTAACCCATAGTTTTCTATTGGCTAAATACTTAAGGTCACCACTAAGATACATTGCTTAACTCATATTTTTAACAGAAGACTAACAGCAGTAAAAGAAAACAGTATAAATAAAGCATATTCCTTCCTCTCGATTACAAGCGCCTCTGTGCCATACTGTATCAATACTCACTCTTGCAACAGTTTGTGCCAAGCCAAGGCAAGGTCCAATTCTAGTATGACTATTCAAATTAGAAAAGATGTCTTGTGTGTAAGAAAACTGTAGAAGTCAGGTGTGATTTCAGAAGACACAATAATTCAGATGAACTGACATTTCAATTATCTGGTTTAAAAGGGAAAATTGTTACATCATGTTAAAAACATGGCTGTTTTCTCTTGTATGCCATTTGCTTCATTAAGATTCTAGCTGAACTCTTAAAAATTACAAGAGCCTTACTCACCTCTGCTGGATGCTGAATTATATACAAGCAGGTGGAGACTTTTAGTGGGTGTATGGGCAGGAATGGACACAAACACACCTTCTGAGGACGGCTACAAGACAAAAGGGAGTAAGAGAACAATAAAATTAATCAGCAATTTATGGCAGATGGCATACATATATTGCACAAATAGATACCCTACCCAAAAAGGCTCACTAAAAACTCCCCCTTATGACAGTGTACTAAAACATTATATAAATTTCTGTTTGAGAAATTTTCTACTGCTTCTAAAAATAAAAGAAGGCAAGGTTTTCATTCAGACAGAATTTCAAAAACAGTGTTCAAACCCCTCCTGTGGTTTGGTTAGGACTAAAGCACTATAAAAACCTTTTAATCGTCTTCAAGAGAAGCAACCATATCCCAGTTTGACAAATCTGTTACTGCATTCCATACCAACTTAGTGTTTCAACAATTTGATAGAATACTACAATAGAATATATAATAATTATAATTGATAGACTATTTCAAATAGAGTATTTTAAAAGTATACACAAAGGAAACACCAAACATACTATATTTATGATCAGGTTCATTTTTTATAATTCCATCTATGCAGAAACATATAGTAGACAAGAAAAAAACCCTTATCAGGAACTCCTAATTGAAGCCTGGAAAAAGAAAAAAATTATTTGATTTTTTTGTTGCACTGCAGGTGTTAAAATTAGTAGAAGAACCATAAGAACACATAAATTAACCTAAGTATTACTTGGCATTAAACTAATATATGCTGGGTGGCCAAGAATAAACAGAAGGCTGGAGAAGGAGTAATTGCAGTTGTTACGCACACACAGAGATGCACTACAGCTACTAGTGTATATGATTTAGTTACTTTAAAAATGATGGATTTTCTGAACTCTGAAGCAATTACCAGTATTCACCACTTAAAATCATACTGTGTCTGCTAACAAAGCTTTCCATGATTAATAAAATAAAGTAAGTTTGTATGTTGGTCACACATGAGACACAGAAAGCAAACTCTGCAGTAGATGTGATTTACTGAAGTTAGTTCTCAGGTTAGGCCTTGACCAAGCTTGTGTCCAACCACACTGACAAACACTGCAATGCTTGTTCACAAGGGCACGCACCCAGTCGAGCTCTCTAAATGTTTTGGTGATCTAAACCAGCATAACTGTTCCCTAGTCAATCTTAAAACAAAACATTAGTTCTTACCAGTAAATGGCAGCACTATAAAAAGGCAATAACAGTGGATAAATTGCTCTTTAACAGCTTGCAGGTTGTGTTAATTTAAACCCCCTACTTCTAGCCCTAACTACTGCAACACAGAGATTATTTCCCTTCTCCACACGGTACACAGTTAAAGTTAGCTAACAACAACCTAAATCCAGTCTGGGGGAAGGGGAAGGAATTGGTACTGTTCAAAACAAGAACTGGAACAAGTATTTTAAAATATTTAGACTAAAAATCTCATGGCCAAAAAATTGGCAAAATGGAAATTATTCTCATGCACTCCAGAAATAATGCATCAATGGCCTGCCTTCTTTCTTTCTTCAGTGCATTTTAGTGCTGACATTTTCCTGTTGCTACTCCTCCATAAATCCAGTATATTCTGTTCCATTAATGGACAGGCCTTGAGCCTAAAATTAAGCATTCATTAACTTCAGTATTCAGTGGGGGTGTAACGGGGTCCTTCACTGTGAACCTACCAAAACCAGCCTCACTTCCAGGTCTGATGAATGTCTTAGCAGTTCTCCAGTGCTGTAATGCTATCTTTTTTTTCCAATTTTATTCTATTCACATGTAACTGATTCAAACAAAAATTTCTGAAAACAGTTTTCTCCCAACCTGGAACCATCAAATAATCCCACAGGCTGTTTGTTTCTTGAGCCCAAAATGTTAAATAGAAGCCCATCCCATTTTTGATCAACAAATTTACTGTGAACTCAAGTTTTGCACTCTGATTCCTTAGTTTCTCCCCGTTATTACATGGCTGGTTTCATTAACAAGAGAAATTGTTAAAGTTCTCCCCATGATTGCATTTTCTACTAAGGAGAGATTAAGGCATGAAAATCTACTACGTAAAGCTATTCCAAAACAGTCAACTGGTGACTTCGATTCAAAGAGCTGCATTGTTCACTAGCTTTTACAAGCAGACGGAAACAGTTTCTGATTATTTCCGACCTCAGGGTGTTTACTATAACAAAATTGGCCAGATACAATTTACTTATTTTTACGTCTCACTTTTGTATATGTTGTTTGTATTTTCCACACTGGCTTATATTTTTCATAGGTAGTTCTTCAGGTTTTGTTAATGTTACATAAAAAGTAAAAGAAATTACTAAAAAAGCAAGTATTTTTAAATTGTCACAGAATCAATTCTACCTATAATTTGATTTGTAGAGAGCAGAGCACACACTATTACAAATAGAATACTTTCCAATATAATTTAATTACTTACATATGTATATACATTACTTAAATTTAATAACCCAATTAGGTACCTAATTATGTTGAATAGGTACTTTTACAACCCCATCCTGGGGGCACAAGGACTTATTTTTGTACTTTCACTTTGATACCTAATGGTTATTGTGCTGAGACAAAAAAACTTTATCCCTACATGAAACCTACATTATGAGACTAGAGTAGTCAGATAGGAAACACTTCCAAACAAGAGAAGTCCTGTTCCACCACCACAAAGGCTGCTTTTACTCTGAAAAAAGTCACCTAGAAAGAAAAGGCTTTTTGTATTTTTCTTTTGTTTAAAGTTTTTGGTACAGACTTGCCCTACATACGTTGCTGTAAAAGAAGAGTACGGGCAGCACCAGGGAACTTATTTAATGACCCTAAGTTTTCATGCATTTCTGGAAATGAAAGCAATCTACACCAGACTCCAGGCAAGAACAGCAGTATTCAAAATACTATGGAAAAGCCTGGGGGTTGGGAGTAGGATTTGAAGGAGGACGATTTTTATAGTATTATTCGCCTGTATGTAATTTCACTATTGCTCAAAGCTACCCAACAGGTTTCTACCCATTTTTCAATACAGCATTTCTAGTTCAAAAACTCACGACAAAGCAACCAGTCACATTCGTGGGACTAAAAAATAACTTTATCTTGCAGAAGGGCTTCATATACAGCCAGGTACTGAACAGACAGCCATGCATAGAACTCATAGCTTTCCTTTCATTCTTCACAACTAAATTGAAATGTTCAGATTCAGAATAACATTTAGTCTGTTCTTTTTTTTTTTTTTTTTCCAGCAGAACTGATTCAAGACAGTGGACTGTGCATTGCTGTGGTGTCAGGTTTAATGTGATTACTAGTTTCTGGGAAAAGATAGTCTAAAAGTGAATATGTGGCAGCCTGGAATATAGCAAGCTAATTCTGAAACTCTTTCCAAGAGTCCTTGTACAGTTTTCATACAAAATACAAATGTCTGCACTCGCATCAGGCCTATTACCATCCTACAACATGTCCACTGTACTTCTGAAAACAGACACCATTCCAGGAAAGTGCACTCTTACATCTATGTTCAGAAAACTAAAGGTAAAGCAAGGATTTAGTCCACTGTAAGCAAAGAAAAATTATGTTACATGTTTATGCTCAGCACTTGTAGGTTTTTTTAAGGAAACATATAAAGAGGTGTGTGCCAAACACAAGTTACAGGAACAATGGTTGCAATATTAGAATAAAAAGGAAGCTGATGTTTTTGAACTAGAACTACTAAGAATTGTCACAGCATTTTCATCTTACAATGCATATTGCCAAGGTCAGGCCCCAGACTCTATTTTCAAAGAAACATGCCTGGCCAAACAGAAATAGCTGCTTCAAGCTAATTAGATTTCTCTACTGTTTAGGTCAAAACACCAAGGGTTTCAAGGTCAAGATCCACTTGAAAAGTCTGGAGGGAAGCCACACAGTTACCACATTTGTTCTGTACTAATGTTTTAATATGTTTTACACTAACACAAGTCCATTACACATATACATTGAAAAAACATTCAGGAGTCTTATTATGTTATGTTGTAAGTTTAGAGTCATAAGCCCATAAGTTTTATAAAAATTGAGAACAAACAATATTTTTGCTAGTTTTATGCTAGATAACAAACATACTAACAATGGTTTTAAGATTTCATTTTGCATCCTCCACTTTCACCACAACAGTTACAAAAGTATTTTAAAAGAGTAAGTGGATTAAGTTAAACACTGATAAAAACAAAATGATGCATTTAGAATAAAACAATAGAAAACCCAGGGTCTAAGGTGTCCATTAAAATAGCATGACATTCAGGAGTAATAAACAGTTACAATATAAGAAACAGTAATAATAAACAGTTCCTGAAAATGGCAGTCTGTCAGTTCTCAAAAATGCAGATCAGATGCTAGTGTTACTAGGAAAGACTGAAAGAACTAAACAGATGCATTGGTTTAATGTGGCAACATTTTGGTAGCAGGGGGCTACAAGGCTGCACAATCCTTTCTAAGTGGAGCCCGGCAGCTGCCCCATGTCAGAGCAGAGCCAGCTCCAGCTGCTCCAAAAGGGCTGCGCTGCTGGCCAGAGCTGAGCCTGGGTGAGTGATGCTGGGTGGGCCTCTGGGAGAGCAGAGTTAAGGAAGGGAAAGAACTGCTGGGCAACAGCAGCTGGGAGAGAGGGGTGAGTACCAGCCCTGCAGCTCCCAAAGCAGTGCAGCAGGAGAGCAGGAGGTGCTCCAGGCATGCAGAAGAAGTTCCCCTGTGGCCCGTGGAGAGGCCCCTAGTGGAGCAGGCTGTCCCCCTGCAGCCCATGGGTCCCACATGGAGCAGATCTCCACACTGCAGCCCATGGGTGGAGGAGCCCCCTGTGCAGCAGGTGGATGTGGCCTGGAGGAGGCTGCGGCCCATGGAGAGCCCCCGCAGGAGCAGGCCCCGGGCCGGAGCTGCAGCCCGTGGAGAGGAGCCCAAGCAGGAGCAGGGGGTCTGGAGGGAGCTGCCGCCCATGGGAGATCTGTGCTGGAGCAGTTTGCTCCTGGGGGATGGGTGGACCCGGTGGTACGGAGCCATGTGGGCTCGTCGAGAGGATGTCAAGAGGTCATCGGGTCCAAACCCAATGGGGGAACCAAAGCAGGTTCCCTAAAGCAGGTTGCCCAGGTTGGCATCCAGATGGGCCTTGAGTATCTCCAGAGAAGGAGACTCCACAGCCTCCCTGGGCAGCCTGTTCCAGTGCTCCGTCACCCTCAATGTGATGAAGTTCTTTCGCATGTCGGTGCGGAATTTCCTGTGCTCCATTTTGTGGCCATTGCCCCCTGTCCTGTCCCCACAAAACACTGAAAGAGGTTGGCCATATCCCATTGTCTCCCACACTTCATGTATTTATAAACATTAATAACATCCCCCTCAGTCTTCTTTTCTCAAGGCTGATCAGGCCCAGGTCTCTCAGCCTTTTCTCATACAGGAGATGTTCCAGGCCTCGGATCATCTTTTTGCCGCTCCTCTGGACTCTCTCCAGGAGATCCCTGGCTTTTTTATACTGGGGTGCCCAGAACTGGACACAGTACTCCAGGTGAAGCCTGACCAGGGCAGAGTAGAGGGGGAGGATCACCTCCCTTGACCTGCTGGCCACACTCCTTTTAATGCACGCCAGGATCCCCTTGGCCTCCTTGGCCACCAGGTCCTGCAGCCCGTGGAGAGGAGCCCACGCAGGTGCAGGGGGCCTGGGGGAACCTGCCGCCCATGGGGGACCCGTGCTGGAGCAGTTTGCTCATGGGGGATGGAGGGACGCCATGGTATGGAGCCATGTTGGAGCAGTTGTTGAAGAGCTGCTGCCTGTGGGCAGCCCCCGCAGGCTCAGTTCGGGAAGGACGGCATCTGTGGGAGGGAACCCATGTCGAGCAGGGGCAGAGAGTGACTGTGAAGGAGCGATGGAGACAAAGTCTTAGGTAGGGAGTGACTGCAGCCCCCATTCCCCATTCCCCATTCCCCAGCACCACTCCAGGTTGGGGATAGAAGGCAGAAGAGGGTGGATGTTGGGGGGAAGGTGTTCTTAGTTTTAGTTTTCTCTCTCTAATCTGTTAGTAATAGGTAATCAATTATATAAATCTCCCTACTCTGAATCTGTTTTGCCCATGATGATAACTGGAAAGCGATCTCCCTATCTCAAACCTAGAGCCCTCTTCCATCATATTTTCTCTCCATCATATTTTTTCTTCCATCGTATTTTCTCTCATTTTGAGGAGGCAGAGTGAAAGAATGGCTGTGATGGAGTTAAGCTGCACAGCAAGGTGAAACATTATTATGGCACTACATGAACCTCTGGTTTAGTCCCATCTTGTACTCTGTGCATTAAAGAAGTCTGAAGAAGCCAGGCAAAAACAAACATGGGGAGATAATTCCTTATGCCAAGAGCCACCGATCTCCATGTTGACTGATGCTGTGGATACAAGAACTTTACATAGGTTCAGGGGAAACTGGAAGCATTCATGAAATGAAACTCCATGGAATATACAAACACCAGTACTGAATGTACATAGCTGCATCCAACTCAAAGTCCCCTGAGCTAAAGGCAGTTGGAGAAAGAAGTGGCAACATATGCTTACCCTGTTCTTCCTTAGCTGTAAGACCGTAAGACTCAAGACTATATCTGCTCATGATTGGAGGCATCATTCTGGGCAGAATGGACCTTTGACAAACTCAGTTTCTGACCACTCTTCTATTCTTAATCCTTCTGCACAATTTAAAACAAAATATGCAATGCCAACAGCAGTGGCTTGGGATTACCTACCTGCAACTTTTTACTTTTTGCATTTCATCTCTAAAATTTATTTGTGCACAGTTCTGCATTTCCCTGGGCAAAATCTAACAGTTCCTTCTGGGTAGCCTTCTGTAAGAGACAGGACTTAATGTTATCTTAAATAGAAGTTGTGGGGTACATTGTAATTCTGCTTTCACTCTCCATATATACAGTGTATGATCTGATGTAATTGCCACTATTCATGGAGAATAAAAAGCCACCCCAACTAAATGAGAACCTCTCTCGTGCGCGCACAGAGTGGAGGTGAAATAATCCATTACTTTGTCCTCTACATAGCCGAGACCCATCACCCATGTGTGAAATCCAAGGCAAGTGCAGCCTGCTGGAGCATCTGGTATTCCCAGAATCTTTGCTGATAAAAAGCATGGATCCTGCACAAACAGCTAAACTGCTTGTTGGTCACCAGCTGAACTGTACATGAAAGACAGCTAGCATGAAGTTTAGTCCTAAGTCTTCATAGTATGCCTGAGATTTCTGAAAACTTGCCCGTTTTCTGATCCTAATAGATATGAATCATATTTAAACTAGAAAATCCATATCTGATGTTCCACATATACGAACTCTATTGATCTGCTCTGTTAATTGAAGCTCACGTGCTTTTAAACTACAGTAAAAGAGGGAAAGTGTGAACTATAATGCTGAAAAAGATAAATGAAGGAGTTCTCTGTATTCCTTTGCTTTATAGTTGATCAGGATGTGCCTATTCATCTAATACCACTGTTTCAGTTACTATGAGCTGCCCTTATTTTCTCAGCAGAAGTAGTCTGTAGCAGGTAATGTGGCTTGACTTTAAGCCACTACAAGATGTCTCTGTAATATTAACGTGTAAATATTTCTTAACTGAAGGCAGTACTAGTAGTCCTTCAGTCTCATGCTTAGTTAATCTGGAGCACAAAAATAACCAGAGATAATCTCTACCATACCTTAGATTAAATTACGAAATTCATGTCCTTCATGTTTTGTTATTTTGACTACACTGCTTCCTTTATTCTACTTTTAAGTTGTCTATTGTTATCTGTGGAATAATTGCTGGAGGTGACTTATTGAGGCTAAACGTCTGTCCACATCTTAAGAGAAGGTTCAACATTGAGGAAAATTCCAGGCTGAGATGTGGCAGATATGCAAGGAATCTGTTCCACGTTAGTCCCCTTGGCAATATCACCTGCAACCTTAGGTGTTGGTGACATGAGGGGAGCTTGGTGTGCTGACTGTTAGAGATAGAGCATGGAGGGTGGAGTGGAGTGAAGCCGCCACAGCCAGGCTCAGTGCTGTCACTGTAGGTTTAGTAACTGGATGGTACTATGGAACTGTTTTACTAGACTGAAAGTCTATTGCACTATACGTGCATCTGTGATTGTGATTAATGCAACTAGACTTAAAGTGCCAAATTGGGCAAAACTCAGAATCTAAGTCCAGCCATCCCCAGCCCCTCAAATGAGGACATGCTGGAACACAAGAGGCTTTAGATCCTACCAAACTTCCTCCCCCTTTAACACAACTCTAGCCTCATGACTGTTCAAACAGACTAGCCTACTGAGGACTGATTCCCACAGGCAAAAATCAGGAAATAAAAATATATCAGAATTAAAATGTGATCAAAGCTCACAGGTTTTTTAGCTTCATCTTTCTAATTCCATGCCTACCAAGCTCTTCACTTGCTCTTCAAAATGAGTCGTAGAAAGCCATCTTTCTGAGAAGTGGTAGAGTTCTCACGGAAAGCAGAGGAACCCATCAGCACTGTTTAGGTTTCTCCTGTGCTTATTTTGAACATTCTTTACCCAAGAAAAACTTCCAAGCCATGGTTTAATGGTGTTTCCTGAGAAAAATCATGCTTAGGAGATTATTCTGCCTTCACCATGTTCCTCCAACTACTGACAAAAGACTTTGAAACTCACAAGCATACAAACTTAATTTTAATTCTTACAAACTTTATAAAAGTCAACAGCCACATGAAAAAAAAAAGAAAAAAAAAAAAAAAGAATCAGAAACAGTGACAGAGAAAGTATTGACATCAATCAACAAAGCACTTCCTGTTCCACTTAGTGAATTCATATAACACCAGCTTCCTGGAGGAAAAAAAAAAAAAGGCAAATTGATGAGTTTTTGTTTCCCATGAGAAGTTAAATAAAACAGGTGTATGGTTTTTTGTTGTTGTTGGGTCGTTTGTTTTTCTTTAAAAGGTTTATTCAGTGAATTTAATGGAACATATCCCAGTTCCCTGAAAAAAATTATTCACTTAAGTGGAAAAGCATCTAACACAAATCATAGTGAAAATTATGTGTATCTTCTCAATTTCAAATCTATAGCTATTAATTTATTATATTAAATAAATATAACTTTATTATTATTATAAATGTATTATCAATATATTAATGACTGTATTAATAAAATACAACTTTCAAAACTGATTGTCATATTTGCTGATTAGCCAATTTGCATTACTGGAAAAGACACGCCAATACTTCTCCACCTCAGCTTCTCAACCTCTTCATAAGTTCTGGAAATATTTAAAGAGCACAAGACTAATTATTCTGCTAACAACCTCCTCTACAAACCTGTATGTAAAAAAGGTATTTTATCCAAAGAAAAGATCATGCATAACAGGAGAAAAAAAAAAAAAAAAAAAAAAAAAAAAAAGCATTTCTATGTTATCAGCCAACATACAGCAACTGCATTACAAACAATCTGAGCCAGTAATAAATTAACTCATCCAATCAGAAATTTGGAATACTTGTTCTTATAACAAGTACTTATAACACACAAAAGCCCTATCGCTACAGCATAAAGGAGTTGGTAAGTCATGTGATGTCTTTACATTTTGTGAGAGATCATTTTCAGATATTTAGGACATATGACCTCTGCTAATGAGGCAGACTGCCTGGCAGAAACAGAGAGGCGTCCTCCTATAAGTGATGCATGATCAGACTGGAACTATCTGAACCTGCAATGTTGCTATTATGTGTTTGAAAACTGTTCCATCTAGCTCCAGGAAAAGCCACTATAGCACTACATTTTAAATTAAAACAACAGAATAAGCTTAGCTTGCTGTATCAAAAGAGATTCCCACATGACATCCATGTATCCAAACTGGAGAGACGTGGATTTGATGGATGGACCACTCAGAGGATAAGAATTGGCTGGATGGTTGCAAAGAGTTGTGGTCAATGGCTCATTGTCCAGGTAGAGACAAGTGATAAGTGGTGTTCCTCAGGGATCTGTTTTGGGACTGGAGCTGTTTAGTATCTTTGTCAGCAACATGGACAGTGGCATCAAGTGCACCCTCAGCAACTTTGCCAATGACACCGAGCTGTGAGGAGTGGTCGACATCCTGAAAGGAAGGGATGGCATCCAGAGGGATCTGGACAGGTTTGAGAGGTGGGCCTGTGTGAACCTCATGAGGTTCAACAAGGCTAAGTGCAAGGTCCTGCACCTGGGCCAGGGCAATCCCAGGTACAAATACAGGCTGGGGGGAGAATGGACTGAGATTAGCCCTGAGGAGAAAGACTTCAGGGTGTTGTTTGATGAGAAGCTCAACATGAGTCAACAACATGTGCTTGCAGCCCAGAAAGACAACCGCACCTTGGGCTACATCAAAGAGGCATGACGAGGAGGTTGAGGGAAATGATTCTCCCTCTCTACTCTGCTCCACATGGAGCACTGCATTTAGCTCTGAGACCCCCAACATAAGAATATGGACCTGACACAGTGGGTCCAGAGGACGGCCACAAAGATGATCTGAGGAGCACCTCTCCTGTGAAGACATGCTGAAAGAGTTGGGGTTGTCCAGCCTGGAGAAGAGAATGATCTGGCGAGACATTATAGCAGCCTTCCAGTATCTACAAGGGGCCTACAGAGAAGCTTGGGAGGGATTTTTTACAAGGAATTGTGGTGACAGGGCTTTAAATGGAAAATAATGGCTTTAAACTGAAAGAGAGTGGGTTTAGATTAGATATGAGGAAAAAATTCTTCATTCTGAGGGTGGTGAGGCACTAGACCAGGTTGCTGAAAGAAGCTGTGGATGCCCCACCCCTGGAAGTACTCAAGGCCAGGTTTGAGTGAACAACCTGGTCTAGTGGGGTTGGATCTGGATGGTTTTTAAGATCCCTTCGAGCCCAAACCATTCTATGTTTCAGGATAGTACCATGAATCTTAAGGGGTAATTCCTATACAACTTAAGCATGCAAGTAACCTATTAAATATGAACTACCATTGTAATTGATACATTAGTTTCCAGATGAGTTTTCTGATACTTCTTACAAGTTGACACAATATACTATCTGTTCTTGCCACAAAACACTAAAAACACACCAAGCTTCCACAAGGTATGAAGAGGCATGATACACTACAGAGGCACCTAAAAAGCAATACAGTAATTTACACAAAAAGTGCCTTTACACCAACCTTCAGTACCTTTCAGCATTCCATCACTGAAACTACTGCAGGCAGGGGATTTCTCTCCCAGACAAAGAAATGGAATATGGTCAGTGATAATTTAAAGAAGAGAAAAGAAGTACAGCAAGCAGGACATGGAGACAGAGACAACACATGCACTACTTGTGAGCAGCAAAAAGATCACAGCACTATTTCCAAGCATTGGGCTTCCCTTGGAACCAGTTGCCAGAAGTTCTACTATTCCTAAGTGCTGTGGTGAGAAGACACATCTATTTTCCTTCTCTGTTTTTCAATCTCAACAACATGGGCTACAAATCTCCCTAAAAAACATAGTATGTGTTTTCCATTATATTCAACTGAAATTTCTCATTCAATTTGAAAACTGTTCGCCTCTTGCACATTTGAAATGCTCCTTGACTTTTGCCCAGGGTAGAGGACTTCAGAAAACCTAAACAAAGAATAAAGCAGTTGAGAGAAGCATGAAACAATACCAACACGTACTAAGTTCAAAAGGAAACACCTACTTTCATCTGTTTCATGAATAGTTCCATTATACATCTCATCACAGAATCATGGAAACAAATGATTCATGACAGGAAAAAAGGTATCCATCATGAAGAGCTATTAAAGCATGAAGATATGCTTTTTGGTTCAGAAAATCCCAGAACCACTACTCCTATCAGCCAGGAAACATCACTCTACAGTTGCCCTGTATTTATCCTCATCCCCAGGCACCTGTTTTTCTCCACCGTTCAACTCTCCACCACATGAACCTTGGGTCTGACCCATTCACTGTCAATGTGATTTGCTGGCACAGATACATATTTAAAAGAAAATAGTTGTAAGTCCATGCACAAGCAGCTGTCAGGTCTTTCAGTCTTCAATAGCATGACTACGTATATTACTGTTACTGAATAACAACATTAACAAGCTCTTGAACCGCAGATCGCTAAAAAAGTGAGGCCATAGACCACATCCAGCTCCTACGCACAAGCAAAGAAAATAACAATCAGTAAAGTGTTCAGGACAAGAGCACAGACTATACTTTTACACAGGAGCACAGCTCTATTTTACTATTTACTTTCAGAGCAACCCAATACATTTCGGGAACTATGTCCTTAGCTCTTACTGAAGAAAAAGCAACAAAATATATCTAAGAAAAGCAAAATCATCCAAACTATCTTCAAAGCAGGTTTCAGAGAAGCTGTTCTGTTAGTGCTGAATTTGATCTTGGTGTTTTCTGCTATTGGCACCCAACCATTGGAAAATGGATTTATATCACCGATTCATTTCCCTTTTAGCACCAAACAGCCATCAGTGTGTAATGATTTTCAGTCAAACCTCAACTAGGCTGGATTTGAACAACTAAAGCAAAACATTTGAAAAGCATTACTTACAAAGATTACAAGGTGTCATTCTTTCTAGATTTAAGACCAAAATTGGACAGGTAAAGGCAACACTCTGGAGATGAGGGATGTAAGCAGTCACTTATGTCATGACAAGCTCAGAGTTCTGCTTAAGGACAACATTCCAGTCTTTTGGAAAACAACACCAGCTACTGTGATTCTTGAAACAATAGGCAAATAAGTAAATGTGTGTGTGTGTATGTGTGTGTGTGTGTATTTTTCTCCAGAGGGGGAAAAAGTGCATTTGTATAAATATGTGAAATTAGTAAAGAAAAAAAAAAAATAATAAAAACTTTCAGGTATTTGGTAGTTTATGCATCATTCCAGGCTTCACTTCTGTTTTGCATTATCATAGTTTTCATATTAATTTTGAACACTAAGTAAACTGTACAACAGACTTTATTTATTTTTCAAATTGAAAAGACACTTGATCCTACAGAATTGACTCTTAAGGGTGACATGGGTTTTTTATAACACAGTGACAAGCAATTACATTAGAAGTATTTTAAATTAATTTGGACCCTCACTCTAGGCTTTGGCATTACAATAGAATGGGTTATCCAACAAAATTATTAAATTCAATAGTACAGCATTTGTATGAATGCTAAACATCGAGTGTTGTTTTGCATATATTCAGGCTAAAGCTATATAGACAAAAATGAATATATTTCATATAACAGAAACATGGACAAAGTCCATGCCACGTGTACGAAAGACTTCAAGCTCTGCAGTCTGCTCACGTGACCATTTTCCAAGGCAAATGGCCTTTTTGCCTGACCAACTGTATCACAAAGGACAATCAACTAAATTCAAGGTTTTTTAGCCTATGACGTTCATGACAGCTTTACAAAGCTCATCTGAAGTACTAAAAACAACAACTATCTTCCTGTTCTGTAACAGAAAAAAGATACTAAGAAGCAAAGAATGAAACACCCACCATGTATATTTCCTTAACCTGTTATAGGGAAGCAGACCTTGGCAAGCAGCTTTCCTTACAAATAACTGAGATTAACAAATCAATAGTACACCCTTGCAACTATTTCAACTGTGTATATTAAAGTTGGCTGTGGTTTCCACAATAACTAATAGGAGTAAATATAAAAATAGCATTTAGCTTATGCAGCACTGGACTCATTACAGATAGGCCAGAAAAGCCAAAACCTAATGAGCCTGAAATTGCTGACATTTTCATGCATCTTGGCTCTACAGTCTGGCAAAATAGCTGGCATTCTGACAAGCTTGATGCCAGACAGTTAGCAGAGCCTTAAATTTATTGAATCAGGTGAGGCTGTACAGGCATTCAAACCGAGAAGCTGAGACGTTAAGATTAGGAAGATAAACTGAACTTTTACACTGCCAGCCATATAATTCCAAATTTGCCTCATAAGTTTAGAGGCTGCCACTGACAAGCAAAATTCTGTAACCAAAAACAAAAAAAAAAAAATGGTGTAAAAGCCCAGAATTTCCCTGGAAACAGAGGATATCACTAACCCAAGGGGAAAAAAAAAAAAAAATCTGACAGTATAAAATCAGGATCTTACTTCATCCATTTGTACACATGCAGAGAACAAACTAGTTAACAGGATAAAGTAAAAACAGAAGTATATTTTAAAGAGCATATCGAGTTCCTAAATTAATGCTTCATAAGTTAAATGAGGTCTGTGGATATCATTAGCCAAAGAAATTTTTTTTGCAAGACTACAGAAGTAAGTTTGAATGTTTGTTTCCAGCTGAAGAATTTTCTTTCCACAAATGCTTGTTACTATTTCAGCCTTTGAAATATTAATTAAAAAATGAGAAACTGTGCTATTGGCCTGAAGTGATAAAGCTGAGTCCAGCTACAGCTTATATAAATTAATATGTAGCTTATTTAAAAGTTGATTAAGAAATGCCTACATCTGAAAAAGCTAAATGCTGCACTAAACTATTTCCAATGTAAGAACACAAAATGCTTATAAAAATGCTCTCAGAGTTTCTTGAAGTTTCCATCTCAAACCTTCTTTATGTCTGTCGACAGATACAAAATCTGATCTACTCCTCTTCCTAAAGGTGAACACTTGAAAAAGAAGAAAAGTCATGAGCAGCCATTTCACTGGAAGCGGAGTTGTTGCCTTTTCTGCTTACCTGCAACAACATGATATACTGGGCAGGTCTGCCTTAACCTGGCTGGAAATATTTCCATTATCTTACTTTCTTCACTAGTGCTGAAAATAAAAAGCTGAAAGTGACCTTAAAGACATGGACTGGAGCAGGTCAAGAAGCCATTAAGCTATAAAACAGTACAGAGAAATGAAATTGTTTGTAACACTGAAAGTACCTGCTGTGTGGCTTCTCCACCAAACACTACCAAGCCCAAACTTGACTTGGGTGGACCCGCCATCCAGTGCTGGGCACCCATGGATCCTGACACCCACTGATGCACCTGCAACACCCTCTGCCGCCCCAGCTTCAGCAGGCTTCAAAACACAAAATTCCATCCAATAATAAATTCTGTTTAACATCATGGAATGGCATGTTGGTGAGCATTAATACATTCACAAGCAAGCTTATTTTTAGATGTATTTCAGTTCCTGTTTTAACTTAGCAATAAATAATAGCTATGTATATTTAAATTGCAGCTGACACTCTTAAATTTTGTTCCATTTTTATATTGATTTGGAAGACAATCCAGTCCAGTGCATTGCTAACACTGCGGCCCCACACACAGGAACACACACAACTGATGTATTAGAAAAACCTTAGTGCAGACCAAGGGAAGTTTGCTTCTGCCTCCCCCTCACCCTGCAGAGCAGAAGGCAAAAGTTCCTCCCCAGTGGGGGAAGCCTCCAGGCACAGCACACACAGCTGACTCTGCTGGCACCAAGCTGCCGTGACAATCCCAAAGGGGACCAAAAATGTATTACATGTGGCTCTTGGGCAGCTGTACAGCAGATGAACCCCTCTGACCAGCCAGGACGAGCAGGCCAGGTCACTCATCAGCCCCAGGCCTTGCCAGCCCCCCCGCACACCTGCCCAAACTGCCTCACCTCAGCACGAGGCCCCTCACACTTTACAGCTGACCAGCCCTACTCCCCCTCTCCTTCCCGTTTGGCATCTTGCAGTAAGGGAGCACAGGTTCTCCTGTACCCTGTGTGGAAGAGAGCAGCTGGAGAAAGGACAGGACTACAACACGGCCAGCAGCAGCTCGTGGCAGGAAATTTCGGCTGCCTCCAGTGGTCCAAAACGCACCTGAAGCTGGGTACAACCAGCCTACAAACAGAAGTGAAAATCCTAACCAGCTTCATCCACTGAGGTTTTGTTGTTTTTGTTTTTTGTTTTTTGTTGGTTTTTTTTTTTAAAAAAAGGACAATTACAGCTTGTCACAAAGAGAAACCTTGCAAGAATCTACACAAGAATAAATACTTCTAGCATTAAGTTTCCAAAACTTTTATGTAGATTTTTCAGTTCTGTTTTGAAGTTAGCTTTTCTAGGTTGCATCCACAACATTTTCCTGTCCCAGAAAATGCAGACCATGTAATTAACTGACTTTTCTAAGTAACTTTATCTCCACATAAGTAATAGCTCTTAACATTTGAAATGTAGGCCTACCTATGCAACGTTACCTTATTTTACACATTACTTTAAGGACAGAGTCTGTTGGCATGTATACTGTCTGCTAGTAGAGAACAGTGTCTGAATCTTAGCTTAAAGCAAATGAGAAAGCAGAGTTAAATTAGAAGCTCAGCCTCGCACCAAGTGAACTCAGAAGTGTATTCTACCATTCATTTTAAATGAAAGCAGGCTCAGAACCCACACATCTTTCAGAAGTAAGGTAAAAGGAGAGCTAAGTTTTTGTTTCTCCCAGTCTGTGCCACAATGCCCTAACCAATCTCTTAGAGCTATGAATTTATTTTTTTTCCTTTCACAAATAACAAAAAAAAAAAAAAAAAAAAAAAAAAAGCAATGAAATGAGATTAATTTATTGCTATACTCTATTTTGGTAAATCAGATGAATTCACAACAGAAAGCATATTCCAATCCATATTTAGCATGAACATAAAAGTGGATGCCTTCTAAAAAGCAAAATTACTTCTTTAAGCAGTACACATTCACATTAAAATGAAAATCCACCATTCACTGCAGTTTATCTTCAACTGAAAGCAAAACAAACCAACCAACCAAATTAAAAAAAAAAAAAAAAAAAGCTAACAGAGCTTTATATGATGAATAAACAATGCTAGGAAATAGTTAAATATTAAACAACCTTCAATTAATTCTAGTGAACTATTCACTTCTGTCATAGGTGGTAGATGAATGGAGTTTTGTCTAGAGCTATACTCAAGTTCTCTGACTATAAATTATAAACCGTATGAAAAAGGCAGTATGTAAGCAGATTAATGTCCTGTTCGGCAGACTTTCTGATAGCTCGTAGCTGTATGAGTACGTAAATGCTATACCACACTCTAGTGTCCTGTTTCTAAATAGCAGGCACTTCTGTTGCACATACTTTCACTTTGATTTTGATTTAGCAATCTTCCACATAAATCTTACCAAATAGAAGCCAATTTCATGGTGTAATACAATGAATAATGTATTTTAAAATAATAAACCTGTTATTCAACAGTTATTAGATTTCATTAAAATGTTGATTTTTACTGAATATATGGCATTTTTACGTATATATCTAGACATCAAGTTAATTAAGTTACACTTAAGCTTTTGAGGATAGTTTAGGATACTGCTTTTAAGGTATACAACCAATTAAGCACATGTGCTTTTAAATGCTGGATATAGCAGTCCCCCCAACAAACCCTGGAATCGTATTAACTTGTGCCTAATGACCACTCAGGGCGCCCTGCTAACAGCATTCCTGAGGAAAAGCTCCTTACAATAACACATCCTTTCAAATAAGAAAGTCCAATGCAGAAATGAGCCTTTCTTGTGCAACTTGGAGATACAACTTGTGTATCTAACATTGTGTATTAAGCAAACATTCTCATAGAAGTCAACAAAAACGAGAATAGATAGCACCTAAATATGTCATTAAAAGACTGATGGGAATGACATGCACCACAACTGTAAGATTTTGTGCTGAGAAAATTAGTGCTGCCTGTTCTGAGAGGCCACAGGTAAGAGCTCAGGCAGAGCACAGAGTACAAAGCTATAAACAGACTCATAAAATAGTTCAGATCAGAAGGGACCTCTGGAGGTCATCTAGGCCAGCTTCCCAATCAAAGCAGGAATACTTTCAAAAGCCCAGAGCAAGCTGAACTGGGCACTTCCATAAACTGAGGCTTCACAGCCTTAACAAGCGACCTGCCCTAGCACTACACCACTCTCACTCTGAGTTTTTAATGTGTTGTTTTGTTTTGTTTTTTTCCTACATCGCTGGTTAAACGGCCTGGCATGAGCTGGATCACTGCTGCTGCGGCTCCCACTCGACCTGCTGACCACATACATGCCCTGGTTCCTTGCTGCAGAGAGGCTCCCAAGGCAGCCCCTATGCAGGCTTCCAGTGCTGCCAGGTCTTGTTCAGCCCTGAGTGTATGACGCTGAATTTGCTGAATTTTGTGAGATTCCTAATGACAATTTTTTGACATCTCTCTGAATGGCAGCTCTACTCTCCTGCTGTACAACAGCTGCTCCTCCCAGGTCAGTGTCACCTGCTGCCTTGTTGTGCGTGCCTTCCACCCCATCAACCAGGTTAACAGGAGCATGACCAGCAGCCTCTGATACAGCTTCAGTCCCCAAGAAAGCCTCTCCTAAACAGCTGCCATGTCAGCTGTTAAATGTTGATCATTGGAGCTCCATAGTCAGCCAGCTCTTGGCTTACTTCGTAGACACATTCACCTCATCTGTATCTTCTCAGTTTGGCTACCAGGATGCTGTCAAGAGATGTCAAATGAGTTTCAGAAATTTTTCACTGAAATATAACCATCACTGCCTCAAAACCGGTCATCCAGGTTAGATACTATTACCTCTGTTAACCAATCTGGTATGAACGTGGGTATGCTGTTTTTCCTTCTCTCTCCTTCCCCCACTTGTCTTTGTGGTACATTTCACTAATCCTCTGCTACTGCCCTTGTTAATTTTCCCCCCCTGCCCACCCTCAAAAAGGCTACATAACCTATGTTTGCAAACATTAATAAATACCAAACCAAAGCAGTGGCTCATAACAGAATGACATTAAAGAATAACTAAATAGTGTTTGATGGATTATAACCACTGCACTGTTATAAATGTCAAAGACATTAACAAAGTAGTTTTAGAGACTGAAGCTCTAAGATTCTTAGATTTCTAAATCCCTTGAAACTGCTTGAGTTTAAAATGCATACATACCATTCAGCAATGGTATGGCACCTCTGCTCAAGCTCCACAGTGCATGCAGATGCCATATGCAGGAGAACGTTTGTTGTACTTAATGGCCTTTTTTTTAATCAACTTGGAGATGGCCTTCAAGGAGGCACTTAAAAGCAACTTAATGCATTGCATACTGCATCAACTTAATGTCTGTTTCTGCACACATGAGGGTTTTTAAAAGAACTTAAATGGTCAAATTCTAAATTCAAGAGAACTTGGAGATAGGTGTAGGTCTCCAAGAGATACACCACATCTGGATTTAATTGCTCATCTCTTTGGTATTTTAATGAAGAAATTCCCTATTAGAGAGTACAATTAACAAGTACTTATATTAAAAAGTGCAAAACACATTTAAATCCTAATGATTTTACAGACTAAGAGCTCAGTCTGATGAACACACTTAATAAAGAGAAAGCAGTTACCAAGTTTCTAAATGAAGTCTGACTAGATACTAAAAGAAATCCTAAAGGGACTACTCCCCAGTTACTTAAGTGTAATACTGACTTCAGAACTACTAAAAAAAAAAAAAAAGTTCCGTACATTATAAAACTGAAGAGGACCACCACTGATGTCCCATGCAAGTAATAAATCAAAAGAAATCCCAAAATAGCTTTTCTGAGCACCTTTCTTTCTAAAATACCACCCTCTTGATTTACTATTTTCTAGCAGTTAAAAATATAAACCAGTGTTAACAGAACTAGTCACTGTTAGTCACAGTCCTCTCAACAGTCTGACCTTATGTCTGGGCTGCTTTTTGAAAACTCTCCTACAAAATAAAGTTCTTCTTATAAAAAGTACTGGAACTCTGTTCCCATCCGTTAAGCTGCAGATAGCCATTGCCCAGGGAATATCCACTTGCCTCTCAAAAACTGCAGCTTCCACCACATGGTTCTGCAGCTAAATACCTAATTTCTGTTCTTATTCCCATAGATTGAATACTCAAGGACAATTCTTACTATCCATCCATCTTCTAAGATCAGAAAACAGTCATTAATCGTTGTCTTTTCCCTGTCACCTAGGGAAGAAATACAAAGACCAAAACTAAGTTCTTCTGGTGATTAACTGAAGAAGTAATGGGTTTAGGTTTCTTGACTGTAGTTATATTGAGACTACCTAATTTTCAATGTTAATGTTCACTGTATCAGTTTTTCAGCACTCATATTTCTTTCTTCACAGGAATTATAGTTTTATCTGTACCTTTACTGGCTCAATATGTAATAATATCTAAGAAGGTAAGGAGGTATTACAAGCTTTTTAAAAAAGAAAATTAAAAATCTCCTGCTAATAAGCCTCTTCTTAATAAATACGGTTCTGTGTCAAGTTCTGCAGGATTTTTAACATTAAAGTCTGGAAGAATTATGTCAAGCTGGTAACCACTGTGAAGCTGAAATTAAATACACATAATCACAGCATTAGCTTTCCTCTACTCTCCACCCCATTACTCAAGACTTCAAAAAAAAATTAGATACCAAAAGAAAATTTTGAAATTGACATCTCTTGAAATATCTTGAATAAAAAAGCTTATCCAGGCCTCTAGCTTTAGTAATTGCCATTTTAGCACTCATTCAAAGAATTGTTGGAAAGGCTACCATCTGAAACAAATATACTACATTCCTGCTCTGATTTTTTTTTTTTTTTTTTTGGAAATATAAAAAAAATTAAAAGATAAGTAGTATCTAAAGTAACTTATTTTTATTCTTCACATAGAAAAACATGACAGTTTAACTTTTCCAGCACCGGATTTCTCCATATTGTTTGGCTTCCTGAATAAACCCACAAACTATAGGTGTTTTATATAAGATAAGGAGTATTTTCTTTCTACTTTCTGATGTGAGCATCTAAATACATCATTCCTGAACATTTCACATTCATTCCAATTTGGTCCATTTATTCTCTCCCTTGTTTACGATTCCCCTGTTTTCAACTTCATTAAACTGAACTTTTGAAATAAATAGAAGTGTTTAAGTTCTGAAACTAGAAAGAAGTCTTGGAAAGAATGCCAATTTCAAAAACACCACAAGAAAATGAAAATATTTTGTAACAGACATTCTAAGGGTGTTTTAGTAGACACTGAAAAAATTGTACAAAAAATGTGCCTTTTAAGATGCTCCTTCCAAAACCTAAGGAACATGCACACTGAATTTTATGTAAAATGTCTAGACTCTTGGATGCCAGTTGATTGTCTGGTTGGAAAATAAATAAAAAATAATAATAAATAAATAAAAATATATTATCATTAATATAGACACAATTACGAAAAACGTGTACAGAGAAATAAAGATCCAGGACAGTAAGTATTTGACTACTTATTAGGTAAGAAAAAATACCATTCACGGTTACAGCATAAATTATGTACAATCTACTACTGATGTGCCAGAAGAAACACAGTAAGAAACTCCCAGGACACACTTTATCTGCTTCCTTTACATAGGGCCAAGAAAGACAAAAACTAAGTGCAGCAAGGGCACATTCTCCTTTATGTGACTAAGCTGGTGCAGCTGGACACTCATGAGAAAACAAGTGAACCGAAACCATCTGTTACAAACAGTTTGAAGGTCCTTAATATTGACATAGAAGCGTAATAGCTTTATGAACTGAGGAAAAGAATTTATAGAAACTTAACAGAAATTATCGGCCTAATTGGTGTAACTCGGAAATGGTACGTAGGAAGACTGAGATAAAAATAGTTGAGGACAATGATTTAGAAGGCAAAGGAAAGCTGTGCTTCCAGTCACAACAGAGTTGAGCACCAGGTTGACATCCAGGAATCTGAAGGTTGATTTTTTTGTTCCAGCCAAAAAATACTACAGAATTTGACAAAAAAAAAAAAAAAAAATCTCAGCAAGCTCATGGAACAAAACTATGATCCGGTTAAAGCTATAAAAGAGGAATGGGAAAAACAAATCCAGTGCAGAAAGTATTTGACTTTAAAAAAATGAAGAAGTAACAAACATGAGCATTAAAAGGAGTAAATCTGGAACAGGGACCACATGACTGAATGAAGTACAGCCACTGGGAGGAGAGATGATAGCAACAACCACTTTCCATAACTGAAACAGAAGACAAGAAAAACACACAAATTAAAAGAACGCCAAAAAACTACAGATGGAAGAAGTCAGATGATCTTGACAATTCATTCTCAGGGAAGGCAGGGAAAAAAAAAGAAAAAAAAAAAAGAAAAAAGAAATTCTGGGTTTACAGAATTCTACCAAATTCTCCCTCATAAAATGCAAGCAAAATTAAAGAATTGGCTGCACCTAAACCAAGCCTTTGAGTATAGAGATAAGAGTTCAGCTCTCATCTACTTTCATAACCATCACATTGTAAACAGGAAAAAAATATATGCTGTTTTTCAGTTCTTTGCTTTGTGTTAAGTTTATAAAAATCAATAGCAATTCTTGTAAAGGAACCATTTGTATTTTTAGTATCTCATATGATTAAATTGAGGAGGTTTGATCACTGTTGAAACATCTTTGGCTTCTCTTACAATAAACTACCATCCCCAAGGCAAAGTTACGCTTGATGTAATTACAGAAAAGCAGCAGATCAAAGGCACTACAGTTGCTTTAATTAACAAGATTATTCTCTGCTGCAGTTCTCGTCTCTGGTTGTGCTCCTACTAGCACTTAGTTATCCATAGTCAAAAGGATGTGGCCAGCCTGACATTGGCTTTTTTTTTTTTTTTAATTCCAGCAGATCAAAATGTGTGCCGAGTTAAGTTGGCCAAGCACAAAATAAGTGGCCTAAAAAGGTCAGTACTCATTAGTCTGTTCAGGATATAATAGGAAATGAATAAATGCCTTCAAAGTTTAGCCGAGCAGAAAGAAGTAGCATTCATGTCAGTAAAATTTTCAGTTCATCAACAGCACTGGCACCAGTCATTACTGTTAATTCAGGACAAGGAAACAACAGCATGACAAATTATTATAGATAGAGTAACTACTAATTGCAGAACAAAAATAAACTGAAACCCACTGAACAATGCTTAGTTTGATATTTTATATTTCAAACCAATACAAGCCACAGAATTTAATATGCAAACTACAGTCATTTTAAAGCAACATTAATAAAAGAGTGGCAAGATTAAAAGATATCACAGACATTGAACTTGTGAACTGCACTAACGCTTTACTAACTGCACTAACTGTACTAAGTTGAAATCATCGCAAAGCCAAAAAATAAAAAGTTTGTTGTGTTTTTTTGTTGTTGTTGTTGTTTTGTGTTTTTTTTTTCAGTTGTAAAAGTAAGTGTTTATTGTTTAATCACCCTGCATTAGGCTATAAAACCTTTAAGGAATGTTTTCCCTTAAATGCACAAACGTTTAAGCAAAAGACAACAGGAACTTGTTGATTCTCAGCTGGCCAGTAGAGCACAGTCAACTCAAAGTCTGAGGCCTGGCTCAGGTCTGGCAACCAATACATTAATCAGGTATCAAAAAGAAAGCTGTCATGGCAACAGAGAGCTTCCCCATGCCACTGGTGTTAGCTACAGGGTCAACAAAGAGCCAGATCAGGGTCAGGCACAATTTACACTGAGATCTCTTATTCTCAGTTGCTTAAGCTTATGGAACCTGGAATACATTCACATCCCTACCTCTCTGTATTAAATTACATACAAATTTGAAGTGATTTATGTACAGAAAAAAAAAAAAAAAAAACTAAATTATAAGAATAATTAAAAAATATATATTTTACTTTCATGGTAGTGAGATGAGAAATCTTTGCCAACACTTCCAGCTATTTTTTGAAGAAATACAACTTATGAGTGGCAAGACTATATTTTCTATAACTATTTAATCATGCTTACCTGTGTTGAAACTAGTTTACAAAGGCATTACCAATTCACAACTTCAGAGAATGAATGCTGTGCCCACATTTGGGCCACAGTTTAAGAAGTCATGCGTGCAGATACCAAGCCAACTCAAATGTACAACAGAATTGCAAATGCATTGTGTTGTCTGCAAAGTAATCACAGAACATCCCAAGCTGGAAAGAACCCACGGGAATCCAACTCCTGGCTCCACAGAGGACCACCCAAAAATCAGACCATCAGACCATGTGTCTGAGAGTGGTGTCCAAACACTTCTTGAACTCCGGCAGCTCAGTGCCGTGGCCACTGCCTCGGGGAGCCTGTCCCAGTGCCCGGCCACCCTCTGGGCAAAGAGCACAGAATCATGGAAAAAGTTACAAACTTGCAAAACTCCATGAGGATTTAACAATTGTGGATTCCTTCAGTTATAATGCAAATATGCAACAATTCAGCCTGTTTGCTTTTAGCAGTAGCAGCTGAAGACAGCTGTTTTAATAAGTGCAAAATACCTTCGCCACCGTGTCTTCCTGCTGGTCGCTGCCCTCCTCCCCATTGGAAAAGTGAGCAAATCTTCCACACACACATCCAAACACAGACTTAAGATTTAAATTCTTCAACACGATCACTCCTCACACACGCTCTGTTAGACATACCAGCAAAATGCTGAATAATATCTACCAAAAATACCTTAGACGTCAAACGCTGACACTACAGACATTTCTGAGAAACTGCCACGTAAACTCTGGTATGTGGCATCATCATAACGTAACCTCTGACTGCGAATAAGGAAAGCTAGGAGGTCAGTTTCCTGTTTTAAAAGGACTGTCTCTACAGGTTTTTCACTTCACCTCAGAATTAAATCTTATTATTTGAAACTTGTTATTAATAACTTTCTGTATAAATAATTTTATAAGTAATTATTTATATTTTTATTAAAATCGCATTGGTGCATTTTATAATTAATTTCTTAATAATATCATTGCATTACCGTAGTGCTCTCAATCTCCTGACCAGGAAGGAGATGAAGCCTTCTTCAGACAACTAGTAGAAGACATATTCACAGGGTTTGGTCCTCGTGGGCATTTCCAGCCATCCTGGTATCTGCCGGGAGGACTGCAGCCGGGCTCAAGCAATACAGACCTGAGTGTATTGATGGCAACTTCAAGTGACTGAGAAGCCCCCAAGGGAAGTTGCTCTGCTGAACCCGGTGGGTACAAACAAGGCAGAACTGCTCAGGGGTGTGAAAGCTAGAGGCGGCCTTGGCTGCAGTGACTATGAGATGGCAGAGTTCAGGATCCTAAGACAAGGGAGCAGGGCAAAAAGCATATGTATAATCACAGCATAAATACATACTGTTCGGATTTAGGAATTTTGAAAGTGCTAATAGTTGTCAAAAAAATAAAAAATAAAATACCCTCAATGCACTTCTTAAGAACCTGGCATAGTAAAATCCATTCAAGTTATGCCTGTCACCACGCATATTTTCTTTTCTCAAAGCAAATATAACAGGAAACGCATGAAGTTTTTTAAAAATATCTTACATTGCAAAATAGTCAGTCACTTCTTACAAGTCATGAACCATAGGAAAATATATTGGTTTAGTTACATAAGCAGTTTATTTAAACAGTGATAAGCAACCAGTATTTTCAGGAAGTAAAAATTTGCAATATGCTTAGAGCAGTGAAAATAAATGCCTACAGCTCATATTTTAAGAACATCAAAGAAATCAAAGGCTTAAAGCAATTTATGCACAAGGCATCGCTAAAAGAATTAATGCATGCTTATTTCACTTTCTCTGATATTGTTAATTAAACATTAAAATTCATGTTTACACTTAAATACCTTACCGATGTGCTGTAAAGCAGCTGCATATATTTACTTGTGTTGAAGAAAGATCACATTACTTTTTCTCACTCAGTATTTGTAGGACTGAACAGGATTGTTAGTAAGTATTGGATGCTTATGTAAGAACATTATAGTTTTCCCCAAGTATGAAGTCAGACTGTTCCATCACATGTCATTATCCATCTACTGACCTTAACAGAGTAACACATAACCATATGGAAGACCAATTCTAAGTATATGTAATATTTTAAATATAGGCAAAGGGAGCAATGGGATTAAAAGATTCAAGTTCTCTCTTTTCTTTTTTGTTTTTTTTAACTTGAAATACTGTATCACAGAATGTATCATAGTAGAACCTGAGAAAACACGACCAGTTGTTACTCTAATTTTACAACAAAAAAAGCAAACATACAGGAGTTTCCAGTGGAGATTTCTCACTGCCCACAAACTGAGACAATACAATGCCCAAACACAGATCATAAATGATTGTCACAGTTACAAGTCTTTCAACTTTTCCTGAAAACACTCCTCCTGAAGCTCTCCTACTACAGCAGAACTCAGCACATGCACACTTTAGATGTATAACAGCAAATCACTGTACATTTATAACTCTCGCACTACCAAATGGCTTTTTGCCTAAAAGCACAACAGGCATCCAGAAAAAGAGCGAGCTCTGACCCACAAGTACACACTTTCAAAATGTTATGTGGCTCCAAGGCTGTCACACCACGTCATGTTGCACCGAATTGCGTATGGATTCTATTGTGGGGCTTGCTTATTTTGTTTTACATACTAACAGAAACTTGGATGCTGTATTGAGCTTATTTTCCAATTAAAATACATGGGTATAGGTATTCAACTACTGATGGTAAAGTCAACGTTTAAATGTGCTGCGGAAACCTTAAAAACTGACCAAACAGCCATCGGTGATTCAAAGTGAATCACCACTCACCTTTTGGTTTTGGCAAGCAAGCAGAGTATTTATCAAGTTGTAGCCTCAAGAATAGTCCAGCATAAAGTATGCAGCTGCATATACTTCTTTAGCACCAGCAGTTTGCCATCTCTAACACCATCGAAGAGTAGGATTATTTCCCACAATCTCTTTTTTCTGCAAACTAGCAGTTCCACACACTTGCACATACACAAACTCACACACAAAAAAAAACACTTTCAAAACGTAAAATTTCTTTAAAATATTTCATTTAAATTCACCATCATGAGCTATCACTAATGCCACCATTCTCTGCAACCAAAACAAAAGCTCTCTAAAGCGTAATACTTACAAACATTCTACTCCTTCAACATTTTCGAGTCATTCATTTTATCTAAAATGAAAACTTACCTATCTTATTCCTACATCTCCTTTCCACATCTTTACTGAGTACTTGCTAAGAAGCTGTAAGTCAATTGTCTTGCCATATCAAAAAGTCAGTCCCCATGAGGAATTACCAAATCATGCTTACGAAAACCCATTCTTCTGTGCATTTGTACTGAATTCAGACTGCACTGTCATTCAGACTACACTACAAGTAGACCACTACAAGTATTGAGTACAAATACTCTTAAATCACATCCACTAAGGTGCTTTAATAAAAAAATCTATTTTAAAACTAATTTTTTCAGAACATTTGGGAATTCATTTAGAGATACCTGCCCCCAACTATCATTCGTGGTAATATTCAGGGTAAAAATCATGTTTCACAATACGTCTTCCCATGGCATACCCCAAGTTGCCTAAGTGTTCACTTTTACTCCAAGTTGTGCCTCAGAATGCTACGCTCAATGAAAACCAGAGTTTAGTTAAACTGTTCCTGGGGTAGATGATGGAGAGAAAACAGCACAAAGAGACTGATTGCACAGTGCAGTCTGTCATCGCAATATCCATCAAAACTTTTTTATTATTATGTTACCCTCATCACTTTCTTTGTTTCTTAAAAAGCACAAGGATTTGTGGTTTCTTTATCCTCCCTTCTTTCTCTGTCCCTACATCCCTTTCAATGTTCTTTGCAACAAGTAGATCTCATTTAGTGCTCTTTAGAAAGCTAGTGTTTTCACACTACATGGTGATGACAGGCTGAGTAAGTACTTTCCATCATGTTTTACTATGAAAAAAAAAAAAAAAAAAAAAAAATTAAAAAGATTCCTATTCTGAAAATCATTTTTGTATGTGACTCATCAGAGAGCCTGTCCAAAACCGAAGAATCCACAGCAGAGGTTGTGAAACACACTGACAAAATAAACAACAATCAGCAGCACCCCACAGGCATTACAGAAGAACTCAAGGTTAAATGGCTGAATGACAGTAGGTTAACTCTCATTTCACAGTTCCTAGGCCCCTTAAGTTGTAAACATGAGAAAACTTAAAAATTTACCACAGGTAAAACTTCACATAACCAGAAACTGTAACTAAAAATACAGTTAGTGAACACTCACAAAATTCTGTGATTTACATGGGAAAAATTAGCATGTCTTTTGCAAAAGGAAATCCTGCTTTTCAAAACTATTGAGGAGCCCAGAATCAGCCAACAGACATGTAGGTGAGAGTGTTCTAGTTCTTAAAAATCAACTTTGAGCTTCCAAAAGGCATTTAACAAAGTCTCTTACCAAAAGGTTACCAAGAAACTAAGCAGTCACAGCATAAGGAAGAGTCCTCACCAGAATACACAGAAACACATTACCCAAGGTGTAAATCTCCAGCTCACTGACACCATGAATGCTGCATGAAAAAGGAGAAGGTAGAAGCCAGAATCAGAAAAAAAAAAAAAAAAAAAAAAAAAAGGCAATTTGGGTTTTGTAGGCCTGAGGTGCCTTTTTTCCAGCAAGATGTTGTGGATACAAGAACTTTATATGGGTTCAGAGAAGACTACACAGAAGGAAAACTATCTACTGGGGCACATTAATCACAAAGCCAAATCTGGTTCAAGAAGCCCCCTGAGCTAAAATTGTTGAAGAAAATGAGAGTAGCAAAAGGGAAGTCATGCATCTGTCCAGTTTTTAACTAGGCCGTCAACTTTTACCCATGTTTGTTTGTTTGTTTTTAAATAACTTTACATTTACAAATGTAATGACTGACACTATACATATGTTTGTCAAAATTAGATATAGCATCAGAATGTTTACATAGCAGATCTGCAAGTAAATCTCATCAACTTTAATTTAAGGAACATTTACAAGACCTATTTACAGGAACCTCACCAAAAACGATCTCCTGAATTCTGAAGTTTTGAAGAGCTTCACTTTACAGTGAATACACCTACACTTCATAGAATTAGATGCCTGTTTGTTTTGCCAATCAACAGCAACGCATCAAATCAATACAGGTACCAGAAAATATTTTATTTATTGGTTTTGCACACTTCTTGCTTCAGGAGGCACTGGGGTGCTGCCCACTCACTGCACCAGAACGATACATGCACACCTAGTCACCGTCCCTGGGGGTGTGCAAGGAAGTGTTGGACCTGGTGCTTAGGGACACGGATTAGTGGGTGATAGCAGTGGTAAGGGGATAGTTGGACCAGATAATCTCGGCGGCCTTTTCCAACACTCATGATTCTATGAAAACACAACAGCCGCTCTCGCCCAGCGTCCCTAAACCCACACAAACGCCCCCTGCCGTCGCTGCCAGCAGCGGGGAAGCCATTTCACAACGCAGGGAGCACACTCCGGAAGCAGCACCGCGGGCTACCGAGCCCTGCCGTCAGGCACCGCCCCGGGGCGGGGGCCGGCCGCTGAGGCCGCCTGCGCTGTGCCGTGCCCCGCCCGGCGGAGCCAGGCCCGGCCCGCAGCGGCAGCCGCCATCTCCCGCTCGCCTCCCGCTGCCGCCGCCTCCTCGCCGCGCCTCACCTGCAGCGGCCGCACTCCGGCCGCCTCTCGCAGCGCTCCACCGGCAGCTCCCACAGCCCCGCGCAGCATTCGCGGTCCTCGGACGGGGATGGCGACGGCGACCGGGACGGGGACGGGCCGGCGGCGCCGCCGCCGCCACCTCGCTCCATGCCGGGGGTAGAGGGGGGCCGGTGCCCGCTGCCGCCGCCGGGGGGCGCCGGCGGTCAGGGAGAGGCGCCGCGGCGCCGCCCGCCGTTTGCCCCGCCTCTGCCTCGCCGCCCAAGCGCTGTGGCGGGCCCGGGGAGCTGGGCTCCGTGAGGCGGGAGGTGCGGGGCGACCCGCATCGGCATCGCCCCGAAGCGGCGTGTTCGGGGTTTCAGAGCCGGGTAGGTTGGAGAAGAGCCCTGCGGTCATCTAGTCCAGCCGAGCCAAGGGTTGGGGCTGCCGGCCCCAGTTATAAAGTAAAAAATGAGTCGCCAAGTTGCTGCAGTTGACCTCAGAAAACAACCGAAGTGTGGTGATGAATGAGTCTGCATACAGAAGATCCTCTCCTGAAAGTATCAACTGAGTTGTCCCGTTGCCTTATTTTCTGTTGTGCATGTAAAACATTTTTACATACTTCAGAGCCATTTGGTATAGCCATTTGGCTAATTATTGGAAGTAATACAATTGTAATGGACAGGAGAAAAAGTACTGTAGAGTTAGCCCAGGGTCATCTTCACCCTTCCAATTGCCAAAAAGAGTCTCCCATGCAGTGCTACTGATAGGAGCATGGGCGAGCCTTCACAGCTTCCCATGGGAGTCCACAAAGAGCAAGTCTTGTAAGAATAATCATCCTCAGTCATAAGCTTAAAACCAAACCATTGTAAACCACTCTAGTCTGATACACACACAGAAGAAAATTGATACACTGACAGATCCATAAATGAAATGTAATAATAAAGTTATATGGGGTGATTACATTGATGAGGGAATGGGCAAATGTAGCACGGATAAGCCACAGGCAGAACAGACAGCTATAGCTTTTCTTGTACATATCTACCTGAAGAGCAAAGTAGGCAGTTTAAGACAAAGCAAAATGTTGGTACATGACCAAGCTGGGATATACTGCCCATGCCTAATATGAGAGTTCCTTAGAGAGTTCCTGTTAGGAGAACACTGCTGTTCCAGACTACAAACAGAAGCAAAAGGAATTTAAAACCAGCCCAACCCTAGTTTTTTGGGGAGACAGAGTTAGTGTTTGCTATATACACATTGTACTAGAACTTAACGGACCAGTAACTTCTCTAATTATGGGGCAGCAAACTATGGATCTGACACCAACTAGTCATTACAAACAGAACAACACAGAAGCACAATTTCTGGGCCAAACAATCTAGGAGAATCTTATTTCTAAGAGAAATGTCGCAATATTAAAGAATGAGGCAAAAAGGTAGATAGTTTTTAGGACTTCTTGATAATCAGTTTTTTGCAGGCTAAGATGGAAGGTATGTCCACACTACAAATTTAATGCATAACTACCTTGAATATTTGCTGTGCATACCCCAGTCCAAATTAACACCTTCCCCCAACTTACTGGAGACCTGAGGAACTCACAGCATCTCTTTGGATCTATGTTTGCAATCTGTAAATTCAACGACTCTGTCAACAGCATGACTGAGAGCTTCTTATCTGCGCTTAATACTCCTTCATGTACTACACTGTTCCCTTTTTTGGGACTGTGAGTGATCACATGTTTGGTGACTATCTATAGACTCTCCAGATTATGGAAAGTCCATTACATTTTATGGAAAGTACCATTCCTCTACATGTCCAATCTCTTCTGAATTCTTACAAAAAATAAGTTCACGTTTATTCTAGGATTTGCCAATACCAAGTACGAACAAGTTACACTTCTTGCTGTTACCAGTAGTGTACCCAGAAAAGTCCCCTGGATAAGTTCAATTTAACATAAATTTGTTTCCAAGAGATGTGAAGAAGCTGCTTTTTCAGGGCAGCAGTTTCCAAACCAGTTTCCATACGCAAATGGCAGGTGTTCCGCAGCAGCTTTAGCCAGTTCAGTGCAAAGTACTGTGTTTCTACTCCCTTGTCTCAACTCATGGTTTCAAGTACCAACACAAGGCATATGAAATTCTGCTGAGCTTATGACCTGTTTTTGCAAAAGCTACAGCCTCAAACAAAATGTGCTTTCATGGTGGCTCACAAATGTTGAATTCAGGCTTCTTTTTCTTTCCTGCCCACCCCCGTATGTAGATATATATTTACAGAGTTGCTCCAAAAGCCAGCAGCTAAGCAGGATGAACTGCCTGAACAGGCTCCCTGCAGGGGCACCAGCGTCAGCACCAAGAGTAGGCTGCAAACACGGAGGCAGAGCTAGGAGCTTGGAAGCCACGACTGGCTAAGCTGCTGTCTCAGCACACCGCCAGCAAGCCTGAGGAACCAAGCAGCACAGAGGACAGTGAACCAAACTCAGAGGCAGTGGAAGTGGCAGCGCAGTCACAAGTGGAAACAAGGTTGGAAAATGTGAGCTAGGAGATACTCACACAAATATTCATGCTGCAGTGAGAAAGAGGTGTTTTTTTTGTTGTTGTTGTTCTCATTTTTTTTCTATCACAGCTTCACACAACAGAAGGCAGGTGTTGTTTGTAAAGAAAAATGACATTAGCGAAACACCTTCTAAGCTGGGAACATTTGTGAACAAAAGCCTACCTGGACATATAGAAGCCAGTGTATTAGGTAAGGGGGTGCATGAGCAATATTGATAAACACCTCTGTGAATGACAGTTGGTACATGCCGGACAGGTTTGGGAGCATCTGAACTACTCAGAATGAGGAACTGGTGAGTTCTGGGGAAGAGCTTTATTTCTGTTTGACTCAAGCACATGCTGACCAGGTTTGCCAGCCCACTGCTTGATGAAGCAAAAAGAAGGGTTTAGTGGAACAAGCCAGCTGGTGAGCATAACACAACTTCAACCTCCCTACAAGGATTTTGTGACCAGTGCTACTGGAGGTGCAGTATTTTTCCACATGCAGAGATGTTGTGAGGCTCAAGAGCAAAAGCTGAGTCTCACAATATCCATGCTGGATGTGCCATAGTATCACTGAGTAATTGCAAAAGCTGGGAGTAAACCATCCTATCCTGTTTGTTTGCCTGGGCAGCTAAGGATTACACACACACACACGTACACACACACACGCGCGCGCACACACACAGATTTAGCCATCCAGTACTGAAAAAATAATTACATAGTAAGAACAATGTAGAATGCATCATGTGTCTCCATCTGTTGAGTTTGTGAGCTTCAGACTTTCTATTTAAAGTCTTTGGACTTGTCTGTCATTTCTGATAACTTACTGCTTTGTAACAACTGACAGCAAGTGACTTGAAAAACACAGAATTCATTTCAGGTGTTTTAGTCATTGCCAAGTGGTTGGAAATGCCTTTTGCATACTCTAGAGGAACAGCAGCAGCAACAGAAACATCCTGTTTGTTCCTTATTTTTCATATGCACTTTTTTTCGTTAACATAGGAGCTAAAATTTGTGCAACCATGTCCAAAATGCTTTGCAACAGCAATTATTCCTTTATTTTGTCTGATGAAAGTTTTTCTGCAGAGCTGGCTGTTGTTTTTTAGCTCCTCTCTTCTGCATTGTTTGCCGAGAGACTTTCCACAAGTTTGTTTCCCTCTCAGAATCACAGGATTTGGAGGATAATAATGTTGATCCATTCAAACTTTTTTTTTTTTTTTTTTTTTTTCTCTACAGCCTGGGGACATTCTGTAAGAAAAAGCTATTATGAACTATTTCCATGTGAGGAAATAGCTCAAAATAAATATTTCATCTCTGCTGCCTCACAGTAGCTCCTGTATGCATACTTTGATTTTAGGTTATGACTACACAAATGAGCTACCATGGAATAATTAGGGTGTGACTTTGCAAGATAACTACTACACCACAACACTGTTGGTTTACATGTTCCCACAAGCAGTAAATACGAGGAAGTGTTTTTCCTCCTTCTCCCTTTCATTTACGGATAGCTATCTCCCATTTTGCAAAGGTAACAGTGTAGATTGATGCATGTTATGTGTATCACTATTTCTTCCGTCAGTCTTGCAGCACTCAATTCTTTTAGGGAATCTGCATTGGAACTAATTTTAACTAAATTATCTAAAGCTACTTACATTACACTATTTATCTTCCAAGAAGATGGAAAGCACTGGGGCAGGACAAATACCAGTACAGTCTACAGCTTTGTTTTTTTAAGTATCTCTGGCTTAGCCTTGGTGGCTTACATTGTTTAGTCTCATTTCAAAGAGAGAATCACTTACGAGCCTGAAAACTGGTCTGTGACAACAGAGCTTTGCAGGCATCATTTGTCACTTGCAAATGACTGGCAGAGTCTGAAGTCTCTGGCACAGGCAGAATTACACCAGCAGATATTTCTGAAAAAGAGCATTTGAGCATTTTGCTTGCATTTGTTACTACAGAATGATGCAGATTATGCAGAATGATGGTTACTCCTAAGGAATTCAATAAATACCCAAACACCTGCACGGCTGTTGGCAATCATTGTGTGTTTGGTGGGCAGGTGACGAGGGCTCTGCAAGTATTTGTGCCTGGTAAGACAATCACTTTTAACAGTGAATTACACGCCCTAGTGAGAGTTTTCAACAAGCACACACACCTTAAGTTGTGAGTAAAATAAAAGTGGTGGAACTGCTTGTTCCACCTCCGAGACTGGTGGGTGCTGGCAGTGGAGCAGATCTTAGATGATGCTGCGTGCTGGCTTCCTCCAGTCATCTTCCATCAAGCTCAAATGGGCACATTGTTCAAGCCTACACATATTTAGCAATCTTTAAGAGTTACAGCATATTTCTAAATGTGACACATCATCTGGAGATGTCCGTAAATTGTTGCTGCTGTCAAAGGTGATGATCTTGCCTTTCTTCCTGCCCTCCCCATCTCCCCGTGTGGTGACTCAAGGACATGTGGCCACACAGACACCCAGCAAGTTTGTCCCTCTGGTTATTTTCAGGCAGATCAATGCAGTTTGCTCTTGAGCCAGCCAGGTACTGGTGTTGGCATAAGTGTGCAGGAAGGAGGAATGAGGAGGAGAGGAAAAAGCCCATCATTTGGGAGCAGCTCACACCGACGAATTTGTGCTGGCAGGTGGGCAGCAGCCGGGTGCGGGACCCCTTTCTTGCAGACTGAAACACGTCTCCCTCCCTGTTAGCATCGTTCAGATCTCCGATGTCGGTAAAAAGGCAAAACAGCAGTAGAAATGCACATGCCAGGAAAAACAAACTGCTTTCCTGGGTGTGTGCTGCTGCCCGGGGGGTGGCGCGCTGTGCTCTGCAGTCGGGACGCGCTCACGCTTAGCGCTGCAGGTTGCATAGGGTGTGGAAGAGAAAATAATTTGGAGAAATACACTACAATATGATTTCGGATTCCAAAGTTGGCTCACAGATTTTAGTATTTAAAAATTAGCTACCTTCTCAGTTGCTTTCATCTCTATATATTGCAAGTAGTTCTCATATTTTGGATGAGAAACTGGTATGGAATTTCATAACGTTCCATATTTTATGAGTTCACATGCAAGAGTCATCTCCTTGTTTGAAACAGCTTAGACCGTGCATCCAAGGTAAATGAAACATATTTTTATTAACTTATATATATATATATATATATATATAAAAGAAAAAAGTGAGTATTTGTAAAATGTAAAGGCATCTTCAAACACAGTTTTTTCAGCACTGGTCTGAAAGTTTGGTAACGGTCCTTCTGCTGATTGTGCCATGGCCTCACTCCTGATACTGGGTTAATAACAGGGGTAGTTATAATAACTAAACCTGTAACTGCAGCCTGCAATTCCAACTCAGGTGACCTGGAACACATTGCAGTAATAGTCAACTGAGAACTTCTTGCTAATTTGAAAATCCCTGCCTAAAATCAGATTCAAAAATCAAAATCTGTGCACTGTATAGACACAAGTATAGCTGCTCTTATAATCTTGATCTGTCATTTGGTAGCTATAAAATCCAGCTGAAAGTACAAAGAGCAAATGCAGAATGAAACAGGCGAAATTAAGTGATGGAGATACTGAAACAAGCAGCAGAGAGGTAGCCTTTGAAGTGGCATCAGCTAAAGTACTGCATGTAAGAGTCAATATGTCCCCACAGCTTTGAAGTTTTAGAGTGCTTATTAGAGAGTTTGTTTTCAGCATGCCTTGGTGGTGACTCCTGCACTTTAGGTGTCTCTGGGAGGTTGACAAGCACTGATGGAGTCACCTACACCTGCCCCTTCAGCTGATGCAGAAGAGCAAATCACAGGGAGAATACAGAGATCACAATTACTCAATCTCTTTAGTGTTTTCTGCTTTGGTTCCACTAATGGTGTGCCCTTTCCTATGTGGGCAAAGGAGGCAGTCGTGGAAAGTCACAAATGAATACTACTCCCTGCTCCATCTACCACAAGAAGTGTAGCTGCACTGCCTTTGCTCCAAATATCCAAGCAAAAAAGTTAAAGGATGAAAGAAGTCAAAACTGTACTTGTCTTGCAATGTAACATGTGTATTGTTCAGTGTTCCTTCTGTCAGAACAATATAAACAAACAAGAGAGATGGTGCATGTGATTTATTCATAGCCACAAGAATGCACCTCCAAAAAAAAAAAAAAAAAAAAAAAAAAAAAAAAAAGGAAAATAACCCCCTTTTTAAAAAAAAAGGGTTTGGGTCATTTGGAAAACATGACAATTCAGAGGGGAAATGTCAGGGTAATTTTACTCATGCCCATGTGCTTAGCAGCATCTTGCCATTGCTTAGCCTGGGAAATTTCACAGAGCAGCCGCACAATACCTTCCACAGATCTGTTTTTCTGCTCCCATAAACATAGACTCCTAGGCAAGCCTCCATCAAATAGTGTAAAAGCCTCAGGTAACAGCAGTGGCACAGGAGATTCAGCTGCGAATTGCTGTAAAGCACAATGGAATAAGACTATCAGTCTGTAAAATGTGAGCATCTGTCTTTCGCAGCTTCATCTGTACACTACTCAGGAAAATTATTGACAGATGTGAAAGCATGCGGCAAGACAGAAAAGCTCTTTTCTTCCAAACAGGTATTCACGCAGAGACACTGACTACAGATCAAACCCTAAGTTAGTATTATATGTTATTGCTGGTCTGCATCTGCAGATTATCTGCCCTCTCTTGTAGGCCTACACTGTAGTTTGAGGACAGACCACAGCAAAGGGTGAGAGGGGCCTACATGGAACCAGCCTGCACCGGTTACTTTAAGGTTAGTAGGTCATGCATTGCATTAGGAGAGGTAAAAATAGTACATGGCACAGAAACTAAGGTGTATTTACAAGACAAACACTTCCAGCAGAAGGAAGTTTGAACAAAACTGTGTCTGAGACAGAGAAGCATGCAGCAAAGCAGATCTTATTCTCCTCTGCACTGGCAAGTGCATTTGAGGAGATGATTCAGCATGCCACCTGCTGCTAGCCAGGGCCTTTCCTGGGTGCTTCCTGCTCACTACCACAGGGCAAATCAGCCCTCTCACTCTGCATCTAGCAGTGCCGATACACTGTCTCTGATCCCTGTCTCCCATGTTGACACACACTGCATCTATCACAGCCATATTCTTAAGCTGGTATTTATTCTTAGGTTTGAGCCTTAATTGTTAAATGGATTCATGCAAACAACTAAGGGCATTTTTAGACAAAATATTAGTAGTGATACATGATGTGATAATGTCCTCCGTGGTTATCTGTGCTGAATCATCTCAGGTTCTGTGATTCTGTTTTTGTGTTGCTCTTAGTCATCTTGGGTACTCTGGTTTACACTTGCCAATCCTTCATCCTCCCAACAATATCATTAATGATCTCAGGCATTTCAGGAAGCTTTCACTGAAGTTCATGGGTCTGTTTCCCCTACAAAGAGCTGTTTGCATAATAAAAAGTACTGTCAAGCAAAACATGTTTTTTCTTCCTGTAGTTAGCAAATCAGAGAGAGTAAAAATAAAATGCTTTATTTATTTTAGAGATCTTTAGATTTTGCTGAGCATCCAGTTTCCTTTTAAATGGAGTAATTTGAATGCTTTGTCAGAGTCTGCCTAGATTCTTTTCCTTGGTCTGGATTGAATCTCTTCTCCCAAGAAGTTATAACTTTTCCAGAGCAAACTTTGAACAAAGCTAAATAAGCTAAACACGGAGTTTCGTGGAGTGGCATTGAGTAGTAAATAGTTGTGTTAGCACTGACTATTATGGGTTAGTGCAGCTCTACCATCTGTTTGGTAGATATTGCAGGAGGCATGATCAATACCTAAAATAATTACATCAGCACAGACCTTGATGCAGTGTAGACGTAATGGCCCTGCAATGTACCTCCTAGGGCAATGTACCTCCCAGACCAGGACGTGGCATCAATATCTTCTGTCAGCAACCTCAGCCTGACTTCTGGCAGTCTGCAGATCCCCTCTGGCCTTGCAACCAGCCACAAGAGGGATTTGCTTAGAAGGATGCTGGGGCCATTTCTTCCTGACACTGCCTCTGCATGGACTGGGGGTAAATGGAGTGGCAGGGTGCACTTGCATTCTGGGAATCACTCCTAAACTGGGCTGCCCTGCGCAGGCACCTGATGTTAGTCCTGAGGCTGCAGAGGAAGAAAGGGAAAGATGGAGAAGGAGGGAAAGGCTATTTTGTATAGCATCATAAACAACAGGACGGCAGAATCATTAAAAACAGCACATGAAACTGGAGGCAGAAGTGTATGTGGATATTATGAGGAAGCTTCCATATTAAGGAACACCAGGTTTGTGAGCTTAAGGCATATATTTGTATTTTATAGAATTGTCCATTAAGAGGGAGATTGGTAACTCACAGCAATAGGCTGACACTCCAAAAACAAGTACATCCTCAGGAGGATCAGAGCCTGCTCTGAGATCAGTGGGAGCTGTGAAATCTTTGGGAGAACCCCAAAGAGCCTACTGGCACCATTTTTGTTCCAGGACTCTGCCCTGAACTTGCCATATAATGCAGGCTGAAAGGCTGCTACCTGGAGCTGGCTCAAAACCACAGAGCAGTGCCCTGGTGAGGCACAGCCAGTGCAGAGCTGTCAAGACTCTGCCATGAGTGCAGGCTGTGGGTCAACAGTCCATGGCCCACACGATCCAGCCTCTCCTCTGAATAAAAGTCCTCCATTCCAAATATAAAAATGGATCCAGGAAGAAAGAAGACTCAAGGATCCAAAATGTGAAAAACATTGGTGGTAGACACAGACTAACCCTTATCAATCTCTCCAGGTATGTGAGGTAGAAAAACAAATTGCCTAGAAATAAAATGTTTGAGGGAAAAAATACAGCTACACTAAGTAGACTGTGCTACAGGGCTTGGAAAGACAGGAAACTTCTCAGAAGAGAAGCTGCACAGCTGCAACACCTGAAAAATGCTGCAACAGCTGTAGAAAGATATATAAACAACTTGCACTAATTTGCAGTCAGGACAGACAAGAAACAAAATACCTAACGATTAGGAAAACAAGGAGTGATGGGAAGGCAGTGGAGTGAGCAACCAAGAACACTAGCTACAGCTAAATCTGACCTGAGAAAACTGCTCCTTTCACTGGTGATAGCATCCATGCAAATTGCAAATTAAACACTGCTTCTCAGGCATACACTGCAGCTAAAAACGTAGCTGCTGAATGAGAGAAAAAAAACGAGAAAGGTAAATATGGAAATTTATGGTAGCAAAGAAAATAATTCAGTATTTTGTCTCATTCAAGGTACCATTTTCTTTATTAGGTATTAATGTTAGGAACTGGTTCTTTTCATACAGTTATCAAAAAAATAGTTCATATATAATTTTTCATTTTGCTTTTCTTCTGGCAGCCATTTGCACTGTGCATATGTAGAGGAATGAACAAAACAAACAAACCAAACAAACAAACAAAACCACCCTGGCATCAGTATATCTTTAGCAGCAGAATAAGACTGGCTGAGGAAGCTGTGGAACACCAGGTAATTGCTCAGGGATTCCTGCTCCCAGAAGGATTCCTCTCTCTAGTCATGAGAATAAGGCTCAAAGCACAGTGTAAACAGCCTTTTGCATTATAAATATTTATTAAAATAAATACATTTAAAATATATATATATATATTACAGATTCTGACTGTGGTGCTTGGGGGTAATCAAGTAGGAGATACTCTTTGTGGTAGAAGCAAATTAGAATTTCACAATATATGGAAAGGAGAAATAAAATGGTGTGCTTCCCAATACACAGTGACTGTTTTCTTTTTCCCTGGATATTACTGTGTGACTAACAGAACGTAAACAGTGTGAGAAACAAAGTTGTGTTTTTGCAGTAGATGATTATTTTTCTGTATTCCAAGGCAGTTGTGTAGTCATAACAAGAAGAAATGCTAAGTAGATAAGTGGACAGTAGAAGGCCTCACTGTTCCAAAATAAGGTAGAAGCTTGAGAAAAAGAGGATGAGCAGTGTGAGAACACTAAAACAAAGATCACAAATTCTCAAAACATAAGAAAGGAGAAATTAAAGGGTTGGAAAAAAAAAAAAAAGGAAAAAAAAAAAAAAAAAGGAAAAAAAAAAAAAAAAAAGTAAAAAGAAAGAAAAATTGTACATATATGGTGTATAAGAGCGTCGAGTAGCTTGTGAACCTGTAGTGCTCAGCCAATGGGGAGCCAGGGAAGGTGATCAGGCGTCGGGGAATAGGGAATAAAAGGTTACGGTTTGTTTCCTAAAATGTTCTCCTGATTGACAGGATGCCTGCCACTGCAATTGCAAATAAACTAGCTTCACAGACGATCCTGTCTGAAGAAAATTATTTGAGATTTTTCTCACAACAGGGAAATAAAATATAAATAAGAGACATCTGATAAGACGCATGCTTTCAAAAGCATTTGAGAATTGTACTTGAAAATGATAGACTTTTACAGTGTGAGTAGTTTTCTTAGATTACCCAGTGTCAGAAGTAATGAGGAACAAATTTGCAGAGATCACAGCAAAAGATGAGACACTGCAGACACTTTGAAGGTCACTAGTAAGGCAGCCAGGGAATTACGCACTGAGCCCATATTACCTGTTCAATTCAGAGATATGTGTCATTGATGACTTCCTACTTTAAGGTAATAAAATGATGTTAGTGTAAAGATTAAGCAGGCTTCTGAAAAACATGGCGAGGTCACACACAGCATAACAAACTGTAAAAGAGAAGTCCACAGAGAAATAAAAAGTATGAAACTCATAAAAGTACTGATGTGGACAAAGGAGTGAATCCATGGAGTTCAGGACATGTAGAAGGAAAATTCTAAAGTAATTACATTCTGGGAAGACAGTGCTATGATGATCTGTCACAGGCTGAAATTACATTACCAGAGGCTCTAATAACAAATCATCTCACAGGACACCATAAATCTGTATTTGTCAAACAAAAACCTTTAGGATTGATGGGTCTATTAATAGTTCATTGTAAGAGGTCAGGTTTTTAAACTAATAGTGGGGGATTAAAGAGCTAAACAGGAAATATACATTCCCAGATATTATCCAAAGAACTGTTTGCTGGGAAGTGTGATAAAGGAGCAAGTGGATGTTTCAAAGTTTGGCCTTCAATGCAGGATCCCAGCTTGGCACTGCTGAACTTCAGAATTGTAACTTAAAAACAGACAGTCTCCAGGGTAAGTGTTAACTAACATAAAATAGTAACCAGAAATTTTTATTTTGCCAACAGAAAGCATAACTGATACCAATTAATTTGTAAAGAAAAATCCCGGTGCCTGAAGCTGCTGCCAGCAGGCCAGCCCTGGGGCTGGACCAGGCCGCTCAGGCAGGCAGGGAGGCTGCACAGCCCCGGGCAGCCTGTGTCCCCACTCACTTCTGCTTCTGGGGAGAGGTTTCCTGGTGCCAGGCCCTCATCCTCCCACAATGCCCCACTGAGAAGAGCCCAGGTCAGGCTCTCTGGCAGCCTCTGTGGACACAGGGGTGCTGCTGGGTGCACCCGGCCCTGCCCCTTCCCCAGGCACAGCCAGGCCTCGTCCCCCACCCATGTATTTATGGTCTGAGCTGTGAGTCTGGCTGCAGGTCTGCATGAACCATTCCCCTTGTAAACAGCTTTGTGGAAAATAAAATTAAAAAAAAAAAAAAATCTGAAAAATATAGAAAGCTGTATTTTTTTCGTAGTATTAGTTCTGTGCATATATACAGATTTTATCTGAGGATTTGGAAGCACCTTGCTAAACAGGCCTATAAATAATCACACCCTCTCATTTCCCATGGCAAGCATGATCTGCGGCACAGAGAATTCGAAGTCACATGCTCCAGCACTGCGGCCAGCAGAGTAAAGAGAGCTGCTGTGAGATAATAGGAAAAGATGGCTCAGTGCTCTTCCAATGAGATCAGTAAAAAAAAAAAAATCAGCATGCACTTCAGTGAACAGTAGGAAACAGGCTGGAGGGAATAAATCTCCAGCACGTCCAAGGCCAGCTCGGGTGACATGCGCTTGTGAAAAAAAATAAATAAATCCAAAAATCCCAAAAGCAACCCTGTGCCTGCAATGCTGAAAGAAAAGCCACCTAACAGCCAAACAACACAAAGATTGTAGATTAGTGCTGCTTGTGGCTGCGTGATATTATGCAAAGCTTTATATTTAGGAGTTTTTTGTCACTTGGGCTGCTTCTTGCACAGATTTTGCTGTCCTGTGAATGTGTGTGGTCATGTGCAGCAAGAGCTTTTGTTATGGTGCTGTCACCTGAAGTTATGAAACAGAGAAAGGGAAAACAGTCTTAATCCATCAATAGTGTGCCCTCCTCAGCTGCAAAATTAATAAAACTCTGCTTTTACATTAAAAATTCCTTGCTGATATGGATGAAGATGAGAAACTCACAGACAGCCTGTAAAGGGTTTATCGTTAGATCACCTTGGCTCACAGACAGCTTTTTTATTAGAATGCAATTGAAATTTTGTTGATGATGTGTGCACTGCAGTCAGAAGGCTGTGAGAAGGAGAATATTATCCTACTGGGAGCATGAATTTACACTACCTTCAGGTGCTCAGCATGCACTCTACACGGAAAAAACTCCATTATATAGAGGTAGAGAAGTGCAGGCAGTTTTAGCAGAGTGCATCTAGCTGTAAAATAAGCCGGTTTGCACTGACTGGCACATCTCTCTTGATGTGGTCCATGAGACAACACAACCTCGAGGAGCCTCAAGAGGATGCACTGACTGCAGCCATGGTACAGGCTGCGAGCAAAGCACAGGAGGCACATTAAAAAAAACCTATCAGCCTCCACATGGCACGTGTGAATAAGGACAGCGTCCCAGCCATCCTAGGGCAAGAACACAGAGGTTTCAGTTGACCATGGTCATGGAGAAGAGGCTGCAGAAGGGACACACTCCTCTCTTTGCTTGATTTTCACCTGTCCACTGCCCCTTGTGATAGTCTCCCAAGGGGCTGCTGCTTACACCCATCCAACAGAGGGCTACAAATGCACTCTTCGCAGGGCACCAGTGAGCTCCTCACCCCCTCCATGTGGCTGCTCCAGGTTTATTGTCTGGCAAGGTCTCTCAGACACATTGATACAGGTCCCTGTTCATCAGCTTCACATCTCAAATCAGATGTCACTTACCCGATTCACATTAAGGAGGATCACATATTCTTATTGAAAGTATATTCAGTATCTGTGGCAGAGTTTGGAAGGACTGTCTCTCGGTTCCTTCTAATCAGTAAATAAAATCCAGGCTTGACTGAAGCTTAGATCACTTGCAATAGGAAGGAATTAAACTATTTGTGCATTATTTTTCTCATTAGATTTCTCCAAAACTGACAAAATTAGGAGCTGATACATTCAGTGCATGATTCACATTGTGCTTTCATTTCCATTTTCTCCAGTCATCTGACCAGCGGACAATATACAATCATACAGTTTCAGATCATTTCTTTCTTTCATGAAACTTTAAATTTCTTCCAACTCTGTTATTATATTTGATATATTATTATGCAAAATGGACTTATAAACATTACTATTTCTCAAACCTAAAATTCATTTATGTTTGTTATGCACTGTATCTCTATAGAAAGATCAAAGAGATAGCATTTAAATTGAACCCCATTCAAAGCTGTCATAACTATTCTAGTTTAGCTTATGGTTTTGTAAATTACTGCAGATAACAGTTGTAAGAAGTACCAAAACAAAGATATAATACTGACATTTTCCCAAGGACTGTTATTTTTAATTACATGTGTACCAACCATACAGTGGAAAATTGCTGTTATCAAAGTAATTTCATCTATCTATGACCAAAACCAAATTGGTGTTATCAATGTATATATACATATATATATATATATACACACTCATGTTTTCTGCTGCTTATTGCGTAGTCCATTAAAACAATGACAGACTGATTTGTGAAATAGTCAGTTGGTGTTAATGTAGAAACTGTAGTGCTCTATCTAGGAAAAAATAAAATAAAATAAAACAAAATAAAACAACAACAACAACAAATTAACCGAGATAGTACTACTTATGTAACATAAAAGCATTATTAATTTCTAGAATTGTAAAAGTCTTTTAAAAAAATCTTGATTGAAACATCAAGCAATGAAAAATATTAGATTCACATCTCCTCATACTTCAAGTAATCATTGCTGGCTGCCATGTATTCTGAAAACATGCCAAGTAGCATGCATTAGTGATGATTCATAGTCTCTCCCCTTCTTGCACACAAAACCATACATGCAGACGCACACATATGCACACACGAAATCCTATAAACATCAACATGATTGTTAAATGTGACATAGAAATCAAGTGCAGGAAACATTTTCCTGGACTGAACTGTCAGTTTTGCCTTTTGAGTGCTCTGAATTATTTATTTATTTATTTACTTATAGTTATTTTCCTCTCTGGACTGGCATATTTAAACACAGAACCTAATTGTAAATTATATCTGATTACTATCAATCTTATTTCTCTGTCCTCCTGGGGGAAAGGCTGGATCTTTCTACTTTTACTTAAGAAGAAGATTAAGCTGCAAAAGCAAACAGAGAATGCATATAGAATCATAGAGTCACAGAACACTTGGAAGGGACCTAGAAGACCATCCAGTTCCAACCCCCGGCCATGGGCAGGGACACCTCCCACTAGACCAAGTTGCCCAAAGCCCCATCCAGCTTGGATATCATGCTTTTGACTTCAAACAGGAATTCCTTATATACAGTGGTCTTGATAAAATACATATCAGTGCTACTGAATCACACTAGCCTTTGCAGTGGAAGTTCTGCAGCTAAAACACAGAAAAAGACACTGGAATTGCAAAACAGAAATCTGTTTCTATTGCTCCAAAACTCACTTGTCTACAACACAGCTGACAGTCTAATCAGTTACAGTGTCTTACATGTGGACTAACTGTACTTGTGAATAAAGCTTTGCACAGATATTTACATTAGCTCTGTTGGTATTTTAGTATCTGTAATTTTCAAGAAGATACTGTGTTTTTCAATCATTGCCTGAAAACCTGACAGAGTGAACTGCTTACAGAAAAATATACCTAACATAGAAGAAAAGACTGAAATAGCTTTGCCTGGATCTGAGTCTCTATATACAAAACAATTTGGTATAACAAAGCAGAGAAGGATACCAGCTTCCCGATGGCTGTTACTTCATTTTTCTCTTATGTTCTGTTAGGTTTGGTTCTTTCTCAGGTGGATGCTTCTGCTACAGCACGATATCTTCTCTTCACACACACACAGAAAACATCCTCGGACATGCTCCATATAGGGGTAGGACACATGCACCTTTGAGGTTTTACGTGTGTCCTGCCTCACACAGCATGTCCTCTGTCCCCATGAAGTCCTCCAGGATGACTGCAATACAAACAGCAACCAGTAACAACTTCCCTCTCACCCGTACGTGCCAGCAAAACCTGCACTGCCGTGGCTTCATGCACGCTGCCAGGCAAGGCAGCTGCTCTGTCCTTTCACACCTGCCTCTCGTGTGGATGGTGGCAGCAGGCATTTCTCCCCTTCTTGTGATACTGCTGTCCATGCATCTGTCTGTGTGCAACTATCAGTGACATCAGATAGCCCCTTATCAAAACACGGCAGATAATTCCCAGATATATTTATTCTGCATGGGCTCTTTTCTTCCTCTACACATTATGCGTAAGGTGACTTTTGCAATTCCATCTGCAAACAGGGGCTAGGACAGAGGCAGAAATTCTGCAGCTACCTGTTGGCTATCTTATCTGAAATCAAGTGTTTTAGATAGCAAAAATATTTCCTGATAAGTGTCTGCAATGAAATACTAACATTCACTTACAAATAATGTTATGCTACGGGAAGAAACAAATTGTAAAATGAACAATGCACAATATTCCTTAGTGCTGCTCCATTACACATGGTCTCTGTAATCAGACCTCCATTTGAGCCCTGTGGGGTGTTGATCCCCTTTAACTTTCACTAGAAACTCATCGAATATGACAGGGTTAAGGCCTAGAGGCTTTAAAAAGCTCCTGGTACCATTCAATTGTTCAGACAGGGATTAAAACTACTGCGGGCAGTAGCAAAGTGGTAAATATTGACTCAGCAGTAAATAAAATCAGTCCATTGAGGTGGAGTGTACAATATGTGGTGGAGGAAGAGTCACGAGAAAGCATTATTGCTCTTGGGCAGATTAAACAGTTTACATCACGAAACCACAGGCTGTTTCAGGAAAGTCACAGTCTTCATAAAACCCAGTGACAATTTACAGTCACAGCAAAATTAAAACAAGGAAATTGTGCCTTTTTTTTTTTTTTTTTTTTAATCTAGATGAAAAGTTATATTTTTCAGCTGCAGAATGGATGAAGCTTCATACTGATGGACAACCCACCAACCTACTTTAATATATCTTACGAAATGCATGTGTAACTTTTAGATCCTGTCAGCCCATAGCTCAATGCCATTTTCTACTCAGCATATACCAGCCAACTGTGAATTTTAACACCAGGCTAAAATTTTACTGTCTTAGTTATTAGTCTGAGCTTTTTTTTTTTTTTTTATGTTTCTGCAGAGCTCTGAATAGATAGTATTTGAATGCCATCAAATGGTGGAAGGAATTTGCAGTAAGACAAAGATCAGCTCTCCTTGATCTGATTGCTCTCCCTTTCTCTTCTCTACTTTACTGTGGGTGATAAAAACAGAATACAAAAAAGATAATATTAAAGAAGCAAGTGTTCCTAACTGAACAGGCACTGTGTATGTGTATATGGATGCCTGAGGGGAGGAACATGGCTCCTTTTCTGATATGTAGCGAGCAAAAAAACAGTTAAATAACTCCTG
>CM021797.1:64979129-65052601 GCA_011076525.1 Nettapus auritus | reverse complement strand
ATATATATATATATATATAAATAAATAAATAAATAAATAAATAAATAAAGTCTATTTTTCAGGCTATCCTGTGAGCATCTTATGCCATTTTAAAAGCCTAGATAAAAACATCTGCATGTGATAGATTTGTGGAGACATGCTCTTACTGAATTTGGAAACACACACAACCAAATGCTTAACACACATGTGAAAGGTGCAGTAAAGCTATTGCCTTATTCTTCAGTTAAGTTTTTCAGGGACACCTATAAATGATGTCACCCTTTTAAATATGATACGTGAAACTTCAAAATATGTAATAGCATATTGTTCTTTAGAACAGACTGGCAGAATGATATTCGTTACATGCATGTGGACATGTCTACATATTTACATATCACTTAAAACTTACTTTTCACAGTAAACTAAACTAACTAACTGACTAAATAAATAATGGCCATTTTTATATTGAACCTGAAATCTACTGTATCTTTGAGAAAATAGTAGATTTACTGAATAATTTAGGGTTTACATAAAAAGGACAAATACATTCTGGTAAATAGCGCTGCATAATGCATATTTTAATAGCCTTTCGTGAGCATATCAAATCACTCTCTACACATCAGATCAGCATCAGTAGGTGAACTGTCTGAGGAACTTCTCCAGAGCCAAATGGAGTCTCCCAGGTCCACGCAAGGAATGGAGCAGCTGAAAAGGCATCTCCGTATGGGTGGAGAGAGCCTTGCTCAGTTTTTTCCAGGACACCGAGTCTTGCACCATGTAATGAAAAGTACCCTGTGAACACTGAAACTGAAGAAATTTAAAAAATTGTCCGATCCATTTGGAAATTGGCACCATTTAGCATCTGCAGTGTGACAGGACTCCTAGAGGCCATGCAGGATCCTTCTGGATTTTGCCGGTGTTCACTTTGCACAGCAGAACCGTGATGAAGCACTGCCATCCTTGCTGCTGGCCCTGATGCTCTCTCTCTTAGGGAGGAGCCAAATGCAGACCGGCTGCACAGAGGGGGGAGAGACTCGGGGCTCCCCACCTGTGCTTTGAAGGACCGCTGTCAGGTGCTCCGAGGCTGGGGTGTGGGGAACAGAAGGCAGGAGCAAGTGGCCTGGTCCGGTCTTCCCACCAAGCTCTCTGGTTCCAGGTAAACTGGGAAGAACAAACTGAGCTTTCAAGGCAACAGTAAAGGATGTTAAAAAAACATAAAAATCCTAATTTCCATTTTCTAAATTACTGGTAATGACTGGTGATTAAAGAGTGGACAGTTAATGTATTATACAGCAGCCCGTGTGTGATTTTCTTCAAAAGCAGCCTTAATCTCAGTCTATGAAATGAATGCAAAACTCTGAATATGAACAGGAATTCTAAAAGCTTGTTAATTGGCAACTGTTCATTTGCAAACCTAAAGGATCTAATAATGGCTTTTGCCTTGGAAACAACTACTGAAAATATTCTGAGCTTACAAAATGGAAGCCTCACCAAAAGCCAAATAAAAGATGAATTGAATAAATCAAAACATCTTCACTAATATATTTTACCTAAGGATACCAGTCAGCAAGTACCTCCTTCAACACGTAAAAGGTTCTATCAGATCACAGATGTAAAAGAAAATGTACTGCACTGAAAATGTTAAGAGAGGTGACAACAATGTGAACTGTTAGAAAATGTCTTTCACCAAATGAAAACAGAACAAAAAAAGAAGCAAATGTCACTCTAACCTGGAGGCTACAGATGTAAAACACAGGGTACAGAAGAAATCAATAAAACAAGCCACTTTAAAAGAAAGGTTTCACAAAATGGTTGGCTGTTTAGGACCATAATACTAAATGTCAATGTTTATATATTTATTCAATTTATGTGCCACGCTGTGTTTTCAATCTTTTTACATTGCTAAAATTCTTGAAAGCTCAAGAGAATCACTCCTTCACATCATTCCCACTTGGACAATGAGGGTGAGCTCCAGATCTTTGGCAAGTCAGTCAGGGATCTTCATCTTAACCTCACTAAGGTCAGCATTTTGCCTTTGGTGTCCACACCCCTGCAGAAAGATCAAGGGCAAGAAAGACAAAACCAAAGAGTACCCGTGGCAGAACAGTTGTTCCTTGCTAGAGTGCATTGTTTTACTAAGTAGTAAGTTAGAATATAATGAATTCCTTTTGATAAGAAAGAAAGAAAAAAAAAAAAAAAAAAAAAAAAAAAAAGGAAAAACAGCTACATACCTGTAGATGATTTTTAGAAATTAGGGGAGAAAACATTTACTAGTACTGTTGACAAACTCTAAATGTGCCACTTGAAATGTCAGCTTCTTTCAAAGCTTCCTGTGTATCACTGACATAAGCAAGCTCACTGCTGTTAATGAGTGACTCATGGATGTTTATTGCAGAGAAAGAACACAAAATATGTCATTGCATTTGTGCAAATGAAGTAATTTACAAATCTGCAGTGATTTTCTACCGCATTACACCAAAGAATACCATTAACTTGGATGTGCTTTGCACAAGTGCAATTTTCATTTTAGAAACAAAATTCTCATTTGGACTTCTTCAGGATTTATTCGTGAAATACAAGCAAGATGTGCCTTAGCAAGACTAAGGCACGATGTGTTTGTATACACCTGGTACACTGCTTTTTGGAGCATTTAAAGGTCTGATTGTTACTGAAAATGTAATGCTTTGTCCAATAGTCCAAAAAGCTGTACATCATTCACTTCCAACCTCTTCTATGCATGCACAAATGCTGCAGTTCTGGTAGCATTTCAGAAAGGCCACAGCCACTGTATGTTACCTTAGGAAGTGACAGTGTTTCCCATCTTGTGCTATTCAGATACTTAGCGTACTTTATATATATAGTTCCTCTTTAAAAAGCCAAAGATGAGAACTGAGTGAGCATGTGCAGCAGGAGTTGTGAACGATGGGAATCAGCAGCTTTGCTTGTGAGAATTACAGCTCCTGGGAAGCCTTACGATGGAATATTTACTGATGTAAGGGAGCAAAACAATGAAAAGGACCCAGCCTTGGTATTTTGCAATCCTATAGAGCAAATTTAATGCGTTTCTGAATTTGTAGACACTTTTGAGTGGGAAGAAAAATAAACACCTTTTTGGACAAACTGTTTGTTCAGAAGAAGGTGAGAAAAATATGCAAAATGACCAAAAAGCAAAAGAAAACATTTTCTTAGTGGTTATCAACTTTATGAGATTTTTTTTAAGCTTCTAAACACTGTCAAGGTTCGAAACTCCAAGCAAAACCTGTTTATTTGCTTGCTTTTTCAAAAAGACAAGGTATAAATATACTTTGAATTGTATTGAAACGTATTTATTTCCTGTAGCATAACAATGCACAGGCCAGAGCTGAAATTGATCAGTGCCCAACAATGCATTCACTTTGATATAATAAAACATAGCGTACATATTCTGTCTGTAGCTGAATTCACAGATGTTGCAGAAGAAGTGAGAAGGGGCACCGCATGGAAGAACGTGTGTGCAAGCCCCACGTCTGGTGGCTGCCCTTGCTGTTCCCCAGGCTGAGAAGTGGAAGATGCACAGCAGCAGCTTCAGGGATTGGCAGCATGGAGTGTCAGCTCGACCTGACTGCTGACAGCAAAGGGTGGGAAGGGGAAGGTGGTGGGGTGAGAGCCAGAATATGGATGTATGTGCCTGGCAGGCCATTGTATAGGCACTCACTCTGTCACAGAAGAGAAGAAAAAGGCAACATCCATTCTGTTACGCAATAAAGCAAACTAATCTGGACAAAGACCAAATCTAAATAGAAAGGAAATGAGAAGTTCCTTATTTTTGTGCCATATCAGCATGTTAGGGTATGTCAGCTGTAAACATACTATACTATGTTGTAATTAGATGTAGGTTAAACAGCACTTATCAGTAACTTTTGCTTTCACTTTTTTTTTTTTTTTTTTTTTTTTTTTTTTTAAATTGGTGTTCTGAATTTCCCCTTCCTGATTCTTCATCAGACTGAGATCTGGGATTGCTTTCTCTTGTCACCCTGGTACCTTACCATGCTGCGGATCGTGTGCATTTTACTCCTGTGGAGTAATTAAGGTTCAAAGACCCGTGGTAGTTCTGCAGGATTTTTGACCTTTTCTGTCCGGCATTTTCTGGAACCATCCCCTGGGGAAGGAGTATCGGCTGGCTGCAACCACGGCTGGACTGGTTCACAGCCTGGGCCCAGAAGGGGATGGCTACACTGAAAAACACAAATAAGGGCCCCTGAGAGGGCTCAGCCACAATTCACTTTCTTGCTCAGGACCAGTGAAAATTTTTGTTACCTTGAAAATCCATTAGATTCTGCAGTTGAAAGAAGGTAAGATCATCTGTCTGTGATCATCGCTCCCGGCAAGGATAAGATCAATTTGGTTGGACTCACTGGTAATTTGATACGCTTTTGACCCTTTCCAAAACAAAAAAGTGATCAGGGTGACAGAAGTTTATCTCTAGCGTAAGAAACATGGACCTTTAATGGAATGCCTATGTACATACAGTGAAAAATGTGAATTTTCTTCATGTCAGAAGACAAAATAGGAGAAATCTTTATTTGCATTAAATACTTTATGATCTTTGATACATTAGAGTGAGGTGCTCCTCAGTATGTTTTTTGAAGGATGCAAGGCTTTTTTATTAAAACGTGTGAGACCCATGCCACACAAGGTACGTGGTTTACCTTGCCTACAGAAGTACCAGGAAAGTAAGCCAAGAAAAATCAGTTGTTACAGATGTGTGGTATCACCTTGCAGGCGTTGTGGGATGATACGCCACACTTCGTCTGCACGTCATGAGGTGATTTTGAGCCTGCACAACAGGCTCTAACGATTCTCGATAGCGAGAGATTGCAAGTCACTGCAACTCACTGGGGAGAGCAACAGCGCAAACAACGCTGATGTTGGTCTGGGACACTGAGACGGGCGGCCCCAAGCCACGGGCAGGGGCAGGGGACGGGGCCAGCGAGGCGTGAAGCGCCCCCCGCGCCCCGCTGATGGACCCCTGCCTCCTCACAGCCCCCGCGACGCGCATGCGCTGCGGCTGATGGCCGCCCAGCGGCGGGCAGGCGGCGGGAGGAATCTCGCGAGATCTCGCCCGCCTCTCGCGAGAGCCAAGAGTGCTGCGGCGGCGGGCGGGCGGGTGGTGGCAGTAGGCAGAGGGCGGGCGGAGAGGCGGGTGGCAGGGGGCGCTGCGCCGCTGTCGCCGCCGCCCCGCCGGGGAGGCTCCGCCCCGTGCTATGTGCCATCGCCTCCTCCTCCTCCTCCTGCTGCTGCGCCGCCGCCGCCGCCGCCCGCGGGACGAGGGAGGGCCGAGCGGCGGCGTCCCGGCAGCGCCGGGCGCCTGCGTGTCGCCATGAACCTGCACCAGGTGCTGACGGGGGCCGTGAACCCGGGGGACAACTGCTTCTCGGTGGGGAGCCTGCACGGACAGCCCTTCACGGTGAGTCCGAGGCGGACGGGGTGCACCCTCCCCGCTGACGGCAGCGGCGCACCTGCGGGGCAGCCGGGCTGGGGGCGGCCGCCATCACCGAGCCGTGCCGGGGCACCGCACGTGCCGTGACCGGGAAGATGGTGGCCGTGGCGGTGGTGGCCGTAGCGGCGGCCGTGGCTTCCTTGCTGTTACATAAACGGTGCCCCTCAGGCGCGACCTTCGCGGTGGGGGCGCTTGGCAGCCGGCCGGGGAGGCCCCGCATTGCCCCGGGGGGGGCCCGCATTGCCCCGGGGGAGCTGGAGCCGCGTGTCAGGCTTCGCCGCCTCCCCCCCCCCCCCCTTTTCGCTCTTGTTATGGGTTTTCTGTCTGGGGGAGGGGGTTCGTTCCGCCATCCCCCCGACCCCCCCCCCCCCCTCCAAAATGCCCCCTGTCTGCTCTCCTCTTCAGGCAGGCGAGGAACGAAATGAGACAAAACTCGGCTTCTCGCCTCGAGTCACTATTCTTCTATTAACCGTATTTTCCTCTGGCCGCCCCTGATTGCTGCGGAGCGGTGCCGTGTGGAGCCCGATAGGGCAACGGTAAATGGAGGTGCAAGAACTGAGCGTGCCTTTCCTGCCCAGCCTCAGCCCGGCTGGGTGCAGTGCCAGCATGGGGAGGGAGGCTGGGGCACCCTCACGGGGCCGGGGCCACACGTCCTCACACCGCTCCCCTCGAGTTGGCTTTGAGGAGTCAGTCTGGCCTTACCAGTGCAGTGCTTGCTTCCCCAAATTCCCCAGCTGTAAGTAAGGTCATATTGGGAACCCTCTGCAGCTGAAGCAGTTGTGACTTCCCATTCCCGCTGTGCTGGATTTTCAGATTTCAAGTATCCGGAAGTGTTCGTGACCCACAGGTGGTAGGGAAATAACGTAACAAGACAGCAAAGTTTACTGTACAGTAAAGTGCTGCTGAGGTTTCAAAATAAGATGTCCAAATAGGAAGCTCAGGAGAACGTTCCTTTTTGGGGAGAAGGAGATCAAGTTATCAGTGTCACCGAAGAGCTCTCTCCTACTACAGCCTAACTTCCAGGAAGTGTCAGAATTTCCTAATGGATAAAAGGAGTGAGGATCTATCTTTAGGGAGAAAGGAACCACTGGAGAGTTCAGCTTTCCTTGTTTCTATTGGCATGTTCCCGAGATCTGTTTTGACATAAATATAGTAACAGTGTTTCCTATAGACACATTCATCTTGGTTTTTGTCCTTTTGCTCAGAAGGTTATTAGTGGATTCCTTTTCCTCAGATTTAAAACTGTCAACAAAAATATCCTTGGCTTTATGTTCTTGTTGTTTTGTTTTGTTTTGTTTTCCTCCCCGTTGTTACTTGTTTTATAACACCATGTTAAATATTCACTAGAATGCTTCGAAACATTAGCAAGTGAAAGGTTCTACAACTAATCCCTTTTTCTGGAAATGGTTGACTGAAGCTTTATAAAATCTAATACGGAAATGGACAGTTCTTTCCTGCATCTGAAATGTAGATGTAAGCATTAATAAGTATAAAAACTATTGAATGATATATCATTACTAAATAATAATAAAAATATTCATCAAACATCTGTGAGTTTTTGGTCAGAGAGACTGGAAACACAGGAGTTGATACATCAGGATTCTGTACTGTACAGCTGGGGAGTGTCATCATTGTCTGACAAGATAACTTGTTCTGCAGTACCTCGATTTGTTTATATATAGTGTTGTCCGGAATACTGTTTGCACTGTTGTACTGAATATGAGGTGAAAAAGCTTTAAAATGATAAATTTTAACCTGAAAACAATAGATTATTCTTGACTTTAAAGTTGGAGATTAAATTAGTAGGGAGTGCCTATATACAGTGAATTGTATGAACCTTTCTGAAAACACCTGGTTCGGTATTTGAGGTACTTGTCCTCATGGTGTGCAGGCGGCAGAGGTTCTGTCTTTCATTCTTCTGGATTTCTTTTTTAGGATGTGATGTGACAAGTGGAGCTTGAGCTTTCTTAGAGGGAACGCCGATAAAGAGCGTTTTTGGCATGCCTTTTATTTATGTATAGAAAAAGGCTCATAAGGCTCAAGATAACTTAAGAAGCATTCTTGTTACTTATCTACTGAGTATGTGTGATAATAACATCTGGTATGCTAATAAGTATAAAGAACTTGGCCTTCAGGAGTTAGAATGTATCCATTTGTTCTTGATGTGCTTCTCCTGAAAGGTAGTGGTTTTATCTGCAGTGGAATGCATCCTTTACTTTCTTTGTTTTGAGATGTGGAGTGTTTCGTATCTGAAAACATTTGATTAATAAATTCATAAGTTCATGCTCACATACTTAGGATACTACTATACTAGTTTTTATGGAAGTTGCGTATAAGTTATTAGGTAATCAACACTGATAACACTTTTTGTGATTGATGTGCTCTGTGCATGTTTCCTTATTCAGTTCTGCTTTGGTGACTTTTTGTTGTTGTTTTTTGTTTTTCACACAAAATACCAGAAGGGGAGAAAAATCACTATCAGCAATAGGAACTTAACAAGCACAAGACCTACGACTGGTCGTGGTAGCTGCAAAAGGGCTGTTGTTTGTAGGGGTGAAAAATTGGGAAAGATAATTGCATAGTTAAAAGCAAGCAGAATCTTTTTTTTGGACAGATTTCCTCTGTGTGTGTAGTTGAAGTCGTTTGAAGACTTGTTTTGTATGACTGACAAAACTGTGAAATCGAAATGTTATGTTAGAGAACATTTGAAAAACGTGTTTTTTTGAGTAGCTGGATCAAGACCACGCTCAATTTTTCCAAAGATGCTGGATAGCAACATAAAGTAGAGATTTCCAGCTTTATAAAATTGTTTGATAAATAAAAACAGGCTCAGTAAAATTGTTGCTAGACTGTCTAGAAAATCTTTAACGTTTTCTTTGTATTTATAACTTCATGGGTAACTATAGTCAAGAAATTTAACTGAGTGGTCATAATAGTCTCTGAGAAGTTAGACTCTTTGCACCTACCTCTTGATTGTAACTTAGACGAGGGAAGGAAGCCTTTTTGATACTAGTTTTTGTCTGTGTCCTAGTCTACCTGTTCTGAACTTAAAAAATTAAATATCTTTAACTGAGCTAAACTAAAGTGTAGTTTCAGGAGGCCTTGTTTCTAAGTGCATGGCCAATCAATTCCCACTTGGAGAACTGTATTATTTTAAATACTGTCCGCAGATTAAAAAACTTTTTTTCCCCCAGGATAAAAGTATTGAATGTAATTAATTTTCTTATCGAACAGTATTTTTTAAATAAGATATTAAAATGTAATACTCTCAATATTAAAACTTGCATACAGAGTACATTGTCTCTTTTTTTTTAACTGATGGCTTATGTTTCTGTTTTCTCGCTTTCTTGGTTTATACCTTTAAGATATACGTATCTGTGACTGGGGGGGGGGGGGGAGGGGGGAGAGACCGGGCTGAAAAAATAGCTTGAATGTTTGCCTGAGATTTTTTTTTTTTTTTTTAGTAGAGTAATTCAGAGAGATGTGTCCGTTTTGACTTTCCCTGTTCTGTGTAAAGGAGAAAAACACAGATTTTTTTCAGTGTTACCTAGCTGTTAGATTTATTTGCCTTTATCTTTACTTTTCAGAAGACTAAATTTTGTACATTTTTCTTTAAAGAGGAAGGAGTGAGAAAGGGAGAACAGAGGGAAGTGAGTGAGACGTAATGCAATTTGTGTTGTATATAGGCAGCATTCAGCCCAGGCAAGCTGAGGATGTATTATGTCTATGTGCCCAATCCAGCAGAAGAAACAGGTAATTAATTAAATTTTTTTTTTTTTTTTTTTTTTTTTTTTTTTTTTGGTAATAAGTTTTTGTCCTTAGTCTACATTTTGTTTGCTTTTTTTCCTTGGAGTAGCTTTGTTTTTTCTTTAAGTGGGAAATTAAACTTTCATAGGGTAGTAAAGTAGCTATTGGAAACTTCTTTCAAGCATGTCATAAAAATACTATTCCGCTATCATAGAATTTCAAAAAAATCTGTTTAATTGGTCAGTTTGGTTGTGAACCCTGATACCCTGACCTTTTGGACTTGCCTCATTTCATTTTCAAGAGACTTAAGCAAAGCCATGCTTGATGCATCCCAGGATACGGCTGGCCCTCCTGGCTGCCAGGGCACACTGCTGGCTCATATTCAGCTTGCTGTAGACCAGTACCCCCAGATCCCTCTCTGCGGGGCTTCTCTCCAGTGTCTCATCTCCCAGTCTGTACGTATAGCCAGGGTTGCCCCGTCCCAGGTGCAGGACCCAGCACTTGCTTTTTTTAGACTTCATGTGGTTGGTGATGGCCCAGCTCTCTAGCCTGTCCGGATCTCTCTGCAAGGCCTTTCCACCCTCGTCCAAGTCTACAGCTCCTCCAAGTTTGGTGTCGTCGGCAAATTTGCTCAAAACACCTTCCAGTCCTACATCCAAATAATTTTTTAAGACATTGAAGCTGGGGACAGAGCACGTCCACGGTTACTGTGTCCTGCTGCATGCCATCCCTGGTCAGCTTCAGCTGTGTGGTTCTGTGTGACCTTGCATCCAGCACAGGGTTCTGAGCTTTCTTTCTAGTCTGTATCTTCAACCCGTACATATTTGCACATGTTTTATACTTATATATGTAAAAATGTATATAGAAAACTATATAAATAACTGTGTGAGTGCACACATACTGCTCATGTTACCTGAAATAGGCAGTTTATGGTAAGTGTACGCGTGTCCTGCACATGAGATGTACGTTAAATCAAGTTTGTACAGGTCACATGGGATTATCTCTCATTCTTTATGTAGCTGTAGCAAAAACAACAGCACAAACTTTGTATGTCCATACATAGAAGAAATATATGAAGAGGGTGGCTATGAAGGAACTAACTTTTTGAGAGGTGCTGTGCTGTATAAGAGGTCAAGACTCTTGCTCTCTTGCTTTTCTTCTGTTGAGGCTAAATTCTGATTTACCAGTACCAGACTTTAGTTTTTGAGTTGTGTATATGGGACTTTCACTGTGGAAAGAAATTAAAATGCTTCATAAAATTGTTTGTGTCATTTTCCTTTAAAACTAATATGCTTTCATGCACTATTAGTGTCAAAATATGATCTCCAAAGAAATACCATTTTTAGAAGTGAAAACTGACATCTGATTAAAAGAACAGGTAGAAACTGCCTGAAAACCTAGTGTGGCACGCAAAGTAACATTTATTTTCTCAGGCCTAAAACATGTTTCACTTCCTAATTTCAGGCTTGTTTTGCTATGTCACCAGCTAGTGAAATCCATTTTCCTGCAGCTTGAACTAGTTCTACCTTGTTCATTTGTGTAACAAAAGAACAAAGCATTGTTTAATAAACATTCCAGGAACATGATAATGTAAACAGTATCTGCTTGTCTCATTTTGTAAAGACAACTTGTTTGTAAATATTCCAGGACATTCTTAAGGTGAAAGTCTTCTTTTGTTCAATGAAATCAGAATTAAGAGCCTCTGCTTTATTTTATTTTATTTATTTTTTTAATATTTAGGAATTTATCTAGGGATTCTCTGTTAGTTTAACAGTATGGCAGCATTTTCCTGCCCCTGCCTGTCTTCCCCTCCCTTCCTTGCCTCCAATAAAAAATAAATAAAAATAAATAAATTATGCTAATAGAGAACATGGTGATATAGACAAGAGAAGAGGTATGACATGCTTGTACTCTGGAATTGCTTCTTGTCCTACAGAAAACAGAGCACCTGCCTACTTTTTTTCTTAGTTGCTGTAGCTTATAAAAATAATAATAAAAAAACTCAGCACCTGTGAAAACAAAAATGAGTGACATGAACTGTTAAGTAGATAAAAGTTGACTAGTTGACAGAATTCATTTTTGTTGTATCAGAGACAGTTGGGGTATAGAAAGTACCCATTACTTCTGAGCACTGACTTCCATTATGCTATGCTGCAGGTCTGTCAGTCTGCCTTCGGTGCCGGGGAAGCTCATGGAGCAGATCATCTTGAGTGTGATCATGCAACACCTACAGGACAACCAGGTGATCAGGCCTAGTCAGCATGGGTTTATGAAGGGCAGGTTCAGCTTGATAAACCTGATCTTCTTCTATGACAAGGTGACACGCTTAGTAGATGAGGGAGAAGTGGTGGATGTGGTCTGTCTAGACTTTAGTAAAGCTTTTGGTACTGTTTCCCACAACATTCTTCTGGAGAAACTGGCTGCTCATGGTTTGAAAGCATGTGTGCTTTGTTGTGTTAAAAACTGCATGGCTGGGCCCAGGGAGTTCTGGTGAATGGAGTTAAATCCAGTTGGAGGTTCTTCACTAGTGGAGTCCCCCAGAGCTCAGTACTGGGGCCAGTTCTCTTCAGTGTCTTTATCATTATCTGGCAAGGGGATTAAGAGGACTCTTAATAAGTTCACAGATGGCACCAAGTTATGCATGAGTGTTGATCTGCTTGAGGGCAGGAAGGATCTGCAGAGGGAAGGCTAGACCAGTGGGCCAAGGCCAACTGTATGAGGTTCAGCAAGGTCAAGTGCCGAGTCCTGCACCTGGGGCACAACAACCCCATGCAACACTGCAGTCTGGGGGAAGCATGGCTGAAAGGCTGCCTGGCAGAAAGGAACCTGGGGGTATTGATTGGTAGCTGGCTGAATATGAGCCAGCAGTGTGCTCAGGTGGCCAAGGCCAACAGCATCGTGGCTTGTATCAGAAATAGTGTAGCCAGCAGGACCAGGGAAGGGATTGTTCCTCTGTATATGACTCTGGTGAAGCTGCACCTTGAGTATTGTGTTTGGCTTTGGGCCGCTCACTGCAGGAAAGACATCAAGGTGCTAGACCGTGTCCAGAGAAGGGCAATGAAGCTGGTGAAGGGTCTACAGAAAAAGACTTATGAGGAGTGGCTGAGGGGGCTGGTGCTGTTTAGCTTGGAGAAAAGGGGGCTTAGCGTGCTCTACAACTGCCTGAAAGGCAGTTGTAGCAGGATGAGATCAGTCTCTTCTCCCAAGAAGCAAGGAACAGAACAAGAGGAAATAGCCTCAGTTTGTGCAGGGGAGGTTTAGGTTGGATATTAGGAAAAATTTCTTCACTGAACGGGTTGTGAGGCATTGGAACAGACTGCCCAGGGAAGTGGCTGAGTCACCATACGTAGAGGTATTTGAAAAACATGTAGATGTGGTGCTTAGGGACGTGGTTTAGTGGTAGACTTGGCAGGTTGGACTTCATGATCTTGTAGGTCTTTTCCAACCTAAATGATTCTATGGTTATGTGATGAAATACCTCATACTATTTTCTGAGCTGAAAAAAATGTCCAGTAGTTAGTTTTGTGCTCTTGTTCTAGAAAACTGTCTTTTTAAGGATATTACTACTTAGAAACTGCATTCAGAACTGGCATCTGGGTTCCATTGAATGTGTATGAGAATGTGACTCCTCTTCACAGAGACCTTTTAAATAAAGAATTACATGAGGGACAGCAAAGGACAAGTTGGGCTAGGGGAAGCGCTCAACCTTCTCTCCTGAGGTGTATGGTCAGTATGAGGTGTAGTGGGACTGGGATGGTAGGAAACAGTAGAAGAGAAAGCAAATTGCATTTGCCAGAAAGCTTAATTATCATCTGTTCTGACTGTGTGTTGTTTATTTGTTTGTTGAATATGTAACTTGCTTGCCTTCTGTTTCCTTTCCCTTTTGTCTTTGAAATTAAATTTCTCCTGCAGGTTGGGTCGATGGGCAGAGGCCAGTGGGATGAGGTTCAACATGGCTAAGTGCGGGGGCTGGCACTTGGGGCACAACAACCACAGGCAGTGCTACAGGCTTGGGGCAGAGTGGCTGGAAAGCTGTGCAGAGGAAAAGGATGTGGGGGTGTTGGTTGATGCTCACCTGAACGTGAGCCAGCAGTGTGCTCAGGTGGCCAAAACGGCCAACGGCATCCTGGTTTGTATCAGAAATAGTGCAGCCAGCAGGACTAGAGAGGTGAACATTCCCCTGTACTCTGCTGTGGTGAGACCACACCTCGAGTACTGTGTTCAGCTTTGGGCCCCTCACTACAAGAAGGACATGGAGGCCCTGGAGTATGTCCAGAGCAGGGCTACGAGGCTGTTGAAGGGCCTGGAGTAAAAGTCCTATGAGGAGTGGCTGAGGGAACTAGGGTTGTTTAGTGTGGAGAAGAGGAAGCTCAGGGGAGACCTTAGTGCTCTCTACAGCTACCTGAAAGGAAGGTGTGGGGAGCTGGGGGTCGGCCTCTTGTTGCAGGTAAGTAGTGATAGGACTAGAGGGAATGGCCTCAAGTTGCACCGGGGAGGTTCAGGTTGGAAATTAGGAGACCTTTCTTCTCAGAAAGAATAGTTAGGCATTGGAACAGGAGACATTGGAATCACTGTCCGTAGGGGTGTTTAAGGAAATGTTGGATATGGTGCTTAGGGATTTGTTTTAGTGGGTGACATTGGCGGTAGGGGCATGGTTGGACCACATTATCTCAGAGGTCTTTTCCAAACTTAATGGTTCTGATTCTATCAAAGAAACACCAAAAGTCACCTCCCAGGTCAGATTTCTTCTGCTTGACTAGTTGCTGCTGCTCACTCCCTTTGGTGGAAATACTGTAGTGTTATGACTCTACGTGATCTCAGGCTTGTCTGTGAATGTAGAAATGGAGGGAAACAGATGTGGATAAATCTAGTAAATTTGCAAAATATTGATGAGGACTAGAGGGGCATACGGAAGAGGTAGAGGACTTAATTCAGTCTTTGGCACTTCATTTGTTTAAAAACATTTCTAATTATTTCTTTAAAGTGGAGCATTTTGTTTCTTAAAATTGCCTTCATGCAAAACAGTAAATTCAACAAAATGGCTTTGGGAAAAGATGTATATATTGTACTTTGGAATGAACTTTGCCTAGTGGACTAAGGATTTAATCATTGAGTCACCAGGTGAGATGGTTTTCGACTTCAGAAAAAATGTTCTGTGAGGAACGGATCAAAAGTTCAACATGTCACTGCAATGTCAAAATAATCACTTTAAAATTTGAACAGAAAATAGAACTCAATCTCTTATGGTATAAGTTTTAAATCAGAGCCTGCAGTTCAGTTTGCCCATTCATAATAAATGATCCAGTTTTGACAGGAAGAACTGCACTGCTTGAAACTCCATGAAGGTGAGGAAAAGACAGGACAGGAAGGGGCACAAAGATGATCATAAGTAAAGGTATTTAGTCTACAGAAGAATTGTAGACAGCACGTTAAACAGTCAGGTTATTTTAAAGGTCGCTTGTAGTCTGAAGGCTGGAAAATAATGCCTGAATATTGGCAGAGAATGGTCATTGGTTTTCTGGGCAAGATGGTTTTGTAAAATAGACTAAACACGTTGCAGAGGAAATTAGCTTTCCACTGAAAGCTTCATTTTTGTTTTATTTTTTCATTTTAATATATGTAATGGTACAATGGTCTAGGACAGGCTTTACAATAGTTATTCCTTAACCTGAAACACCTGAAAGCAAGCATGACCATCGTATCTAAAATTTGCAAATCTAGTGTTCAATTTTTCTGCCTTTTTTCAAATCAAGTATAGTTTTAGCAAATATACTAGAAATTAGTGGGGTTGGTTGCAGTCTTCCATCTACAGTTCTTGTTCTGCTCTTGAATCTTCCTGGGCAGCAGCTTGTTTTCATAGTTTGTCTGTCTTTTGACAGAATACAGTTGTTGGTGCTAATAATTTTGGTACTAGCTTACTGGCTCTTCATTTTTTTGTTGCTTATGCATTCCTTGTTGCTGGAGTTCGGTACTTGAATTTTATATTTTATATGCTTATTGGATGCTGCTGCTTACTATTGTTTCCAGAATTTTTTCAAATATTTTGTATTTCATGATATTTTAATCAGTGCCTACTTTCTAATATAATTTACCTAAAAATAAGAGTTTCTATTTAGTTCAGGCATTGCAATACTCAACAGGAGGCTCTATAAAGGTGTTAGATTACTTAGTGACAACATAAATTTGAGATAAAAAGAATCCATGGCATGCAAGTAACACAAGACTTGTTAGTCTGAAACTTTAGCTTTTCTATAGCCAAGCTTCATTGTTTTCCTTTTGAATTTTATCTTCTAAATGGCTTACAGCATTTTAGCTTCTCGCCTCTCTTCCCTGTTTTTGAAAATTTATTTTTATATGTCTGTTTTTTTGAGTCTAGGAAATATAATTGCTTTATACTGCTTTGCATGAACATTGTTTTTCACATTTTTTTTTTTTCTCATAGGTTTTTTTGTAACTCCATTTTGCCTCTTCAATTTTAAACCACTGTTTCCTTGTTATAAAAGTGGTGTGGTGTGCTTTTAAGTATGGAGAGAGCTTAATCTGCCACTTCTGTTGCTTGATTGAAATTGTAGACATCTGTTTGATCTCTGCAACTTTGTACTTTTCTCTGTGTTGCTCAACATGGATAAAATGTACTCACTATGTCACTTCATTCTTCACTGATACACTGATGCTATAATTAGTTACAGCTTTGTTTAATTCTTCTGGTTTCTTTTTTTTTTTTTTTTTTTTAGGCATATGCATCAGGATGTGATATTGTTGTGTTAGGGACTGACTTCGAAAGGTTACAGATAATCCCTGGAGCAAAACATGGAAACATTCAAGTGGGATGTGTGGACTGTTCGATGCAACAGGGAAAGGTATGTAGGTGTTTGTAATGATTGTGTTCTAGCAATGTCATGTTAAGTGCTTTCTCAGGAGCATGGATACTTGCAAGCTAAGGTGAATATTCACAAGAGTGAATAGCAAAATGGCTGATTTCTTCATCTCTTTCTTTATGGTAAGCAGTATAGTAAATGTGAAGTAGTAAGCATGGTTATGAGATTGTAGAAGATATGTTGGGCTGCAAAGGAAGTTGCATAGAAGAGATAATAATTTGACCCAAAGATGAGAAAGGTGGGAGCAAAGTTAATTTATTCACTCTATCTTCACACTACTGACTATGTCATTGTCATGCTTTAATATGCCAGTGACTGGCAGCAGATGAGTTCTTCCACAAAAATAATTTTCAGGTCATATCTCTAGAAGAATAATATTCCTTTCAAGTAATTCATAAAGGCTTAAAATTGCTTTTGGATAGAGTTTTCCTTTTTGAGTTCTTGTCTTCTTCTCATGTAGGTAGATAAATTGTTATTTTAGACAGGTTTAAAATTATTTACTGTAAAATTATTTTTAAAATTATTAACTGTAAAAATAAAATAAAAATAGCTCTGTCTGTTAGGATGTCACAGTGCTGTTAAACTCTTTACCAATGAAGTAGGAACTGTGGGTAAACGTTGGCTCATGGAAGAGGGTTTGTTTTTTTTTTTTTTTTTTTGCTTCTTTCCTTTCTTTAAGCCTTAGTGGGGTGGTAATGTTAGCACTTTGCATATCACTATGAGCCTTGTAAATTGATGAGAGCTTTGGTTAGGTTATGGTGTCAGTCTTGAGATAAGACCTCTGCATGGAAACTGCTCTGTGTTTACATGTGAAGTCTATGAATGACAGTCTAGAGGATCCACAGCTACTCTTCATTCCTGCATTTTAAAGTTTGAGTGATGAACTCTAGCAACAGTAGTGAAGGAGCATTAATAAAAATATGGAAGTGTTCTCTTTTCCATCTCTGGTAACGCAAAGCTGTAAAGAATGTTTGTTTCTCCCCTGGCTACTAACTAGAAAGTTTTCTTGTTTGAATTCACTGGATGTATATTAATGGATGGTGAAATGCATGTGCAGATCACTTAACACACAAGTTTATAATATTTGTCTGCAATTTTGGAAGGTCATCTTGACTTCCTGAGAGCAGTTCTAAACATATTTAGATGACAAACTGCCCTTGATTTTCAGATTTTTATATACATCTATATCTATATCAAACTTTTGAATTTACAAAGTTTTAGGATTTTATCAGTTTTTAAATAGACCTACATGGTCACTTTGATTCTGCAAATTAGCATAGTTTGCTACTAGTGATTAGCCTGATGTATTTGCTGGGTACTGAAACAACTTTCAGTTGCGTGAATAAGTAGTGAATAACTAGGAATCTGTTGACTGAATAGGTCAGTGTATTTCCAGCTTGCTGCTACAAAGATGTCATATCTTCTTACAGAATCTTCATCAGTATTTACACATTTCTCGTCAGTTAACCTCCAGATTATTCTTTAAGATCAATAGGAAGAAATGGAATGCAAATAATGCAGCTTAATTTGGCTGTAATTTTGAACCTTTCAAGAAGGCATCTGTTAATAATTCGTAGTTTATGAATTATGTACCTTTTTAATTTTTTAACTTAAGGAGAGCTGCTATGAAGTATCTTCTACAAAGATATGACTTGATTTGAAGGATTTCCCATTATTTTCCCTTTGGATGGCAGACTTAGTTTGTAAAAGGTTTGTTTACTGGTTATGAAAGTAATGAGTTCAAATTTTCATTTGTTCTTGCCCTCTAAATCCGGTTCTAGTTTAATGGGAAGCTAGTGCCTTGTGAAACTACTTTGAAGTAGCAACAGCTTGGGGGTTCATGCTTGATCAACACCTACCTTGGCTTTGAATGGTAGGCTGGGATATGGCACAATATTCTCACTTCCATACTTTTGGGGAGAAACTTAACTCTGTCTCAAAGAATGAGATAAAGTTGTATGAGAGTTCTTAATCATTCCAAGAGGGCATGCATGGATCTGTTTATATAGATGCAAACGCTTGTAAATATATGTTAAAAAAATAAATAAATCTCCCATAGATTTACAAGGACTAATTACTTCTACAAAGAGGACAATGTAATTGTAGGCCACTGAATCTCTTGCCTGTGGTTGTATGAAACATGGTAATGGAAGATTTATTTGGAAGTGAGCATTATACTTGACCATCTCCCACACAATGTAAGCTACAAGCCTCTTGCCGCTTCTTCTAATTAACATGGAAATTAAGACCAAAACGTTTGATTTAAATGTGACAAAATCTTATTTTTCTGATGGCATGGCTTGTAGAAATACCTGACAATGTACAAGAAGATGGCACTAGTTCCAGATAATTTGAAATATTTAATCAAAACTGTTTTTAAGTGTCGTAGCTGGTGACAGTACTTTTACAATATATATGATGTGTTTTATTTATAGAACGCAATATTTTACTAATGAAGAAAGTTGTAGGCAGTAATTAAAATTTTCATTTAATTTACATGCTAATAGGTTACTTGTAGAAAATTGGTTCTGTAAGTAAGAACAGATTGTTAAGTAAGACATTTTTATCAGTAGGGCTACTAATTATTTTGAATTTGCAAGTTGAGTTTTGAATTCAGGGTTTATAATTAAATGAACTGAACTTTTTTTTAGGCAGGCTGGATTCTTTTCAAAGTAATTGATTGCTTTATTTTATGTTGATTGGTTGTGAATGATAACGTAGTTTAGTAAGACCTTCTCGTGAATGAGAAAATTGTTGAGTCATTCTATTTAATATGGAGGACTAATGTGGAAAAACATAAGTGTATCCAGAAACTATTTGATTATATTAATAATAAATGTAATATTAATAACATATAATGATTATATATTTTGTTAATATATTATAAACTGATATATATAAGATTACAGTAAAACTTCATAAAATGAGACCACTGGTAGTTTGGACAAAATAATGAGGGTGAGGGAAGTTCTTGCCCCAAAGGCTGTTGTATTCCTTGATGGTGGCACACAAATAGCGGTAACCTCTGTCTTACAACCCAGTAAGGCATCTCCACACATATTCAGTACAATGGCTTTGCAATGCAAGAATTTTTATTGCCATCTGGGCAATTATTGTGATAATTTGGGAAGTTAGTCAACACTCAAATCAGCATTATTCTTTTCAGTGACATACTGCTGCATGAGGAGTAAAGAAAGTGTCTGTAATTCCATGGAAGCCTATGGAACTTCCATGCAATAACAGTTGCTCTGGACACTTATGTGTCTAGCATTTTGACATGCTAATGTTAGTTTGTCTTAAAACAAACAAACAAAAAAACAAACACAAAATAATAGGCAGAAGATCTGTCCACATTTAAAAAAAAAAAAAAAAAAGTCTAATCAACATGATTCTATGTAGACATGCTGCTGTTGGTGTGTGGAATTACTCTAATAAAAGAGTAACTGAGGTACTTGAAGAGGTTTAGAGAGGGCAGATATTAGTCTGAGATGGAAGGAAAGGGTTTGTTTAGCTATTTTATAACTGAAAAAATTATTGTTGGCATTTCTGGGTCAGGCTGATATTTAGGTTGTTAGCTAGACAGAGGTTTAACTATCTGTTCTTTTTAATGCGAAGGGTTTCTTTGGAAACCATGGATCTACTGTTCGAGTTTAAATATTACTTTAGGTACAATTGTTCAGTACTTTTTTTCTTAAAACATTCGTGGTTGATACTGAAATAAAAACATGTTATATGAAGTGACTCTGACTTAACGTTGCTTTAAAAAACAATACTTCCTGAGCAAGAACTTCACAGAAATAAGAAATTGACTATTACAGAATATCAGAATTGTAGATAGTAGCATTATCTTGTGTTTTAGTTTAACCTGGCAGGTAGATGCCAGGTACCACGCAGCTGCTCTCTCACTCCCTCCAGGTGGGATGGGTGAGAGAATCAGAAAGATAAAAGTGAGAGAACTCATGGGTTGAGATAAAGGCAGTTCAGCAGGTAAAGCAGAAGCTGTGCGCACAAGCAAAGCAAACCAAGGAATCCAATCACTGCTTCCCATCAGCAGGCAGGTGTCAGCCACTCCCAGAGAGCAGGGCCTACCACACATAGCAGTTCGTTGGGTAGACAAACACAATACTCCCAACGTGCTACCCCTTCGTCCTCGTTTACCACAGTTTTATTGCTGACCATGACACCATGTGGCACGGGACATCCCTGTGATCCATTTGGGCCAGCTGCCCTGGCTATGTCCCCTCCCATCTCCTGTTGCACCCACAGTGTCCTCTCTGGTGGGGCAGCGCCGGAAGCTGAAAAGGCCTTGGCCCTGTGTGAGCAAGTATTGCTCTGCAACAACTGAAACGGTGTGCTATCATCAATATTTTCATAAAAAAATCCCAAACACAGCATCATGCAACCGTCTATGAAGAAAATTTTTTTATTCTATCCCAGCTAAAACCGTGACATCTTGCTCCTCTTAATGTCAAGTATTATTTTAGAATTTTGGGTTTTGGTTATTGGCATGACCTATGCAAACTTATAATTTCTGCAAATCTCTATGCTTTAGAGTACTTTTAGGCAACATTGCCTTGGGACTCTCTGCCTGAGGCCTTTCATGTTAGAATCATTGAGTAGCTCGGTTTGGATTGGAAGGGACCTTAAAGACCATCTAATTCCAACCCCCCTGCCTTGGGCAGGGACACCTCCCATGAGACCAGGTTGCTCAAAGCCCCATCCAGATGGGCCTTGAACACTTTAGGGGATGGGGCATCCGCTTCTGTTTCATTGCCTCACCAGCCTCTTAGTGAAGAATTTCTTCCTTATTAGATATAATTTAGATTATATCTAATCTAAATCTAAACTCTTTTAATTTAAACCTGTTCTACCTTGTCCTTTCACTATGATTCCTGACAGAGAGTCCTTCACTGTAGGCCCCTTTTCTGTAGGCTGATGTAAGGTTTCCCCAAAGCCTTCTCTTTTCCAGACTGAACAACCCCAACTCCCTCAGCCTGTCCTCATAGGAGAGCTGCTCCAGCCCTCTGGTTATCTTTGTGGTTTTCCTCTGGTCCTACTTCAACAGCACCATGTCATTCTTATTCTGGCAGCCCCAGAGCTGAAGGCAGGGCTCCATGTGGGGTCTCACAGGAGCAGAGTAGAGGGGGACGATCACATTCCTTGACCTGCTGGCTATGCTTCTTTTCATACAGCCCAGGATATGATTGACTTTCTGGGCTGCAAGCATCCACTGCTGGCTCATGTCCAATTTGTGATCCATCATCCATCTCTAATCTTTCTCTGCAGGGTTGCTCTCCATCCATTCATCTCCCAGCCTACACTGAGGTTTAGGCTTGGCCCAACGCAGGTGCAGCACCTTGCAGTTAGCCTCATCAAACATCATTAGTTTCATGCAAGCCTACTTCTCAGGCTTGTCTAGGTCTTGGATGGCTTTCTTTCCTTCTGTTGTGTCAAGTGAACCACTCAGCTTGGTGTCGTCTGAAAACCTGCTGAGGGTATGTTTGATCCCATTGTCTGTTCATTATAAATATAAAAATGATTGGCCCTGATATGGACCCCCAAGGGACACGATTTGTCACTGATTTCCACCTTGATATTGAATTGACGTCAGCTCCCTGGCTGTGGCCATATGTACAACTCTTTACCCACCATATAGTTCACTGTTCAAATCCATCTCTCTCCAATTTAGAGACAGGCACATATGTTTGTCATACTTTGTCCCTTACAAGGTGTTTTAAACTTGCTTTTACATAGATGTCTTTAGATAAAATAGTCCTAATTTTGCCTTAATGCAGGATTGGGTTAGCTGATGCCACTGATGGATTAAGAATTTGAAATACCAAAGAATGCTGACTGTACTAAAACTTTTGTTGAAGTATTTGGTGTTTTGATTTTGATTAGGTCTTCTGATTTTGTGATCTCTGCATTGAATGTTTAGATCAGGTAGCTCAAGTTTTCTGAATTAATGTTTCATAGGGTATACAAGGACCTCTCCTTGCTGGGGAGGTCCACAAAAGTGCTCTGAATTGGAGTTGTTTCCACTTCTTAGAATATGAACTTGGCAGATCCTTTTAGTGTCCTAATTAGTATTTACTTAATTATTTATGGAAGTCATATTGGTTATAAATCTGATCTAAGTAAACAAAAATGCACGTGTCCACCTATACTCTCAGTAGTTCATCAGGTCTAATGAGTAACTAAAGGATAGTACTTTTGTTATTGTCACTGCTCGTTTTGTTATTTTGCTGAAAGTCATTTTTCTTCTGCTATCAAAAGTTAATATGGATGTGAGCTTCATTTTTTTTTTCTAAAACGAAAGTTAACAGTAGAATCAACAAACCACATTTTATTCTTGCGTATTCTATAGCTTGTTTCTTAATGCATGTGTTTATGTACATATAATTTGCTTTAGATTGCAGCTTCGTATGGAAATGTGATTTGTATCTTTGAGCCAGTTAGCCTCTTGAAGCAGAACAGCAGTCATCATAATGTAAGTAGTTCATCACTCAATTTTGTTTACTCGGTTGTAAAGCTTAACTAATTTATCTGGTTTACTTTAAAATTGAGTATGTCTTTAATGTCTTCATTTAATGCTGGAATAAAATTGAGATACAGAATGGTCCTTGGGAAGTGGAAATGGTAGGAGGAGGGCAGAGAAGTTATCTGGAATAGTTCTTTAAAAATAGGTTTTACTGTAATGCTTCATTTTATTGATTTTTCTAGCTCCAAAATTCATCTTTGAAAAATTCCAGAACCCAACATATGTATTCCAGAGAGTATAGCCATTATCATAGGAATTCCTTTTTGGACCATCTTGTGTAGCCTTTATGTCCTGATGTGTTTTACAGTTCTTATTTTAACCTCATTTTATAGAACTGCATACACTTCTTCAAATCTGTAATATTTTCAAAAAAACTATTAAGACTCTTATAGAACATCTAACTGAATGCTTATATGTAGGTGTTATAGTGGTCAATAAAACTGTAGTCTCTCGATAGCATGGCTTGCATCTGGTGACAGTGGTTTAGTGAATCAGTGGTCTGAATATTAATTTCTACCAAGTAATATGTTTTAGAACAAGTTATTCATGCTTCTTACATAGAAAGGATTACCATTATACTTAGAAGTATTAGGGTCTAATCAATGTCAGTTTGATAATATGAGCAACACTTGCTTGAGGAGCTCTCTACTCTTCTCGCACGGTTTGGTCTCCCCGTTTGTGTTAACAAATTTTTTGCACGGCTGTATAATCAATTCCCTTCATGCTAAACAACTCGCTCATATGGTTCCTGCTGTACCTATAAAACAGTGGTATTTGATATACTTATTAGATAGCAGGTATTGAATATACATGTTATATTTTATACCACTAGAAAGAAGTGGAATAAAATCATGGTAAAATGGGATTTCCTATGTTCACATGAACTTTTTAGATGTATTGCTTTCTTTTGACCTCTGGGGCCATTGAATCCATCCTGAATATGTTTTTCTGTACCATTAACACTACATATGTCTTCAAACTTGAAAATTACTGTAGTAGCTGTAAGCAACAGAGGAAGCGCTCTTCTGCTAGTGATTTTCTTTCAAATATATAAAATATTTACAATTCAAAATTTAGTTTTATGATTCTTGCACTTCTCTGCAATAATTGACAGCATAATTAAGTTTTAATAAGGTTGTCTGTCTTTTCCATTTGTTAGTATATTCAGGATTTTAAAAAAAAGTCAGCTTCAGAAACATTTTATATCCTTATTTGCAAGTGAAACTTCACTGTTTTCCACCAGATCTAGAAGATCTAGTGGTGGAATTAAGTGGTTGTATTTTTGCTTTCATATACATTGGTTTGATATTTTTGTAATGGGGGGTAATGAGTTTAAAACTGTGTGTGAATTCAAAACAGAACCACAATGCTCTTAATGTTATAACCTATTATGAAGCCAGACAGGATAAATATTTAGTGATTCTAATCCTCACATTGTTTCAAGAAGTAATAACCAAAAAAGTAGTTGTCAACTATCTTAAGATTTGTATCATATATTAGATCCTGAACTTACTGAAAACCTTTAATTCAACAATACTACTGATATCAAATACTAAATGCATTAAGTGTACTTTTGATATTTTTTAATGAAATCATACTTCCCTTTTAGAAAGCTCAGATCCTGATGATGATTATATATAATCAAAATTTTTTCAAGCTTATTTTTAAACTAAGTTAAAAACCTCTATTTGATCACATAAATGGAAAGCTCTTCTGTTTTAAAGTCAACCTGAAACAATTTTTGTTAGATAAGTAGTCATTTATTTTTAGAAACATCCTTCATAAAAGTTGTAGAGTGTAATGAAGATGTGATATTTTTATTATAAAGGGGGGGGGGGGGCCAAGATAGCATTTCTATACTAATGTCTGTGAATATTTAACATTTCAGAGGTTACATTATCAGTGGCAGAAGAATGCTCAAATTGTACTGGATGGTATAGCACATAATCTAACATGGGATCCCACAGGTAAGAGAACATAAGAAACACTTCACTCTTTGAGCAACTGATGTCTAACTTAGATTTCACTGCTCCTTGGAGACAAGGAGAATATCGTTTTGTTCTAGCATGATAGAAAATACCAAAGTGAAGTGAAATCTGCCTTTGGTTACTTGTAATAAGAGGAGAGACAAAATATTAGATGAACCTGTATGGTGTTACTTGATTATCCTAATCTCAGCAATATGCAATGTTGTTTTAAAAAGTGGCTTAAATAAGTATTGCAGTGAAGAGGGACATACACAGTAGCTCTGGGTCCCTCTTTTTAGAAAATACTGCTCTGAAAATCTGATGGATTTTCACTGTTTCGGCTGTATATACTGAAGTCAATATGTCTCATAATACAAACTACCTTCTTTCAGGATTGATCTAATCTATCAATGCAGTGGAACGTGTGAAAGACACACTGCTATTACAGTAACTTTGCCATAGAAAAGGCATAAATTTAATATCTGTTATTATTTTGTTCACCAGTGTATCTGGTTTCAGAACTCAGAATTGTTTTGTTTCTGTCTTTATAGAAATATATATTTTTCTACTTGTTTTGTACTTACATTGTTATAAATACATGTTTTAGGCACTCGCCTTTTGACTGGTTCCAATTGTCTTCAGCTTTGGTCCAATGTTCCTTCGGAAAACTCTTCTGACAATGACAACACTGAAAGAACAGATGTTGGATGTGGAGAATGGAGGTGTATCTGGCAATGCAAGTAAGAAACTGGTTTAGAAACAAAGAATTCCTTTTTCCTTGCTGGTTTGTACCTTTCAGGTTAAATACTTACTGTAGTACAGTGAAACCCTATTGTATACTTCAATTTGATAAATATTATTAAATGTGGTATATTTAAATTGTATTTCCCTTGAATATGTGACATTTATTTCTTCTACAAGATTGGTTGTAAGTAATCGTAAGTAGTTGTTTTGAGGTAGTTTATGCTTTTAAGCAGATCTTCAATTATATTGAGTACTATTAGAATGCTGTGTGAAGGCTGCTATTGTGACCATCTCAGCAGACTTTTTTCCTTGTACAGTAAGTAAGATGAAAGCTGCATATTTGAAGGTTATTATGCTTGCAGTACCAATTCTAATAAAATTCCTTCAGATAAATTCCTTCTACTGCACCTCTGTTTCCTTTACACACACCCTCCCACATTTTGCTTTTTCTGTATTTATTTTGGATATTTAGTAGATTCACACAAAGATGGACAGATTCTGTTTTACTGCATCTCTGAATGCTTTTCTCATATTCATGCTAGCTAATCCTTAGAGTTTTTGTGTCTGTGTATTGGTACAGTCAGATGAGTTTTAGTTCAGTACTTCAGTTTTTAAGCCAAATCATGGTCCTTCCCGGCACAGGAAGACTCTTCTGATACATCAAGTGCTCTGGTTGCTTGGGATTAGTGTTCCATATGGCAGCCTCTTTAATTAAGTCTTCCTAAGTGGTTGGCTGGAAGGACCCACCTGCAATTGCTTTGCATGAAACACATGGCATTAGTAGGTAGTTCTCTGGACGTACCTGGAAAAGCCCTTTTTTTTTAAATCTTGCAATTGTTTTTTTTTCTCTGTACTCCCCAACTTCTACCAGCAGTGTGTTTGAAATTCCAACATTATCAAACAGAAAAAAATTTCCTTTGAATATGGTGAACTTTCTAAATTACTAAGTAAAGACTTACTCAATTTATTGATTAATCCTTTGGGCCATCATTTATCCTCCTTATAGGAGGAGTCATTAGCTTGCAGATACAATGCCAAAGTTATGGCTTGAGGATCTGGGAGCGTGGTAGTTGCAGTCAGTAACATGCAGATAGTGCTCTTCCTCTGTCGCTTCAATAAGTTGTGCATTTGTATCTCAAACCTTACAGAAGTCTTCATTTAATACCTCTAAACTAATTTTGCAGAGGAATGAGACCTAGGTTTTGTGTACTTTGAACTAGCAGGTCTTGATAAGGGTCAACAGAACTTGCTCTGTCAAGCAAGTGCTTTTGTGCCTTTGTGTCTTCTAGCATTTGCATGTCTGTTAGATTTAGAACAGTTTTTTTTCTTGTTAAGAATTTTGGAAGATATTGATTTTGCAATACTGTCCTATGCCAGAATAATTTTTAATGTCTGAAGGAGGCATTCCCAAAAGTGTTGATATTGGCTGCAGTAAGAGCACATTGCTGAAACTGAGTGGGAAATTGCCTTTCTTTGATGTGCAGATTTTGTAATTGACTTGCTGCTCTTATTGCATAGACTAACATGCTTGCATTGACCCAATGGCTAACTTAATCCTTTCAAAAGTTAGGCTTTAAAACTTGTTACACAAGTCTAATAAATTCAAGATGAAAATATACAATGTACTTTAAGTGTGTAATTAAATTATTGTATGTTCTTGTTGCCACTAATAAGCCTGTTGTGTAGGTGCCAGCTCAGTGCTTGAAAACCTGTAAAATACATTTTTTTGTATTTCCAGTGAAACTAAAACACAGGAGAAATGAACCACTTAACTAGGTCTAGGTTTTTCAGCGTGGCTGCTTCTACCAGCCTGACTATTAATATAAGAATTAATTTCAAAAACTTAAGTGTGTTATTCTTTTTATACATTTTTGTTTACTTCAGTTAAAACTGTGGGGAATATGAGGAACTGAGGTCTTTTTTTTCAGGTAGCTTGGAAGATAACATGGGCTGAAAGAACTCAGTTTGAAATCCATTTATTTACAAAGTGGAAATGAAGCATATTTGGGGTGAAGCACATAAGTTTAGCCGCTGGATTTCAATTACGATAATTTTGTGTTTGCTCTCAGCTACAACTTCTTAGTTTTTCGTCTGTGACCATAACCAGGTGTTGTACACAAGTTTACCTCTTCCTTCTCGACTTCGTTAAAGCTTAAATTGTTCCATATAGTACATTTGACACCTGCATATAAGAACAAGATTGCTTTCAAAGGTAAAAACTGTTGAGAGTTCTGAAAAAGTTCTTAAAACTTATTTTCTATTTTTAAATGTATTTATTTTGTAGAACTGCTTCGCAAGTTTGTTTAATGAAGTTCTCGCCAGATGGGGAGTTCTTTGCTACTGCTGGAAAGGTAAACTTTTTGTTGTTTCATACAAATTCAGATAGCTTTTTTTTTCTCAGGTTTTCAAATTAAAATTTCCATTTTTATAGCTTTTTTTTTTTTTGCATAGTCTTTCCAGTGATCTCTATGTACCTTTACACTTTTACTAAAAGGAGAATCTGGGAGAAAGGTAATAAATACACTGATGGGGAAAACAATAAGATATTCCAAGCACTATTTTAGAATACCTATTTTGAGTCAGTATTAAACTGTAAGACATCTGAATATACTTTCCCAAGTAGTTAACGTTAGAGCTGGTAGCCCATCTTATAGATCAGCTTTGTTTGCCCATCCAGTGGCTTCTCAGCAAAACCAGTAAAACTCCTTGAAAAAATAAAGCATAATCTCACCATATCTTTTCACTTTCTTAAACATTATCAAATTTATCTTTTATTTATACTACCAAACTTCTTGTTCACATTTTATAAGAGAATAATATCCTAACAATTGAGAGCAGAGAAGTAAAGTTGGTGTAAAGCACCCAGTGGAAAAAAAGATATCATAAATACATACAGCAGTTTATACTGCTTATTAAGGGGTGCTAAATGAATAGCTTGCAGCCCTGAGTAATACTGTTGTCTTTATATGAGGGAAGATTCACACTGACATGGGTAAAACAAATTAAAATCTTGTGAGAATTTATGGGATTTTCAAATTAGATGGAGGCGGGGAGAGGGAATAAGTTACGCTTCCAGATTACTCTTTTTAAAAAGTCACAGAAAACCTTATACTATGAGCAGTTTTTACACAGATTAACAGATGCAAGTAGGCATCAAGTTTATGCTGTCTAAAATAAAGAATCTAGCAGAGACCGCAGAATTATTAAAAAGAAGACAAAATGCTAGAATGCATCACTTATGCATACTTACATACTGAGTTTATCAGCAGCTTGCAAATCTAGATCCAGATTAGTTTATCTGGTCCTTAAAGATATATGGGTAGGGTCTCCAAATACATGATTTTTCAATTTTTTTTATTTGCATATGTAAGAAAAGTGGTCTCTCAAGAACTGAGCTGGAATTTTGAGATGTCATCTTTGACCTGTGTTTGTATTCCTAGAATGGAATGCTGTGTGTAACTTGTTTTTTTTTTTTGTTGTTTTGTTTTTTCTGCCAAAGTACAGTAATGAGTGCTATTGATATTTGAATGGCAATACAGCTTGAAGATCTGTAGCTAAAAACTGACAGCTAATCAGAAGGAGCAAAATGAAAATCAAATTAGTAGCGGCAAGACAGATTAAAAGGCAGCTCTGCTTCCATGTTTTCTTTATAATTGGGTTTTGAAGCTCTATTTACTGAGCTGAGTTAGTGTCATCAGCGATGTATTTCACTTGGAAGAAAAATTAAAACCAAGCAGATGGATTTTAAAGTATGAAGTCCTTTTGATGCATCATATTCTTATCCAAAGTATTCTTATTTATTGTGTCAACCACTCCCCACCCCAGGATGATTGTCTTGTGAAAGTGTGGTACAATACAGACAGCTGGCGATCAGCCGTAACACCACCAGGTGCAAGTCCAGGAAAAGAAGCACAAGAAATTGATTTTTCATTTGTTTATTTGGCCCATCCTCGTTCAGTAAATTCATTCTCATGGAGGAAGACCAGCAAATTCATGCCACGGTGAGTAGTTCTAACAATGTGGGGTTTGAAAACTGTTTAAAAAAAATAAGCCGAAAGAAAAAAGAGCAATTTAAAAGTCCTATCACTTCATGGTTTCTTTCAGAAGTATTCAAATATTTCTTACAGTTTTTACAGTTTGTTTCTCTACCGAGTACAAAACTAGACTTCTGTCAGAAACAGTGTCTGCAAATTGAATTAAAATTATCATTTGAAATTGATAGTTTGGAGGTTTTAATTTTGTGTTCTGACTGTTCTTAAATACCCTCAAACTGAAATAACATTAGTGATTTTGTATCCTGCAAGTGTGCTTTTACTGTGACTATTATTCCAATCAGTAGCCATTGCATAGCTTTGTGTTTGGGCAAGTTTATGCTGTCTTTTATACAAACCTTAAAAACAACATTTTATACAAACATAAAGCTATTACCATAGTCCCTTAGTAAGTTGGGAAAATCCACCTATTCCATGATGCCTTCTTCGGAGTCAGAAGATCCATGGCATTTTTGAATCTTAGCTAAAACTAAATTGTAAACTTATATGACCTGGAAATCTCACGATCTGTATATTTTTTGCAGTGTCTAGTTTAAGCTAATTGGAATTTTTGCATATATACCTCATGTAAATTGCACTTGGAAAAATAGTCATTAAGAGAAGTTTGTAGTTCTAAATTTGCAGTTGTATTCCTGATACTGCATTAATTTCTCTGCATTGGATATGTAGTTTTGAAAGTGCTAAGTAACAGTAAGACCTGGAGAACTGAGGACAGGTATGCGATACTTTATGTGAAGGGCTTTGAGAATAAATACTTAAGTACTGCTGTTGGAGCTATGACTGAATCTGTAAATTGAAATCCATGATTCAGTTATCCACAGTTGTTATTAAGTTTGAGGTTTGAAAATTATTGAATTTGTTTGGATACTTGAATAGGCATGAAAGCCCATCATATAGCATTAATTTTCCCAAGAACGTCTTTTCAAATGTTTATTTCCTTAGTATGTAAGTGACTTTGTACAATTCTAAAAAAACAGTAATGGAAATAGTTCGGTACTGTTGCTTTGGTTTCATGCTATGTGACTGAAAGTGACATCTTCACACCTTCAATTTTCTTTCATTAGTGGTGCTGTCTGCAATGTACTCCTGACTTGCTGTAAGGATAATGTTTGTCGTCTCTGGGCAGAGACTTTGTTACCCAATGACAGCCTGTTATATGGTGGAGGAAACAACAATTGGACTGAAGCAGTGAACTTCACAAATAACTTCAAGAGAAATACTTCAAGTAAGGAACGAATGCAAAATGCATTAGAGGTAAGAAGTGAAATTGAGCATTGAAAATAAACACATGTACACAGATAATTTTAGACAAGATTGTAACTGATACTTTGAACATGTATTATAAACTATAATCCTTCATAAAATAAGTCTGTATATTGTAATAAAACAATAAATTTGAAATCATCCTCATGTTTACCTGGCGGACAGCAAGAGCTGACAGCCATCCTACTGAGCTTTAACATTAGAAAACACAATGGTGTTGTATCACTGCTCTATACATTATTCAGGTGACAGAATCAAGGTGCTTTTGTATTATCTTGTTCAAAGGGCCAGGAACAGTATGGAGCACATTCTGTATGCAGGATGTGTAGAACCACAAATAATGCTGCAGAGGTTCACTTGTTGCCTCTGAAGGTGTGGCATGTTATCTGGCTTCTGCAGTTGGAAAAGTGGTGGTAAGACTGAGAGAAGATGACCTTTGCCTTCCTTCTACAGTCCTCAGGTAGAGCAGGCAGCTCTCTAGCTGTATCTCTAGGGCAAATGATCCTTAACAGTTGTTTTCTAAGCAATGGGAAGCAGAAATAAAGTGAAGCATTACAGTTCTGCAGCAAAGCTCTGTGGACTATGTTTGTGGACATAGTACTTTTGTATTAATTGAGTGATGCAGTCAGCATAGTAATGGTATCTCTATAGCATGTGCATAGATGAAAAATTTGTCAGACAAAGACACAACAGAGCAAACAAACTATTCCAATAGGAGTTAAACAAAGAAGGAAGTTGGAGACAGTTTTGTGTTTCTCTTGAAAGTAAGAGGCAATGTTTTAAAAAAATATGCAAAAATTATGAGGATACTATTTTACATGTGTGCTGTGGATAGATGAAAAGGATAACAAGCAAAAAGGAATACCAAGAGTATAATACCAACTCTAATAGAAATCATGTATCTTTTTATACCTTTTCATGCTTGTATAGCACAACAGACTTGAAATGTGCACTGTGTGGAGTGTGACTCTAATACTGTTGTACTTGGTATTAAAAATTACATTGTTTTTCCATTTGGAATAAACATGCTTGCATGGATGGGGTTTGGGGTGTTTTAATGCTGGCAGATAGTTCAGCACCACCATGCTGCTCTTTCACTCCCCCTCAGAAGGACAAGGGGAGAAAATATGATGAAAAAAGGCTTTTAGATTGAGATAAGGATAAGGAGACCACTCAACAATTACCATCACAAGCTAAACAGACTTAGCATAAGGGAGATGAATGTAATTTATTGCCTATTGATAGCAGCCTAGAGCAGTGACAACTAAAAGTAAACTAAAACACTTTCTGCCTCCATCCACCCTCTTCTGTGTTCACCCCTGAGCAGTGCAGGGAGATGGGGAATGGGGGCTGCAGTCAGTCCATAATGCTATATCTCTGCTGCTACTTCATCTTTACTCTCTTCCTCTGCTCCAGTGCAGAGTCCCTCCCATGCGATGCTGTCCTTCCCAAACTAATCCAGTACAGGCTTCCCACTGTTCTTGAAGCCTGTGGGTCCACCACAGGCTGCAATGTGGAGATCTGCTCTGCCGTGGGACCCTTGGGCTGCGGGGGGACAGCCTGCTCCACCAGGGGCCTCTCCACAGGCCGCAGGGGAACTTGTGCTCTGTGCCTGGGGCACCTCCTGCCCTCCTTCTGCTCTGACATGGGAGCCTGCACGGCTGGTGTTCACTCCCCTCTCCCAGCTGATGTTGCATTGCAGGGTTTTTTTTTGTTTTGTTTTGTTTTTCAGTTTCTTAAATCTACTCTCCTGGAGTCCCAACCAGCATTGCTCATGGCTTGTCTCTGGCCAGCTTCAGGACCCTTTCGGAGCAGCTGTAGCTGGCTCTGACCTGATGGGTGTCAGCCCTACCAATGGGGCAGCTGCTGGGCTCTGCTCACAGAGGCCATCCCTGCAGCCCCCTGCTACCAAAATCTTGTCTCAGAAACCTAATACTAGGGTGAACCTTAAAATCTAAGGGTTTACCCTATGGTCTCCTCATAGGGCCCTTATGGGAGAAGAGGGGGGAATTATTCATCTAATCATATGCGAAGTACCTGGATTTCTTTCTTCTTTCATTCAGAATCTTTACTAAGTGTGATGTTTATGGAAAAGTAATATTTTCTGTTTGGTATCTTTCTCTTGAAGGTACAATCTGAATATTGTAATTTTTGCAATACTGATACTGACTTACTGATACTTAGAAGTAGATTTTAAACTGAAAAATATATTTTGTGCCCTAAAGTTTAGAAAACCACTTACAGATTAAATCTGCTTTTTCTTTTTGAAAGGAATTAAAAATGACACCTTATTCTTCATGCAGTTAAACCTGAAGCACTTTCGACGAGGGAGGAGGAGGTCTGGTGCTGTTGTAGCACATACTGGATACTCTCCACATCAGCAAGATCCTCACGAAGTTCACAGGAACGTTCCTCCTCATGCAAATGCACTCTGTCACTTCCATATTGCTGCCAGTATCAATCCAGCCACAGGTAGGAACCATGGTAAATCCTTGCTACTGGGAAACAAACTACTGTTTACTCCTAGGCATGCATTGTCTGCATAAGCTTTGATTTGTCAGTTCTGTTTATCTGATTGTGCAAAATGACTAGCAAGTTGGTTTCATTTAATGCTTGGAAGAACCTTTATCCAGTAATAAAATTATTGGAACAGATTTTCTCTACAGTAATCCTGGCTTTCATTTTCTGTCATCTTTTAACTGAAATTCACAGTGGTCTGAAGTGCAGTATTTGTAACTAGATTTACAAGCTGTATGTTAGTTGTGTGTTATCTGTATGCACTGTATAGTGATGCATGACTGTACAGTGATAAGAAGCTTGGAGATTTTTTTGTTTAAAATGATTACCTAATACTAAGTGTCTGAAGTAACCATGCATCTCCCTACTACTGTCTCTGAACCAGGCAAAACACATCTGCATCCTGTGTTCCATAAACTTGAATATTGTCTTGCTCATGCATTATGTTGCAAGGCATTATGGGAAGAAAAAAAAAGAAACCTTCTAATAACTAATATTTCTGTTTTCATAATTTTATACCCATGCTGAAAATGAAGAGTTATGTCCACCAACTGAAAAACTGAAATGTGTTATTAAAGAGCCTTTCATTACGGTTTTACTGCTGTGATGTGTTTTCATGTGTCAAGACTTAAGTAGGTCAAGAAAAGGATTATGTAATATATTTGCCCATTAAGGCCCACCTTAAACTTAGTATTTTTAAATTGTTTTTTTGTCCCATCTAACCATTCTTTGAAAGGCCACTTTTTGCTTTCATGCATTGTCATATTTGTTGCTGTACAGTCTTTGGTATGATTACAAAGAACAATGAGTTTCCTTTATTGATGCTAGGTTAAGCTATCTGTGAACACTTTGTCCTGTAAGAAGATTAATCTTCATCTTTTTTAGTAATAGCTCATGTTTCTTTCACAGATATATGTAGAATTTCATACAGTGTAACAAAAAGAGACTCTTTGCTGGTTTGTGCTATACCATCAAGTTACCCTGTTTCTACAGGAAACATCTGCAGTCACTTTATCTATTACCACCCAGTGTCTTAAAGGAATGTTTCTTTAAAGCTTCTTGGAGATTTGTAGTTCCCCTCTATGCATTCTGCATTTCCAAATTATACAAGGAGCTACCTAATCTTTTCATGCAGTTAGCACAGTTTTTCAGAATTCTTGTTTGCATCTATTCTTAATGTGCTTCTTTTCCTGTTTGTTTATATGTATCTAACAAACTTTGTTTTTAGTAGTCTTTGCAATATAAGTGTGCCCAACAAGCTCACAGAATAGGAAAAAAATAATTTTGGAAAGGAATGGTAAAATATTTTCCTAGGTGTCTAAGACTTAATTGTCCTTGACCTCTTATTTTTCTTTACCGCTTCTTTCTCATCTGTATTAGTATTATTCTTCTTGATAATGTCTTTTGAGTCATTTGGTCTTACTAGATTGGGGAATGAAAGGGTTGTTCTTTGTTGCAGAACCTCTGATTGAAGCCGCTTTCACATCTTAAGCCTTAATTTGAAGATACATCTGTTTTCCTTCACAGACAAGTCCCTAAGAATGTCAGTCTAACCAGTTTCTCTAAGTTTAGTTTGCCCTTACCTGAAAAAATAATAAAAACAAATTGTATTTTCTTTGATTTAAACCAAATCAATTTATATCTCACTCCAAAGTTTATTTTTATTACAATGTTCAGAATACCTGACAAAAGATAAGTCCAGAGCAGCATGGTGAGTAATGCTATCACGTAAAAGAGATCTTTGCTTTTATTGCATGTTTCCTGTTATTAATTTTTGACTTTATTGTTTTTAAAGAAACAAAATCCTTGAGAGTTTATTTAATATTTCTTAACCATTCTGTGATGCTGTAATATGAGTTTAAGGTTTGCATGGGCCTCTGTAGGCCAACTGGTCCAAGCCCTCTCTCTGCTCAGGCAGAGCTCCCCAGAGCAGGTTGCCCAGGACCATGTCCAGGTGGCTTTTAATAACTTCAAGAAGGGAGACTCCGTGACCTCTCTGGGCAACCTGTGCCAGTGCACCATCCATGTGCATGGTAAACAAGTATTTCCTGATGTTCAGACGATCTTCTGATCTTCTGGTGTTCCAGTTGGTGCCCACCGGCTCTGTCCTCTTTTGCGCTCTCCCTTCAGGTATTTGTACACGTTAATAAGATCCCCCTTGGCCTTCTGTTCTCCAGGCTGAACAGTCCAACAGTCCCAGATCTCATCCTTTCCTCACAGGGGAGATGCTGCTGTCCCTTCCTCATCTCCATGGCCCTTTGCTGAACTTTTCCCAGTAAGTCCATGTCCCTCTTGTACTGGAGAGCCTAGAACTGGACCCACTACCCTAGGTGCGGCCTCGTCAGCACTGGGACGGATCACCTCTCTTGACCTGCTTGCAGTGCCTTGCCTAATACAGCCAAAAATACTGTTAGCCTTTTTAGCAGCAAGGGCATGTTACTGACTTGTGTTCAGCTTCATGTCTAACAGAACTCCTAGGTCCTTTTCTGCAGTGCTTTTTTCTAGCTGGGTGACCCCTGGCGTGTACTGGTGCTTGGGGTTGTTCTTCCCCAGCTGCAGGACTTTGCACTTCTCTGTAAACTTCATGAGATTCTTTTTTGAGAATGAGATTCATTTTTCCAGCCTGTCAAGCTCCCTCTAGATGGCTGCCCAACACTTTCAGCTGTGCTCTCCAGTATTCAGTCTAGGTGGAGTTCATTCACTGGAAGGACTAAGTAGCATTGTTTATTGTTTCTTTTTTTTCTTTGGGGGGGGGGGAGGGGGCAGTTGGTAGGGGCAGGCAAGATTATCACTAGGCATATACAGAGAGAATTACTGAATCGAAAGACTTCAGAAGCTTTTTGGAAAAAGTGTGATTTATGAAGCAAATGGAGATTCTCACTAAGGATTTTACCCAGGACTGAGCATCAACTGGAAGCTGGAAATCCTCCAGAGGATGCACTAAAAGTTTCTGTTTTCCAGAATAGAATAACTCTGAAGCTTTGAGGTAGAAGAATTGAGGGGGAAAAAGAGATTTTGTGTTACACACTAAAAGTGCATAGATTTGTATTCTAATGTGAGAAATCATCTTTCCAGTCCGCCTTCTCATTCATGTTTGCTGTAGCTTTGTCCTATAAGAAGTCAATGAATTTATTTCTTCAAAGTTCTGCTTTTGCCAAATATACTACCCTATTTTTGTGACGGTCAAAAATTGCTTTTTTAGGCAGATGGACCATATTTCTCTTAATTTTCTCTTCATCCCCTCTCCCCACTATAAAACTGTAGGTAGTCATGCTGGTTCGTTCTTTGTGCGTGCCCTGTTATCTTCTTAGGCTAGACTGCAGTATAAGTAATTCAGAGACAACACTAGTATAAAAACAGTATTGGAATAAAAATATTTTGTCTCCTGGGGTATAGAATTTAAGTACCGGTTCATAAATAGAGATCAGAAGCAGAATGTCTGTGGAGGCTTCTAGGTGGGAATCAAATGTGGGTTGAGCTTTTAGCATATTGCTGTATGACCCATTCGAAGAAATGACAGCTGCTTTCTTGCCATTCGGTTCAGGTGATGTAACTTTGCAGCAGTTTGATGCTTGCTTCCCTTATTTACTTTGAGATTACCGATTTATTTTTCACAGCCACCTGGCACACTGGGTGGCATCATGTGGCAATGTAAAATAATAAAGGAATCTGTAGGAATCAGAAATCCAAGCTTTATGCAATAGCCTTACAGCGCATGTTTCTTGGTCACCCTGTTAGTTCTCACCAGTGTAAGCCCTGTCGTACATGATCCTTGATACTGCTGCAGCCTCAGTTCTGGAATAAACATTGGGACATTATCCTCAAATTATTTGCTTTATTTTCTGAACCATAATAGCAAAGAACAAGGAAAATTAAAGTATATGCACAGTGTTACATTATGGAAATGCAGCCCAGAGTGGCTTAGCACTGCTGAGCAGATCAGCAACACCATGTAGTACTCTCACTCCTGCTCCTCAGAAGGACAAGGGGAGAAAATATGATGAAAAAAGGCTCATGAATTCTGATAAGGACAAGGAGACCACTCACCAATTACTGTCATGGGCAAAATAGACTCAGCATAGGGAGATTAATATAATTTATTGCCTATTGATAGCAGACTAGAGCAGTGACAACTAAAAGCAAACTAAAAACTCCTTTCCCACCCCATCTACCTTCTTCTATGTCCCACCCCCAAGCAGTGCAGGGAGATGGGGAGTGGGGACTGTGGTCGGTCCATAATGCTGCTGCTACTTCATCTGTACTCTCTTCCCCTGCTCCAGTGTGGGGTCCCCCCCATGTCAAGTTGTCCTTCCCAAACTGATCCAATAAGGGTCCTTCCCATGGGCTTCATTTCCTGTCAAGAACTGCTCCCACATGGCTCCGTACCATGGAGTCCATCCATCCCCCAGGAGCAAACTGCTCCAGCACGGGTGGGCAGCAGCTCCCCCCAGGGCCCTGCTCCTGCGTGGGCTCCTCTCCACGGGCTGCAGCTCTGGCCCGGGGCCTGCTCCTGCGAGGGCTCTCCATGGGCCGCAGCCTCCTCCAGGCCACATCCACCTGCTCCACCAGGAGCTCCTCCACCCATGGGCTGCAGTGTGGAGATCTGCTCCATGTGGGACCCATGGGCTGCAGGGGGACAGCCTGCTCCACCAGGGGCCTCTCCACAGGCGGCAGGGGAACTGCTGCTGCATGCCTGGAGCACCTCTTGCCCTCCTGCTGCACTGACCTGGCTCAGCTCTGGCCAGCGGTGGGTCCCTTTTGGAGCAGCTGGAGTTCTCTGCTCTGACATAGGGTAGCTGCTGGGCTCTGCTTACAGAGGCCACTCTTGCTGTATTTCTGCTGCTAAAACCTTGCCACCTGAACTTGATACCCAGTGCCATACTGTAGTCTTGATGTAAGCATACTGAAGAGCCTTCCCATATAACATTTCCCATTGATACCAACAAAACAGTGTAATACTGAAGGTAGATGATATTGGTGAAAGGAATGACTAGTGGCAATACATTTATTTGCTTATTCCCAAGTGTTTTTTTTTTCCTTGTGGCTTTTCTGCTTGAACATAGTGTCTAGAAAATTATTTTTTTCCAAACTACTTGGTTTTGAATGAAGCTGTTAATATATTTCTTTTCTGGTAGATATTCCTCTGCTCCCATCTATCACATCTCTGAGTCTTGGTGAAAGTGAAGAAAAAAGTGGACCTTTTGTTGTGCACTGGCTAAACAATAAAGAGCTCCATTTTACCTTATCTATGGAAGTATTTTTGCAGCAGCTGAAAAAGAATTTTGAACATCATTCTCCTGAGACAAATACAGAGGAATCTAATCAGATGGATGGCAGATCAGAAGAAGGTAAATGGCTTTCATTTTACAAAGTAATGTGTTCCTTCATCTTGAGTGAGAAGCAATTTAGAATGTAAGGAAGCAGACAGACTGCGATATTATTTCTGTGAATTTCCTTCCCTTCCAGTGGAAGTACCTAATTGGTTCTTAAAAAATGTGTATCTACAAAATGTTTGCTTTTTCCATATATTTTGAGTAACTTACACTGAAAACTAAAAGTGTATTGTTCTGACATGCCTAGGGAAGCTGATATAATCGTAGAGCTAAGCTTTCTTGTTTTCAGTGTTCAGGTGTACCTAATTTAAACAGCTCTATACTTACATTAATTGAATACATTATGTTAGACATGGTTGGGAGATGACTGCTTTTGTTCTGCCTATGCATACAAAAACATACATTACATGAGGAAAGTCTCACTTCAGTGTCTGGTAAAATTATGGAAAAGATTATTCTGGAACTTAGTGAAACAAACCTAAAGGACAGCGCAGTCACTGGTCAGAGCCAACATGGGTTCACTAGGGGAAGGTCATGTCTAACAAACTTAATTTCCTTTTGTGACAAAATCACCCAGCTAGTTGACCAAACAAAGCCAGTCAATGTAATCTTTCTGGATTTCAGTAAAGCTTTTGATGCTGTCTCTTACAGTACACTTCTGGACAAAGTGACCAGAATACAGTTAGATAAAAGCATAATATAATGCATAAGCAATTGGCTGATGGGACAGGCCCAGAGGATTCTTGTAAATGGGGTTACATCAGGCTGATGACCTGTCACTATTAGGGTTTCCCAGGGCTTCATTTTAGGACCAGTCCTCCTCAGTGTTTTCATAAATGATTTGGATGAAGAACTTGAAGGTTTTCTGAGCAAGTTTGTAGATGATATCAAATTGTGTGAGCCTATTGATTCTGTCAAGGGTGGTGAGGCCTTGCAGAGAGATCTGGACAAATTAGAGAGCTGGGCAGTCACCAACAGTGTGAAGTTTAAGAAGAGCAATTGGCACATTGTGCACCTGGGAAGAGGCAACCCTGGTTAAACATACAGACTGAGGGATGAGATGCTGGAGAATAGCCTCACAGAAAGGGATCTGGGGGTTTTGATCAACAGCAAGCTGAATATGAGCCAGCAGTGCACCTTGGCGGCCCGGAGGGCCAACCATATCCTGGGGTGCATCAGGCACAGCACTGCTAGCTAGTGAAGGGAAGGGATTGTCCCTCTTTGCTCTGCACTGGTGCAGCCTCACTTTGAGCACTCTTTTCAGTTTGGGCACCACAGTATAAGAAAGATATAAAACTGTTGGGGAGTGTCCAAAGGAAGGCAACAAAGATGGTAAAGGGTCTAGAGGGAAAGATGTATGAGGACAATCTGAGGTCACTTGGCATGTTCAGCCTGAAGAGGAGACTGAGGGGACACCTCATTGCGGTCTACAACTTCCTCACAAGGGGGAGCGGAGGGACAGGCACTGATCTCTTCTCTGTGGTCACCAACAGTAGGACCCAAGGGAATGGCTTGAAGCTGCAACAGGGGAGGTTCAGACTGGATCTCAGGAAAACGCTCTTCACCGAGAGGGTGGTTGAGCACTGAAACAGGCTTCCCATGAAAGTAGTCAAAGCACCAAGCCTGACAGACTTCAAGAAGCATTTAGACAACATTCTCAAACACAGTCTGATATTTTTGGGGTGGTCCTTTGGGGACCCAGAAATTGGACTCGATGGTCCATGTGGATTCCTTTCAACTAGGATATTCTATGATTCTATGAAAAAGTATAAATATTTCAAATTCAAGTGCAAACTAAGCTATTTCGGTTTATTAGAGGTCCACTAAAGAACCTCTGGTTAAAACTTTCATTATTTTAAATTTGTGCTTAAATGAGTGATTTAGAAAAAGGTTGAAATGTGCTTCAATGCCTGAATGACCTTTCTTGTTAAACTTTAGCTCTTAAACATATTTTTGCGTTCTAGAAGTTGATGAAAATGGAGATGAACAAAAAGGAAACCAAGAGAAGAAGGAATTGGGTGATGAGAAAACTACTTCAGCATCAAACCTTGTTCCTTTATCTTCTGCTATTGTTGATCATGAAATTGAAGTTCTGCTTTCTGAATGGAGTAAAAATGCTGATATGCTATTCAGTATACATCCTATGGATGGTTCATTGCTGGTATGGCATGTGGACTGGCTAGATGAATACCAGCCGGGCATGTTTCGACAGGTGCAGGTACTTTGCATTTTCTGGATTATGCACTTTTGTGTACAGAAGAGCATGTTGAGAAAAGAACTTTAATACTTGTTCTTAAAATTTTAAAATACTTTCTTAAAATACCTTCTTTTTTAAACTTCCAGGTGTCATTTGTCTCACGGATTCCTGTAGCATTCCCAACGGGTGATGCAAACTCTCTTTGCAGAAGTATAGTGATGTATGCATGTACCAAAAATGTTGACTTGGCTATTCAACAAGGCAAACAAAAGCCTCCTGGCCTTACACGATCATCATCTATGCTTATCTCTTCTGGACATAGCAAATCAACCAACAGTTTAAAACTAAGTATATTCACACCCAATGTTATGATGATCTCCAAACATGCAGATGGATCTTTGAACCAATGGCTAGTGAGTTTTGCTGAAGAATCTGCTTTTTCAACTGTACTCAGTATTTCACACAAATCCAGATATTGTGGTCACCGTTTTCATCTTAATGACTTGGCTTGCCATTCAGTATTACCACTGCTGCTTACAACCTCACATCACAATGCTCTAAGTTCACCAGATGTTGAGAATGCAAAACAAGCAAATGATTCTTTAAAGTCTCAGGAGTCACCATTAAGACTTCAGAGTAGAGGCAATGCAAGTATAACATCCCAGGATCCCAATGCAGTTTACAGTGAACTTATTCTTTGGAGAGTCGATCCTGTTGGGCCATTGTCCTTTTCTGGTGGAGTATCTGAACTTGCTCGGATCAATTCTCTCCATGTTTCAGCTTTTTCTAATGTTGCATGGCTGCCCACTCTTATACCCAGTTATTGCCTTGGTGAGTTCAGTTTCTTGATTTGTTAAGTATTCTACAATAAAAGTAATATAGGCAAATAATGCTATTAAGTAGGAATGTAGATCTATGTATATATGTATAGATTGAAAAAGAAACATTAAGCATGGATCCCTTATTTCACATATTTCCAAGCTGCTTATATTTTGTAATTGTGTATTCTTGTTTAAAGAATTGCTGGGGGAGAGAGGGGGGGGCATGCCGCCTTTTATTTTTGATATTTTAGGAGCTAATAAGATCAAGCTGTTCGATGCTAATGTGGACTTTTGATTATATAGAATGTCATGAACACTTAAAAGCAGAGGTAGATTTTGCACTAGTTTGCAAACCAAATTCTGATTTCCTTTTGTATTCTTTGGTTTGGTTGCTAAGCAACACTTCATAGTTCTTGTCTGTGAACAGAAATTAACAAGACAGAATATTTCTCATTCTGTATTTCTTTCATAAACTTTAGATTTCTTCTCCTTAAATAAGGGAGCTGGTTGGTGTTTGAGTAATTTGTGCATTTATATTTTTCAGGTGCATACTGTAATTCTCCAAGTGCCTGCTTTGTGGCTAGTGATGGACAGCATTTGAGATTATATCAAGCTGTAATAGATGCTAAAAAACTTCTGTGTGAGCTTTCCAATCCAGAAATTTCCGTAAGTGAAAGCTATTTCAAGTTTTTGAAGGTTCAACTTCATTCAGTAATAATAGTTAGACTTATTAGAAACTAAGCTGGTTATCAAGAATTTTGCAGATTATGATAGTTCAAATCTGCTTGTAAAAACATACAATAAAGCTTTTTAGTATTGTAGGCATACAGCAGTTGAGACAACATTTCCATTTAGTGAAAGAATGATAAACTGCTGTATGTGGGGCTTTCTGGCTGATGGCTTTCCAGATGGCTTTGCAAGTTTTTGCCGTTTTTTAATCATCAAAAATAAAGTGGCTCTCCATAAAACTAGGAATGTTTTAGTATTCCTGGTAACGTGCAGCTGGAGTATTTTTAATGCTTTTGTTTAACATTTGCTTAGAAGTTGTCTACTCAGCAGTCTGTGTTGCAGAAATGGACAAAAGCATCTTGTTTGTTTGTTTTTAACAGAAATACGTTGGTGAAGTTTTTAATATCATAAGTCAGCAATCTACTGCTCGCCCAGGATGCATCATTGAACTGGATGCCATCACAGAGCTTGTAAGACCTTTATCTGTACTCATTTTATACCATAATCACCTTGCTTAAAAAGTGTTAACAATAAAGGCTACACCTCTAGCTGTCTTTTTAGTAACATTGAATGTTTAAAGATTGATTCTGACATACGCTTGCTTTTGGTTTCATAGTACCTGGAAATGAAGAAAACATGAATAATGAAGGTGTATCTTATTGAGAAACCTTTTTTTGTTGTGGGCAACTTAGCAATCAACTCAAAAGTTTGCATGTTAGAGAGAAACCTTAAGCAGTGCACTCTGATGTTCACTACTTGTGTGTATCTTTTACTTTCTTAGCATGGCAGAAAAACACAGTTGTTCCATGTTTTTCAAGAAGACTTCATTTTAAATAGCCAGGAGAAGGAGACACCTGAAAAGAAAAACAATTTAGCAGACTCAGGTAAAGAATTCTTTTTTTCATAAAATACTGAAGACAAATATTGTATGTATATTCCACAGAACTTGCATAGGTTTTTGCATCTTTCTTTTAAGGTCTTTATACTCTGAAGAAGAAATTCTAGTCTAATGAAAGTCATGGGTGTTTCACTTTTCTGGAGGGTAGTACTCAACCAAATTTTAGACAAGGTAGCTTTGTGAAATATTTTGTGGCTGATGCTGTTTTTAGAGGAGGGGAAAGTGCTTGAAAAGTAGAGCCTGTATGATGGATATGATACAGTATACCCTACAGCAAACTTATCTGCATCCTTTGTTGAAGATTCTTTACATACTACTTCTATGATAAATGACATGCCAAATAAGCAACCCACCCAAAAAAAGACAACTTAAAAATACAATGCTGTGAATGGTGTATAGATATTGCATAGCTATGGTTTTAGAGGTTATCATTCTATGGGTCTTAAGGTAGCTCTGAATTGCCTTGAAATAAAATTACCGGTTTTTGTTGGTGGAGTTGGTGAGTAGTTTTGACATTTAAGCAACTCAGTGTTGTTTTGTTCAGTTCCATTATAATGATTTGGGAAAAAAGGGTCAAAATAAAATTACAGCCTGTGATACCAAGTCATCTGCGGTGGTAATGGAAATTCTAAATAAGAGGAAGGAAAAATAAGGAACAGTATCAAAGTGTTGTGTAATAACTTGGTACATGAAATTATTTTTTGGTAGAAGACAAGGGAGACATACCAAGAAAAATGATGTGAATTGTATATACAGTGCTTGCTTCTGAATTAGCCGTTTCTGCTCAAGAAGAACGTGGAGTAATGGAGATAATCTGTCCTAACTCTTGGTAGTGGTCAAAATATACAAATGGGATGTTGGAAATTAAGAACAGAACAGAGGAAAAAGCAGTGTTGTGCTAAAGCATGAATTTGTCATGCATTTGCTTGGAAGCTCTTCAGTCTTGGGTGTGCGTTCTGGAAGCCTGTATAGGCTTCTGCCATGAAAGAAATTTGGCTAAATGTGCCCTTTAGTACTGTGAATTAGAAGTGGGCCATTGACATGTTCTCAACTATCTAATACTTAAAAGCACATCAGTTATAAGCCTCTGCTCTTTCCTTTTTAGTTAAGCATATAAGTATTTAGCTCATATTGTTTTTTTTAAAAAGAACAGTACCATAAACAGACCTGTGTGAGACGCACAGGGCAAATGTAGTTTATCCTTCATCATGTTTTATGTAGATGCATGCCTAAAAATGTAAAGAAGGGTTGGGGGAGTCCTTGAGAAAAGATTATATGTGGTTGTATCACTAAATTAACCATTCTTGCTTGGTCCTAATAAGTTTACTTCAGTGCTAAGGAGGGAGAATGTCTGGGTGCACCCTCCAGAAATGCTACTGATAACAATTCATGCCGTCTTTTCTTAATTGGTAGAAGTACAGCAAATAGTTTCTTGGGAAGAATCCTTTTTCCTCTTGTGTGTTCTAGACTATATAATCAATCTGGGCTGTACTGTGGTGGATGAACCTATTCATTAGACCAAGCTGTGACTTTACCAATTGTTGACATGTAATTGCTTCTGTAGATGTAACGTGGGTAGTTTTTGTACAGTAAATGTAACAGCTGTACTGGATCAGGCCAAATCTCTGTCTAGTTCACTGTTTCAACTCTTAGAGTGGCCAGCAACAGATGCCTCTTAGGAAGTGTTAAAAGAGCAACCCATCAAAGATGAGTAGGTAGAGCTGAGTGCACATTCTGGTACTTAGCTTTAAATATGACAAATATTTTAATCTCTCTAAAATAAAATAGTGACTGTTATTAACGTCTGTTGCTATAATAATTGCAGGAGCTATTGGTTTTGATAAAATATTGATAAAACTAGTATAATTAGGTTGTGTATAGTCAGACTATTGTATTTGAGTGTCAGCTGACAGTAGCTTATTATGATTACTTGCTAGCTGGCACATTTAGTCCTACTTGCAGTTGAATAATGCCTAAAGTATTTCTGTTCTGATTTTCATCAGGAAACCAGCAGAATGGATTCTCTGAAAAATTCTACTTAATAGTAATAGAGTATACTCAAAACCGTTCATTACTACATATGTGGCACTTACACTTGAAGTCAATTCCTGTCTCAGTAGGTAAGCCCATTTCTGTGTAGGTTAGATTTAAAAACAAAAACAAAAAAAAAACTCATTCTTGCGAATGTATCTGGTATACAGCATATTTTAAATGGCATTTCAGTTTTTTGTAAAGAACCTACAGTTCGGTTACAATCATTCATCACAACCCATTCTTTCTTGATCACTTCTTAATTTTCAGAATGCTGAAGCTTTTGAATTCATCCTGAGCCCTAAGTTGTTAGTTTTGTGTATTTGAAGTGCAAATGTATTTATCTGATTTTAATAGAGCCTAACAGTTAGTTTTGTGTATTCAAAGGTCAAATGTATTTTGTTGGTTTTAATAGATCCTAAGAATTCAGATGCTTTGCTTCTTAGAAATTTGTGTTCTACAGTTTTTGAGTTTATAGATAAGTTATAATGGGCTATAGTCTGAAGCACCTAAACATCAGAGATTACAATTACAATTCTGAAAAAAATCTGAAGTTCTGAAATCTTAGTTCTTTCAGACTACAAAACTACCACAAAAATTATAAAACTAAGTACACAAAGATAATAAGGAAGCAAAAATCCAACATTCATCACATACTGGACAAACCTGTCACAATACACATTTCTTTGGTTAAAACGAAATTGTTATTTAATTCACTGTTGCCTTCGCAGGAAGAATTTTCAGTTCCTTTAAGTATTATTGCAGTTAATAAATTGTTCAGATAACTAAAGATTCAAATTTTCTAATCTACTTATATGGTGAGGCCATTAGGTGTGTTTTTTTTTTTTTAAACCAATATATGTTTCAAATTCATACTTACACTGTTGGGTTTTATTAAAGTTTTTTTAAAAACAGTAATGTGTTATGTGTTAACAGTATGACATAATCTTCGAGATCATACATTTTAAGTGAATTTTGACAAAACTTTTCTGAAAAAATACTTTCCCCCAATGTACGAGGTAAGACATGGAGGTCTGCATTTAATTTTCACTTGCAGCAGATACTCTGTGCCTCATAAAGCATAAATTTCCATGGAAACCCACACACCTACCTCTTTCTTTTGTATTTTTGCTGCCTCTGGTTAGAGTTTGATTGTTTTAAGAGTTTAAGAGTTTGTTGTTTAAGAAGTTCTAAGCACTTCTAGATTAATGGAGTGCTTAATTTGAGGTGTGCTACAATTTCTCTTTACATCTGAATTTGGGAACACTTTTAATTGAAAGGAAATCACAATTCTTAACATTTTATCTATCTTCTTGGAACTTTTAACATGAGTTACACTGGTAGACTCTAGTTAAAAAAGATGACTGATTTTTTTTAACTAACAGTGCAAACATTTTTAGGTGAAAAGGTAGACTCAGATACACCTGAAGTAACAAAACAAACAGAAGAACTGTATTCTTCACCAGATCCAGAGAAGATCCAGTCACCTTTCAATCAAAAGTATCAAGCCTGTAGAGCAAACCTTCAGAGCACCAGCTGGCTTACTCTCTCTTCAAAAATGGTGTATAGTCAAGAGTTGAACTTACCAGAAGGAGTGGAGATAATAAGTGTTAAGCCCTCAGCAGGTTTGTGATTTTTATTTTTTTATTTCTTATTATTTTCAGAATAAAGTGTGGAATCCTTGCATTTCTGAGTTTGGCTTAAAATAGAAATGTATAGTTTGATATATGTTGTTAAAATTAAAATACCTGTAGGTAGATCTAAACAGTTTGCTAAAACCCACTCCCCTGACTTTTTAATACAGATCTTGGAACTAATACCAAAATAAAGTTTTTTATGAAAGGCATAACATTTATTTAAACCCAGATTCTGAAAATAAAAGTAATTGTAGGAAAAAAAAATAGTTTTAAAATCCTTCATTAATTTTTGGTGGGATGTACACTTAAATTTTAAGGTTTCTATCAGAAGCCTCTCAAAAATATTTTGAAGACTTTTAGATTTCTGAAAGACAAATGTTTGTGTGTGAGATGATAGAAGTATATCAGACAATGTCTTTTCCATACAATGCAAAACTGGCACCTAGAAATATTAATATTCAGATTTAAATCATGCAATTTAACTCCTTTCAAGAGAGTGAAATGGAGACTAATAGTAAAATAATTTCACAGGATTTTTTTAATCTTGTAAAGCTCTGGGAACAACCCTTTTTTGAGGAACTACTAATATCTTTTGTCTGTTTTAGAATAATAAAATGATAATGGAACAAAAAAGTCTTTACTTTTGGCTTACTTTTTATTATTTGCCTTAATAAAAAATATTTAATTTTTAGGACATCTGAGTTCCTCTTCCATATATCCTGTTTGTCGTGCACCTTATCTACTGGCTACTTCATGCTCAGATGGAAAAGTTCGATTCTGGAGATGCAGGGTGACCACTGAATCATCAGCTTCGTCTGTGACAGAATATAATGTACAGAGTGATGCTAAATATATTTGGGAAGAATGGCCGTTACTGATTGAGGATGGACTTCTTAGTAGTAGTGCTATTGCTGTTCCAGGAAGGCCAGCTGAAATTAGTTGTGCACACACAAACCGATTAGCTGTAGCATACAAGCAGGTAACAGCTAAAAACAGTCACCTTTCTCAAGACTTTATAATGCATGTTAGCATTTTTGAATGTGAATCTACAGGTGGTTCTTCCTGGATTCTAGAGCAGACTCTTCATTTAGATGAGATAGGCACAATGTTAGACCCCGCTATTAGTATTGATAGTAACTTAGTGGCATATAACAGGCAAGAAGTTACTTTCGCTCATGGTGGGAATGTGATGCCCAGCACTAAGCACTTGGTACACTTAGATTGGATGTCTAGGGAGGATGGTTCACATATTCTGACAGTTGGAATTGGATCAAAACTTTTTATGTTTGGCCAGCTGTCTGGGAAAATGCAAGAACAAAATGGTAAGGAGACTGTACCAATCTCCCATAGTGGCAGTACTACTTCAAAGGCTACAGCTCTTTCTAGGTTTGTTCTACTGCGTTCTGTTGACTTGGTTTCCTCTGTAGAGGGGTCACCTCCTTTTCCAGTCTCCTTGTCATGGGTACGTGATGGCATTCTTGTAGTTGGAATGGATTGTGAAATGCATGTCTATTCTCAGTGGCAGCCTCCTGCCAAGCAGGAACTAATTAATACAGATTCCTACAGTGGAAGTATGCCATGTATAACTAGCTCAATGAAACAAAGCCAATCGGCTACCTCAGGTCTGCCTCCACCAAAACGAACTTTGACCAGATCTATGACCAGCCTTGCACAAAAACTTAGTGGGAAAAGATCTGCCTTTGATCTGTCTGCTGAAATGGAAGACTCTGGTCTTTTTGAAGCAGCTCATACGTTATCTCCCACTTTACCTCAGTACCATCCACATCAACTGTTAGAACTCATGGATCTTGGTAAAGTACGTAGAGCAAAAGCCATTCTGTCCCATCTGGTGAAGTGCATTGCTGGAGAAGTTGTTGCTATAAATGAATCTGAACCTAATCATGATAGAAGACTCAGATCTCTGACCATCAGTGCTAGTGGAAGTACTGCACGAGACCCTAAAACATTCAGCAAAACTGAGACTGCAGACTATATCGAAATAGACTCTGTTCCACCATTGCCCTTGTATGCTCTGCTTGCTGCAGATGATGATTCATCTCATTCTTGTTCAGAGAAGTCAAGTAATCAAAATAGCCAAAGTAAAAAAGATATGCCCAATGATAATTATGAAGATCTCTTTCAAAATTCTGTTATAAGCACAGACGAACTTGTAACTTTTGATGCAGATGAAGACAGTGCAAAACCAAAAGTCATTGATCTTTCTCAATATAGCCCAACTTACTTTGGACCAGAGCATGCTCAAGTTCTTTCTCGTCACTTGCTTCATTCAAGTTTGCCAGGTCTGACTAGGATGGAGCAAATGTCACTGATGGCCTTGGCAGATACGATTGCTACCACCAGTACTGACATTGGAGAAAGCAGAGACAGAAATCAGGGTAAGCTGTCCATTCAAAATTCTATATATTATTGTTTCGTATCCCTTTTTGGAACTTTTCTCTGTTATTTTGGAATATGACTATTAAAGCTTGTCTGTGATTTACTGTGCCATCACAGTATTTACTGTTTAACTCAAGTTTCTGACTTCATAAAATGAAATTTGGTATTGCTGGCTGTAAATGGCAGTGATATTTCATCAGTCTGCCTACATTAACTTTTTCTGATTCACTTTTGAAGATACAACATTATTAAGAGACAACATTATTAACAGCCAATGTTTGCTCCATTTTGCAGAGAAATGGAGAAATACATTTTTTTTTTATTTGGTAGAAACACTTTTGCCATTTCTTGCACTCAGTTGAACAAATAACTTCACAACTTTTTATGTTTGAGATTTTCCTCATATATTAAGGGAATTGTTAAAGATAATATATTTATGAATTTAAAGCGTCAATAGCTGTAGAACTAAGGTATTTCTTCTGTTAAGAGACCCAATGGCTATTTTTAACAGTTTCTCTGAAGTGCGTACCAAAACATTTAATTGCAGGTGGAGAAACTCTTGATGAGTGTGGTTTAAAATTTTTATTGGCTGTTCGGCTTCACACATTTCTAACAACTTCACTTCCTCCCGTACATCGAGCTCAACTGCTTCACCAAGGTAACTGACATGTTTTCTTCAAGAGGGGTGAATGTTAGTAAATGAAGTAGCTGTACACATGATTGTATGTTATTGACATGTCTGTCCAGAATCAAGTTAATTTTGTTGTTCTTAAAAACAAACAAACACCACTATTGTTTGATCCAAATGCATGCCAGACCAGAACATGTCTGCTTTACTCTAGACGCAGGTGTTAGAACTGGGGTGTTTTTTTCTAGCTGTAAAAGTTTTGTAGTTTTAATTTTCTTCTCTTTCCCCAAGAGAACAGGCTCTTCTGTGCTTCTAATACCATGTTGTTCCAATAACCTTCTGCAGAAATAACAAAGTAGAAAATACAGAGTACTTATTGTCTTCAGTTTTTAGTACTTTTTTGAAAAAAAAAATAAAAAACTTCATCTATTCACTGAATGCTTTTTCATAGACCTAGCATAATTATCCAATGTAATTATCCAATGAACTATTTCAAATAACGTTTTCTTTGGTGTAGTGTTGACTAGTTCCAACAAGATATTACAAAATCAGATTTGATTAGGAATTAACAAAATTTAAAAGGGTGATTGTGATTATTTCTTCACCCTTTTATTAGTCTTCATAACATAATTACATTTTCAATCTTATGGTTTGTTACTCTTCAGCTGTATACGAGCTTGGACCTTGCTAGGACTGCCACAGTACATTACTGCTGAGTTAGGTCTCTCCTAGTACCCTTTTAGCTGAGATGCCTCACTTCTACTGAGCTCAGAAATTTATGAGTTAGAATTGCCTTTAGAGGTGCAATTGAATGTGTCTCTGTGCAAAGCAGTCACCTGTGGTCAACCCTGATGTTCCAGTAATCCAGCTTTTACGTTGATTAGTAATTGCTGTTTTCCTTATGTCGTGGCTTTTGTCTTTCAGTGTTCTTTTGTATCTCTGTTCTCAACCCTGTTTTCTGCTGCTGTAGTCTTCACTTTTCTCAGTCCAAATCAAAATAATTAAAACTTTGAAAAGTTTAAACAATATGTTGCACTTTGTGTCATGGCTAATCTTAATGCCATCCATTATAATTTGACCTTCAGTCAATAACCATTCTTTGCAAACTATCTAAGCAGTTTACAAGTTGAAAAACTGCTTTCATCTGTATAAACTTTCTTTAATATTTAGTGTGGAAATATGCTTAAATTTCTGCTGTTTCATCATCAATGCACTTAGAAGTCCAAAATGAACAATTTAGCCTTTTTATCTTCTCTTAACCCCTACCTCCTTGAATGTATATTATGGATTACTTATTACTGATTTTTTTTAAATGGTTGATTATCTAGGCTTATCTACTAGTCATTTTGCCTGGGCATTCCACTCAGTAGCAGAAGAAGAACTACTGAGCACGCTCCCTGCAATGCAGAAAGGAGATCCAACATGGTCAGAACTCAGAGCTATGGGTATAGGATGGTGGGTTCGAAATATCCATAGCCTGCGGAAATGCATAGAAAAGGTAAACTGTCTTCTGAAACAAAATTGCAAAACTTCTTTTCAAATATCTGTTCTCTGGTATTTACCTTCTGCTTATATGGTTTGAAATTTTAAATATGTTCAGGATTACTGAATGCTTCTTGCTGTATTTGTTATGAGTATGGTTTATTGTATGAATGTGCAATTCTGTATTTAATGTGGTTTTTTTATTAGTTTAGGTTTCAAATTCAGTATGAAGTACATCTTGGACTTTTAGAATGTACATTTTGAAGGTGTAGTGTACAGTGCTCATTGTGGATGCTCAGTATACACATTGTGCTAGTTTTTTTTTTTTTTTTATAGCAAGGGCCCCTCCTAGTTAAGGAAACAAGTTATGGGGAAAGATTCTCATTAGAAACCTATTAGAGGTCAGGCCAATTAAGTTATTGTACATCTGTCTTGCAAACTGATATATTTCCATGGTTACTAAGCCTTCTATTGCTTTTCCTTATTTTTAAAAAATCTGTATTTGAATTGTCACAGATGCAGCAATAAGCCTAACCTCACTATCAGTTGCTTTAAGCTCTTGGAAGAGCCAAGTGTGTTGAGCTAGAAACTGACATGCACAAGATAATTTGACTACAAAGCACAAAGTGGTAAAATGCATGTCTCTACTTCTATTGTTCAGTCTTCAGCAATTAATCATCACTTTATGAAAATTACCTGCTTTGCATTTAAAAGAAAATTGAAGTTTCCTGGGACTGCATTTAAGGTTATCTTACATGGGTCTTGGACTATTCTTACTTCCACTTACCCCTTTCTTCTTTTCAACTTCCAAAAATAATCTCCTATAAACTTTTCTTCTGTTGTGACTGGTCCCAGCCTGTTGTTCAAGTCTCCATCTGTCCTTTGATTACAAAAGCAACTAAGTTAATTTTGTTTTGATTTCAGTAACTGATTTCAGGTGTAGGCATTCCCATTTTATCTGCCAAAAAGCTTTTAGAACTGGAAGGCCATTAGGTTAATGGTATAGTTAAGTCATAGGGCTAAGATGTCATTGGCCTAAGTGAGACATGGTGGGACAGCTTGCATGCCTAGAGTGCTGTGATAGATGATTACATACTTTTCAGGAAGGATGGGCAAGGAAAGAGAGGAGGTGAGATAGCTATGTATGTTTGGGATTTCTTTGTCTGCATGGAGCTGGGTGATGGCTGAATAGATATGGGTAAGAGTAAGGGGAAAGGGCAACAAGGAAGATATTATGGTAGGAATCTTTTGGACCACTGAACCAGGATGAAGAAATAGATAAAAAATACTCTATAAACAACCAGAAGTCTCACAATCGCTAGCCCTTGTTCTCACAGGGGACTTCAGCTTCCCAGATGTCAAGTGGAAATAAAGTACAGCAAAGAGGAAGCAGTCTGGGAGATTCCTGGAGTATGTGGAGGACCATTTCCTGACACAGGTTGTGAGTGAGCCATCTAAGAAAGGTGCCCCACTTGACCTGTTGTTTGCAAACAGGTAAAGTAGCCTCCAGCATAAGAAAGACATGGAACTGTTCAAGCAGCTTGAAAGGAGGGCCACAAAGATGCTGAAAGGGCTGTAGTGCCTCCGCTGTGAAGTCAGACTGAGAGATTTGGGGTGATTTAGTCTGGAGAAGAGAAGGCTCTACAGGTAGACCTTATAGCAGCCTTCCAGTACTTAAAGGCAGACTACAGGAAAGGTGGGGAAGGATTCTTTATTGTGGACTGTAGTGATAGGATGAGGGGTAAGAATATTAAAGTAAAAGAGGGTATGTTTAGATCAGATATTAGGAAGAAATTATTTATTCTGAGGGTGGTGAGGTACTGGACCAGGTTGCCCAGAGAAGTTGTGGATGTCCCATCCCTGGAAGTGTTCAAGGGCAGGTTGGATGCTGCTTCAGGCTAACTTGATATACCAAAAGATGTTCCAGCCCATGGCTGGGAGAGAGGGGTTGAAACTAGATGATCTTTAAGGTCCCTTCCAACCCAACCCATTCTATGAGGGCATAGTGGTAATGAAATTATACAGTTTTTTACCTTTGATGAAGTAAAAAGATGGCTAGCAGAACTGTTACCTTGAATTTCTAGAGGGCAGAATTTGGCCTATCTAGAGACCTGGCTGATGGAATCCCTTGGGAGGCAGTTTTGACAGGTAGGTGTGCTTTTCAAATAGGAGTCAAAAACAAAAATCCAGGAATGTTGGACGTAGTTCAGGAATGAAATCTTAAAGATGAGGGAAAAGGCTGTCCCAGTGTGCTGAAGGTTGAACCAGCGGGAGAGAAGACCAGTGTGGCTGAACAGATTGCCTCTTCAGGAACTCAGGAAGAAAAAGTGAGCTCTGCAAAAACGGGCAGGCAGCTCAGGAGGACTGTACAACTGTTGTGAAGTTCTGTAGGGAGAAAATGAGAAGGGCCAAATCCGGCTAGAACTCGCACTGGCTAGTGGAGTAAAAGACAACAAAAATGAATTTATAAATACATTAACAGAAAAGGAACAACCTGGAGAATCTCCATCCTTTATTGGATATGAGGGGAAACAGAGACAAAAGATGAGAAAAGGCTGAGATACTTCATGAGTACTTCAAGGGGCAAAATGCCTCTTTTGCCTCTGGCTTTATTAGTAAGGCTGGGGAACTCATAGATCATAGTGAGATGAAGGTTATGTAATCCAGAAGGGAAACTGTAAGTGACCACCTACATCGTTTAAACATTCACAGGTTTGAGAGTGGAAGTGATTCATCCAAAGGTTTTGAAGGAGCTGGGGAAGAATTCACGCCAGGCCACTTTCAGTAATTTAGCAGCAGTCCTGGATGTCCAGGGAGGTGCCAGTTGACCAGGTTAACTAGTATGACACCAATCTACAAGAAGGACAGGAAAGGAGGATACAGAGAATGACAGGCCCGGCAGTCTGATCTTGGTGCTATGGGAGGTTGTGGAGCAGATCATCTTGAATGTCATCATCCAGCATGCACGGGACAATCGAGTGATCAGGTGCAGCCAGCATGGGCTTATGAAAGGCAGGTCCTGCCTTACTAACCTGATCTCTTTCTATGACAAGATGACCCACTTAGATGAGGAAAAGGCTGTGGATGTTGTCTGCCTACATTTTAGTAAAGCGTTTGACACTGTTTCCCGCAGTATTCTCCTGGAGAAATGTGCTGCTCATAGCTTGGACAGGTGCACAGTTGACTAGGTGAAGAACTGTCTGGATGGCTGGGCTCAAAGGGCCCTAGTGAAAGGAGTTGACTGCAGTTGGTGTCTGGTCACCAGTGGCATATCCCAGGGCTCAGTCTTAGTTTTGTTTAACATTTTTATCAATGGTCTGGATGGTGGTTTAATACAGAGAAGAGGAGGCTGAGGGAGGAGACCTCATCAGTCTCTACAACTACCTGAAAGGTGGTGGAAGAGAGGAGGATGTTGGTCTCTTTTTCTCAGGTGACAAGTGATAGGACACAAGGAAGCAGTATCAAGTTGTGCCAGAGAAGGCTTAGTTTGGATATCACAAAGAATTTATTTGTAGAGAAGGTGGTCAGGCATTGGAATGGGCTGCCTAGGGATGTGGTTGAGTTCCCATCCCTGGAGACAGGTAGCCCCAAGGAATATGGTTTAGTGATGAGATGCAGTAGGTCAGGTTGACGGTTGGACTTGATGACCTTGAAGGTCTGTTCCAACCTAAACGTTTCGGTGATGAAACAATAACAATGTGTTGAAGCAGCAGTAGCTTCACATGTTCTTATCTCAGGATCCATCTTCTCATGCTGGATTTGTGTTAAATAGAACATCTAACCTCTGTGGGGTATGGGATATCAGAAGCAAGAGGAACCCAATTGAAGATTCTCTTAAAATCTTGCGTATGTATTTTTTCCCCCTTGTTGAATTGTCTTCACAGGTAGCTAAAGCAGCCTTTCAGCGTAACAATGATCCGCTTGATGCAGCCATTTTTTACCTTGCAATGAAAAAGAAAGCTGTGATCTGGGGACTATACAGGTAGGAGGTATCCAGGATCTTAAATGGAGTTTCTTAACAGTCTGGTATAATTTGGGGAAAAATAGTGAATGATGGTGATTAAAAAGAAACACAAATGTTAGCATTGGAAACTGAGATCCAATTTAGTAACTTATTTAGAATTTGAATGGGTAGTTAATAAGCTTCTTGTATTTAGTGTGGTAATAGAGTCATTTCTAAAGGTCAATGCTTTCAAGTTTTAGTCTCAAATTTACTGTAATTTCATTCATTGCGTAATTCTGATTAACTGCTCATGGACTGCCTGTGTTGTTTGGAGTAACATGGATATCCTTAAGAAAAGGGGCTTTAATTATGAATTTTACCATAAATTCAAAGAACTGAATTAATCCTGTCTTTCAAATTGGCGTTTCATAATAATGTTCAGCTTTGCAGCCTTTCTAAAAAGTAGTTTGCAATGTGACTTGTTTTGAATATATCACCTGGGAGAAAAATAAGTTTCTCTGTTTTTATATGAAGCTAACTAAAAATACTATTAGTTTTATACTTACTAATGTTTTTGTTAATTTATAAAAACAAAACCTTCTATGCTCCCAGTGCTCCCAGCCTCTGCATTTCTTATTGAAAATGTATAAAATTCTACTGACATCAGAAGAAATCAGGAGACAAAATACATACGATAAATATAATATATTTTTGTCAATTATGTTCAATACGCAGGTCCCAGAAAGATAGTAAAATGACACAGTTTTTTGGAAACAACTTCACTGAAGACAGGTGGCGTAAAGCGGCATTAAAGAATGCTTTCTCTTTGCTTGGCAAACAGCGTTTTGAACATTCTGCGGCATTTTTCTTGTTGGCAGGACACTTAAAAGATGCAGTGGAGGTAATAAAATAATGAACTTTTTTGTTTAAGACTGATATATTTTCCTAACTTACCAATGTATTGAGTGTGACTGAAATGTGTGAGAAATTTGCAGTTGAAATTAGTATGACCCCTGAAGATTCCAGTCTGTTTGCTCTTTCCCTCTCTCACCCCCATGCGTATTAATGGCATAAAAATCCTTGATCCTGATCGAGACATTTTGATTCTGTTTTAGCTCCCAGGCTAGTGATGCTGGGTTCATAGCTGATTTCTCTGTAATAATATTGGGAGGGCTATCTACTATTAACTTGCTTGTGGTTTCTCTGTCCTGTCATGTATGAAGAAAATGTTGTTTGCTGTTGAGTGGTTTCAGGTCTGAAAATGAAGGCCCTTTGGTAGTGGTGTGATTTGGCTCCTAGAATCCTTTCACAAAATAACAATCTTTCCAGGTTCTGCTTATAAGACTTGAAAAACTGGGAGGGAATATCTGTTTGATAGTGAAGTGTTATGTTCTGTAGAGCTTCTGAACCTAAAACATTCAACTTCAAGATGTGGCACGTACACACTGACAATGAGACATAGACACCAGCTGATTTCAAAGATCTAGTGACGTGTCAGACTTAAACTGAAGAAACGACAAACCAACTCTTATACGAAATTGCTGGCCACAGCTATTAAGCCTGCTTTCTGCTGAGTTTTTATGGAGTTGATAATATGTATCTCAGTCTGAATGTATTCTTACCATTTCCTGCCTTCTGATTGTTTTAACCAGAAGAAAAATTAGAATGTTGGATCTTGTAACTATACTTATTTTCATTTAGGTCTGCCTTGAAAAATTGAATGACATTCAGTTGGCTCTAGTAATATCAAGACTTTATGAGTCAGAGTTTGAAGTGTCTAGTACTTATAAATCTATACTACAGAAGAGAATTTTGGGAAGTGCCTTTCCTGGAAAGGAGAGCTCAGGAAACATGTACTGTGATCCTTTTCTGCGTAGTATGGCTTACTGGATTTTGGAAGATTATAGCAAGGCTCTTGACACTTTGATTAAACATTCTGTTGAAGATGAAGGAGGTAAGAATGAGTATTTTGATTGTTGGTTTTAACTACCTATTCATTTACAGAGTATTAGGGTATAGTCTGAATGTTACCAGGTACTGCACAGTTGCTCATCATTTCTAGTAAATAGGTTGATGTTTTATAGTAAATGTGATGACTGTGTTGTTATTATCCTATATTGCATGAATGGGTTCTTAATTTATCCTTTAAGTATGTGAACGTCAGGAAAATAAGAATGACCCTACAGTGGTGCAGCATTTCCACTGTTTTTTCCAGTAGCATCTTCAAGAGGAAGAGACAAATTAACTTCAGTAGAAACTCTGTCACAACCTAGGAAAAAAAATCCTTATCACAGATCACATAATTACTTAGATAGCAGAGCTGTGAATATGTGGTGCTTTGTAGCTTTTAGTCCTTAGTAAGATTGATTGACCACACTGATAAACTGCCATGGAAAGGATTGTTTTGATATTTATGATACAAAGAAATCCACATGGGGCCTGGAGTACTGTATGAGATGTATAGTGTAAGTCTCTTAAAGTGGATTTTCTCCCTGTTCGATTGCTAGCTTTATAGACTGTTTCTATTAAGCAGATGGATTATTTTCTAAAGTTAGTATTCTCAAATAATTTAAATGTTTCAAGTCCCTAGCAGTTAATATGATAGCTGGCTTCTGTCTTGTCTACTGAGAGAAATTTGATGGGGATAAATGAAAGACTCAATCAGCTGTGTAATTCATCTTAAAAACTGATTTCAGTGGGACTTTAATACTTAAAGGTGATTTTAAGCAAATGAGTAATACAGTGTTCAGTTGTTGCCATCTTGTTCACGTACTCCTGCGTTTAATAATTTTTAAAGGTTACTAATTCTTCTTTAATCAGTTTAGAGACTTATTTGTGGTATTTTGCATTTTTTTTGTTATTTAATAGGCGATCTTTTATGTACCTTTTCCTATTATCTGTAGGTTCTAGTGTCATAGCTCCTGATAACAGAAACAGTAAGGGTATATCTCAGCTAGCCTTGGCTCTTTGAAAGTTGTGAATTGTCCTGTGTTGATGTGTTGATGCTACTAGCTTTTCAATGATTTTCTGAACATTCATTCATAAAGTGTCAGCATAAGATGGGAAATTATTTGTATAAGCTTATTGTGCTTTTGAACATGAAAATGAAATCTGTACAAGTTGCACTGCTGTATAATTCACTTACTGTATGCAATACTGATATCAGTATGTGTTAAGTGTTACGGACTCCCCAGTTTTATTCAAAGTTGCATTTTATTAGTAGTCAAAAATACTAATCAAAAGCTTATTAAAGGACCGTTTTTTCCCCAAGTATAAAGCTTTAGTAGGATGGAACATCTTAATGCCAGTTAGTGGTGGACATTTCAGAAATTTGTACTACCAACAAGAATGTGGTATCCTTTGATTGCAGTAGCACAAGCCTTGCTTCAAATAAAAGAAATGGCTTTTTTTTATTAAACTTCTTAAATGCTCTCACTCCAGCTTCTCTTTTTAGTGATTAGGTTTGACAATGTCCTCCCCACTTCCTACTGATGAAGGTGAAAAGAGGGTTAGAATGAAGTCAACAACAGAATGAATATTGAGACCTAATAGCCTTCTGATGAATTCAGAAATTTTCAGATATATTATTTCATGCGGAATTGTAGATTTTTCTCATGATGCAATATCTTTTCAGATGAAGGAGATGGCTCATCAAGTTGTAACCCTGCAGTGTTTAACTTCTACAACTACTTAAGAACACATCCTCTCCTGTTGAGGCGTCATTTTGGCTCTTCTGATGCCTCTTCTACACACATTTGCCTGACAGTGGAAAATGGATTAGCTGACAAAATCAACCTAGGTGAAAGACGACTTTTCTTCACCACGGCATATGCTCATTTAAAAGCTGGTTGTCCTATGTTGGCCTTAGAAGTGTTATCAAAGATGCCCAAAGTTGTCAAGAGGTCAAAGCCATTCTGTAGATCCCCTAGCTTAATGGATACCAGTAAAGATTTCTCACCATCTTCTCCAGTTAAAGAGCTGGAAACAAAAGATCAGGCTTCCAGTATTGATTGGTCACAGCCTGTATTTAATGGTCTAGGGTCATCTTCAGATTGTTCTTCAGGAAAACATTCAAGTTCAACTCTTTCATTTGACTGGAGCCAACCAAGTATAGTATTCCAAGATGAAGATCTGAAACTACAGTCAGACAGTGATGAAGGTGATGAGAGTGAAGATTCCTCCCTGGTGATGAAAGACCTAAAACCTCTGAAGAGAAGTGAAAAGTCATATGAAACAAGCTCTAGCTACACAGAATCTTTTAGTGCAATTGATGAAAAAGATATTCTGAGCCCATCAGAAGACATAATTTCAGCACAGCTGAAGTTTAGAGCATGCTTGAAAATTCTTACCGTAGAGCTTCGAACATTGTCCACTGGTTATGAGGTAGATGGTGGGAAATTGAAGTATCAGCTTTATCAGTGGCTTGAAAGAGAAGTGGTAGCTCTTCAAAAGACCTGTGATTATAGTGTTGAAGTAGAAGAGATACAGTCAGGAACTAACATGATGACAGAGGAAGTTGCATTACATGAAAATACTGAAGACTTAGCTGACCAGCAAAAAGCCATGCTACAGAAAGAAAACTTTCAGAAGAGACGTCAATGGCTTCTGAAATACCAGTCTCTCTTACGAATGTTCCTTAGTTACTGCATACTTCATGGTTCTCATGGTGGAGGTTTGGCATCTGTTAGAATGGAATTAATCCTGCTACTGCAGGAATCTCAGCAGGTATGTGGGGGAAATCAATTTGTGTTTTCTCTGCTTCAGAGTTGTAGATTTTTTCAATGTTTCATATCACTGTTGAAATTTTCATATTATAGAACCATGGAATCATTAAGGTTGGAAAAGACCTCCAAGATCATTTGGGCTAAGCATCCCCCCACCACCAATATCACCCACTAAACCATGTCCCTAAGCACCACGTCCAACATTTCCTTGAACACCCCCAGGGATGGTGACACCACCACGTCCCGGGACAACCTGTTCAATGCCTGACTGCTCTTTCTGAGAAGAAATGTGTCCTCATTTCCAACCTAAACCTCCCCTGGTACAACTTGAGTTGTGCCATTCCCTCTAGTCCTATCACTAGTTATCTGTGAGAAGAGGTCGACCCCCAGCTCCCCACACTTCCTTTCCAGGTACCTATAGAGATCAATAAGGTCTCCCCTGAGCGTCCTCTTCTCCAGACTAAACAACCCCACTGCCCTCAGCTGCTCCTCATCGGACTTGTGCTCCAGACCCCTCACCAGCTTCATAGCCCTTCTCTGGACATGCTCCAGGGCCTCAATGTCCTTCTTGTAGTGAGGGGCCCAAACCTGAACACAGTACTCAAGGTGTGGCCTCACCAGAACAGAGTACAGGGGGTTGATCACGTCCCCTTCCTACCCTCTGGCAGATCAACACTTCCCTCCAACTTGGTGTCATCTGCAAACTTACTGAAGGGTGCCCTCAATTCCCTCATCCAGATCGTCAAAGATATGAAAGAGGATGGGCCTGATTTTTTTTAATAGTATATACTTGTTTTATTATCAATGTAATGCTTTGCTTTCTGTAAATTATGGATTTCTTTTTGTTATTTTAGAACTTATTTCCCTTCTTGAAAGTTTTGTTCACTTTAGGAGGTTCTACTATCATTTTGTGTGTGTTCACGTGTATTTCTTGCTTGTTTTTAGGAGCAGTCCATACAGATACCATCCACACCTTTGCCAGAGCAAAGCTCCATACCTCTCCTATTTGCTTGCACAGCTAGTGTCAAAACAGTGGTGGCTAATCCATTGTTACATCTTGGCAACTTAACTCATGATATTTTACATGCCATAATAAACCTTGATTCTCCACCTCATCCAGATACTCAGAACAACAAGGTGTGTATTTTTTGCAGTAATTTGGATTTCTTGTTGTAATTGTCCAGTTTGTTTAAGTCATTAATGTTTTTCTGACAGCGTGAAAACTTCCTCATATGTCTTCCAGGTAAGTAGCAAAACCATGGAATGTAGATATGTTCTGCTGTAATATTGATCGTAGGTTAAAAATCACTGAATTGGTATCACTGAGTTACTAGACTGACTTATTTCAGGACTGGACATTTGTCCAAGAAAACATTTGTTATGGAAAAGATGTTGTACTACACCACCAACATCACAATTAGCAATGTCACAAATAGCTTTCTGAGAACACAATCATAATGTCTGTTGTATTAATGGTAAAGTCCATATCTTCAGTTCTAGACCTAAGCAAAACTAAATTTTGAAGTGTAAAAAATTGATTTTCTGCCAGGTGCAAAAAACTCAAACGCTTTTGTCAAACATCGTATATGTTCATACAGTAAAATATAACTATTTTATTTTTAAGTTAAGTTTCCATAAGATTTCTTCTGTATTTAGGCTGAGACTGGAACCTAGACCTAACCCTTTAGGTTAGATTTTTTCCTGCAGTTTTACAGTGTGAAGTTTTACTAGGGATTTATAGAGAACGCTCATGAGATTGATTGCTTAGTTCCTCATCTGTGCTTAATTTCAGAGGGAACAGACAAATAAGTGTTTATAATAAACTTTAACTGAATCATTAGGTCAGCAGATTCTCTAGCTCTGTATACAAATGTGGTTTGTGATACATAAAATACCTATCAACTATGACAAAAATAATGATGGTCATTGTGATACTGAGTACATTGTGTGTGTTGGAAACCTGTAGAAGAGTTTGCAAAAAACTAAGATGAAGTCTTCATTATGAAGCACAGCATTAGTAATTGTGAGCCAACGTATTAACGTCCTGTCTTAGGTATAGCTCAGAACTGTTAAGTAGTGGTTTAAGATAGTGGTGTTTCTTAATAGAAGATAGTGCAGCTAGAGCTGAGCTTTGATTATGGTTTGTTGATTATGGTTGATTATGGGTTGTTGGGTTGTGTGAGTTTCACTGAAAAATGAATTGACCTAATTTGAAATTAATTCTGAAGAGAAGGTGGCTTTGTTAATGAATTTTTGCCATCAGTATTTGTATCTTCCACGTTAGGTGCCACTGTTACCTATCTGTATGCATTAGATGCTATGATGCTAACCAGTGTTCATCTTATGTGTAATACATTCTATAAATCTGTGTCTTCCAGATATATGTAATGCATACCTTAGCAGCATCACTCTCTGCTTGCATCTACCAATGCCTTTGCGATGGCCACAGCTACAGGTAAAAGGTCTTTGAGAAGCACTTTTTAGAGAACAGTAAAGATAGAGTTTCACTGTACTGTGTATACAGTGCACAGAGCACCAGAAAGCAGTACTCACATCTGCCTACATATAGCAAGCATTATGACTGGAATAGTTTTAAACCTAACTGTGTGGGCTGAGGGTTTTGTTTGTTTGTTTTAATAAATATGACATCCCATTTATGTTTTACAGCTCATTCCAAGCAAATCAATTCACTGGAACAGTATATCAGACAGTGCTATTAACTCAGCGCCACTCTCTAAGAACAACAAGCTTAGAAGAAACAGTGACTCCCAATACATCACCTTCTCAGTGGCCAGGTATCTAGAGTTGTTTTGTTTTTTAATGAAAACTTAATTGTGTGAATCCACTATTAAGAGCATGTAGCCATGCTCCAGACATTCTAATAGTATTTGTAACAAAATAATGGTAAAAATAAGGTCTTACAATTAAATATTATATTCAGTTTTAAAAATCTGTAAGCTAGTAATTGTGTTTATTCCCTAAGCTGAGTTGTTTGATGCATCTTTTTCTTAATAAAAATTGTTAGCTGGTGCGCTAGTAGAGGGCCACTAAACTGAGTCTGTTGCATTATTGTCCTGTGCTCTAGTTGCTCCCCCTGCTGGCAGCAGGTCAATCTCACTACTTTTTACTCTTGAAAATGACTTGAAAGGTGATAATAGCTTGTGCTCCGTCTCAGAATGATTGTAGCTTAGGTGCAGCTGTTGAGCTAACCTGAAACTATTGAAAATGATAAGTCTATAATAAATGATATATATTATACAAATATCTGTAAAACCCGCATACAACTTAAGGTAATAGTTAGCTGATGATGAGATGAAGCTGTACCAGTCCCATTAGAGAGTGTAAGCTATAAAATACAGCTATTTGGGCTTCAGTTTACAGCAGTAATGTCAATGTAAGCAAAACAAAGGCATATGTTTTCATATTATGGGATTTAATTTCACATTTAAGAACTCCTTTTGAGAACCTCATATAGTGTGTGTTTGATGCTACGTTACTTCAGACTGTCTGCCTTTCTGTCGCTGTATCTAGAGATTTTGGAGAGAAATGAGCTTCTAATATGTGTGCTCCCTGTTTCACTAGTTTCAGGCTTAAATTTGTAGGGCATGAGACAAGAGATTGTAAGCAGTTGTGCTTGTAGATAATGTCACCTTGAACTGATTTCTCTATTTTTGAATAACTTCACACACTTTCAGTATGTGCAATTGGAAGAGTAACACATGAGCTGTAGCTTTGGCTATAGCTATTTGTGTTTTCACTTATGTACGAAAAGTGAGACAGATAATGCCATATCTGAAACTCTACAACTGTTTGTAGGGGTATAAAAACACAGCAAAACACTTACAACATAATGGATAGTTTAGGATGACAACCATGATTTTTGTATGGCTTTACCACTGTTAAGTGGGAATACAGCATTTTCAACAGAGTGGATTTAGGTTTGTAACTGGTGAAATAAGCACTATAGGAAAGTCAGTGGGAAGATTATTTTTATTTTAAGTGTAAGAATTTGATAGAGTATATTGAATACATTGTGAGGCACTGGATTAAATATAGAAAATAAAGACAACATTTTCCTGAAAGAAATAAGGAGAAAAGAGAAATTGAGACATAGGGAAAGGAAGATTCATGCATATTAAAGCAGGCAGTGTTATATTTAAACAAAATTTGTTTTTTTTTTCTGATTTTTTTCTCTTTTTGTTGAAAAGTTGCTAAGTACATCATCAACTGTAAGTCCAAAACATGAAGCTGAAAAGCTAAGACAAACTGTTAAAAATATAATCATGTCACCCCTGTCTCCTGGAGTTTTTTATTTCCTTAAACTTAGAATTTTCAGCACTAGAAGGTAGTATATGATGTAACTTGTCATTCAAAATAATGATCAAGAAATATGAAAATAGTCAAGGGTGAGTTCTCCCCCCAATGTGCACACATGCACACAGGTTTTTTTTTTTTTTTTTCTTTTTTTGTTTTGACAGGAATAACAGCTCTAGTACGTCTCTTGAATTCTGCTGGTGAGGAAGCCCAGCCAGGGCTCACAGTTTTACTTTGTGAAATACTAACTGCAGTCTATCTGAGTCTGTTCATCCATGGCCTAGCAACGCATTCGAGCAATGAATTGTATCGAATTATGGCTCATCCACTTAACAACAAAATGTGGTCTGCTATCTTTGGAGGAGGAGCTCATACATCCAGTAGAGGACAGATGCAATTAAAGACAAAAACTGGTTAGTATTTGTTGTATTTGTGTGTGGTTTTTTTTTGATGTTGTTAAAAATTATTTGACTGCTGAAAGCCTAAGAGTAATTTCTTTAAACAGTTTGTGTTCAATAATAATACAATGTAATAATACAATGTGTTTTTAGATCTTCAATGAAGAACAAAGAACTAAAATTATTAACATGGATATTCTGTAGAAGAGAATAGGAAGCAGAAATGAATGGTATTGCAATAGTTTTTTTAGTACAACTGCTGTAATATTAGGGGTTAAATTCATCTTATATAGAAAATTTTCTGTACTATTACGACCTAGTTTTTAATGTTCATTTTAAAGCTTTCCAGTTCTGTCCTAACAGGAATATAGTCCCATTTTACAAATACAGTATGTTTTCTCTCTTTGGCAGGTAGGCACTTCTCAATGCCTAGCCCACATCAGGTAGTAGTGTTCTCCATGGAATGCGTGGGGTTTTCCAAATCCCTAACTGCCTTCAATACTCATAGTCCTACCAAATCTTCAGGCAAGATACTAGATTTAGTACCAGGCCTCTACATGCAGTTTGCTATGTGTGATTTTTTTGCATATGTAGAAAGAGAGAAAAACTTCTGTTTGCAAGCCATGACATCAAAATTTAAAGTGACATTTTGTAATGATAACAAGCAGTTGAATTGGGCCTTTCAAAAAATAAACACATAAAATTGTCAGTGTTGTAGTAATCTTAACTATACTTCCTTTGAAATCGATTTTAAACACAGTTATTTTGACCATGGTTTGAAATGATCAGAAGTGTTTCATATCTTTTTTAGAGAGCTGCTTGTTTTGCTTCATGAATATAAGCATTATTATGCATGTGGATTTCTAAGTGTTCATCTAAACATTACAAAGAATAGTGCCTTTTTGCTGTTTAATTTTGATACTCTGAGAACCCTTTAGGAAAGCAAACAACCTTCAATTCAGTTTTAAATTTGGATAATAAATTATCCAGAATGACTTTTGTAATACTTTTGGTACAGATTTCTACTTTAAGGTGATTGGACTTCAGTAAAACCAAGAGCAATGATCATACATATCAACTATCATATCTACCATTTTTATAAATATTAATCTACTTAAACCATGGTAACCTCATACATTTTATCTGAGTATACGTATATATATTGTAACTTATCCTATATATAAATTATGTATTGTTTTTATTGGTATCATATGTTGCATATAAACATGTCTTACGAACTCGCATTTGAGGAAAATAGATGTTTACTAGACGTTTAGAAAAAAATTTACAGAGTAGTGATATTTAATCAAAGTTCTCATTCTCATCGTAGATCGGATCAGTTTTCTCTTTGGCACTTAATAAATATTTCCAGCTGACATTTTGTTGAATGTGTTTGCCATATCAGGATTGCATAATTGGAAACCAAAACTGGCTTCTTTTATTGGCAGTTCTAAGTTTCGTAGGTATTGATAACTGTATACTGAGGTGTTTTAATGTTGCTACTACTGTTTTGAAATTGAGTTAACTGTCTTTACATAGCAAGATATCCTGAATGCTTCTAAAGGCCTGTCTACTTCATATTTTTCTAAGAAACGACTGCTGGCTGTCTGATTGCAGGATTAGTAAAACTGTTGCTGGAAGAGTTAAGAAGCTGAAATTGAAAATAAATATCAATTTGTAGGGACAATCAGTCACTACAGGGGCCTAAAAAGGGGCCTAAAAGGGCTGCAGAATCTTGGGAGTTATTCAATGCTTGAATAAACAAGGCCTTGACTAGCTTGACCTAAGCCAGTCTTGTTTTGAACATGGGGTTGAACCAGTGGCCTCCAGAGGTCTCTTCCAACCTATGTGATTCTCAGATTCCATAATCCTGTTATTTGTTTTTAATGCATATTTGTCTAGAGCAAATAGAGAATGATTGAATACATAGAACCCCAGTAAGCAGAGGAATCAGGTTTAAATCAGTTTTTTTGTGCCCTTACTGTCAGTCTATTTTAATTCTGGCATTCAGTATTGAACACTGAAAAGTGAATCCAGCACTTAGTTTAGATTTGATACAGTGTCCTACTTTGTTTTGTATAGCTAGATTATTTTTATAAATTTATTTTTATATTTTTGTGACATGTTTTCACTCTCAAATGGAGATCAAAAGCCAAAAATTCCTAATGCTAAGAGTTCTAGTTAGATAACACTACATGATCCTATACATGTCCAGCATACATCTCTCCCTTTCTCCATCAGTTCTATCACACTTCCGTTTGAATAAGGTTGTTAATTTACAGATTTCAAACTTGTTTTAAAAGGTCATAGCAGTATGTACATAGCTGGCCAATAAAGTTGTCATGTGATATCCCTTGCTGTCCCTTGCTTAAGTTAACTTTAGCATACAGTCAGATTTGGAAGAAAATACCTTGTAATTAAATATGATCTCTGTTATTAGGATTTTTCAGTCACAAAGTAAAGGAACAAAAAAAAAATAGGTCTTGGTAGTCTTGTAAAATCCTGACCTAAGTTCAGATTTAGTTTAGTGAAAAACTATCACTCCATTTCTTTTCACAGTAATGATAGAAAAAGCATAGCAGTTCAAATGCTTCCTTGTTTTAAACTTCTCAGCCATATTTCTTGTACTTGCAGTTGCAATAAAATAATTTGACAAACTGAGTTAGCATTTGAGAATTCCCCTTTCTTATGTCTTAAAATAGTGGATATATTATGTTTCAAAGAAAAATAACCTTATTATTTGTTGCATGAAATAGTGTCAAAATCATATTTCCTATACAGTTTGTCTTCAAAACAGCTGTGTAACATGAATCTATATAGAGATGGTACTTTCTCTATAATACAGAGGGTTCTTAAGGAGAAGTTTGAATTCTGCTTTAACAGTTAGAAATCCATAGTTTCATTTCATATATTCAATTATTCCATGCTGCAAGAATACATTAAATGTGTAACTTCTTCCAGATTGAATATTTTGAAAGTATACTTTATAGAATTAAAGTCATTTTGGGTTTCAGATGTAGAAAAGACATGGTCAGAAAATGGATAATATGTGACTGTTAGAACAAGTTAATTTTCTCTGGTGATGATGTTAACTTTCCAAGCAACGGAAAAAACTTCAGCACAAATATTATTACTGCTATACTTGGACTCTTGTAGAGAAAAATGATAAACTTTGTCACCTCTTGCTACGATGACTTGCCTAACATAGGTTTTGAGAAGCAGAGAAGTTTATAAGAACAGTACTGAGCACTTAATTACTTGTGTGGCCTTTCTACTCTCTATTAATGTCTTAATCTTCTCGCTATTACTCTAATTCTTATTTCAGCTAGCCATTAAAACAGATTAGAAGCTGGCCTGAGGTGTACCTTGTGAGAGAGCTATCTAGGCTCAGTAGAAAAAGCCTTACATGATGATAACAGGAAAGGCCTACAAAGTGTGTGTATGACTTCATTGTGCTTATCTAACTTTTTCAGAGGTTTGTGATCAGCATTTATTAAAGTGCCCGTAACATAAATAATGTATTCAGAAACATGAGATGTTGGTGTATAATTTCAGTTTTTCAGTGAATTGCTACTCCTTAAATGATAGATAAATGTGGAAAAAAAAGTCTTGTGCACATACACTAATCATATAGTACACTACATCTTGATTACTATAATCCTATGAAACTTAATGGGTATCACTACTGTCAAGTGCTAATTTGTTAAATTCATCAACTTGGTTACTGGAGCTGCGTAGGCCAGGGCTGTTGTCAATACATAAGCGTATGATGGTAAAAACATGAGAGTTTGTAACCACGCATAGTGCAGATTCTCCTTAGGTTTGGAGATTAAAATGTCCATCACTGTAGACTTTCACTAGGCTGCTGTTGACACAGGCATTTATAGCTTCCCAAAGGATTACAGGAATCTGTGAAGGGCTTTACATTTAGGAAAATGATTCAAGGTGAGATTCAGAATCAACATGTTTGTCATGTATCTGCCAGTCCACCTTGTTTTGGGCTTCAGCAGCGCTAATAATTGCAGTCAAGGTTGATGCTTTTTAAAGAACATAATTTTATATCTCTTTAAGTCTTGCATTTTTCATAGCACATTTGGGGTGTTAGTGCTTGATGCATGCATACAGTCTTCAATGAGGCACAGTATGTCTGACTTGCATTTTATTTTTGGGGGGAAATTGAAAGAGATCTGCTTCCTTGCACTTCCTGAAGAGGTGGAAAGAAGATCAGGTGGGCAACACATCTTTTGAATATTGTTGCATCTGTCAGATCTCTGCAGGAATAGAAGCATTTTACTTGTTGGAAAGATTCATTTTTATTCTTGGAAGATAAAGTTAACACTACAATTGTCTTATAATGGGATTGAAAATAAATATTTTGAATACAAAATAGATATAAAATTTACAAATGAATATAAATGGTGATCTGAAATCCTAAATGACGAATATTTTTAATAAATCTTTTAGTTTGCATAAGGTTTATTTTGAATGCAGAAAAAAACAGATTGGCATCAGTACTATGTATTTCTAACCACTCAGATGATTATATTTTCATTGCCTTTAATATTGAATTATATTTTAATGGGCAGCCTGTGGTAGTCTTAAAAATAAAAAGAACAATCCAACAGAGTGGAAAGAATACTGTTTTGAAGTAAAGCACTTGCTTTTTGAAGTCTGCTTACAAAAACAATCTGCAAGCATATACTTCCTTATTTCTGTATCATGCAACATTTGCTCCTTATCTTTATGGCTAGTGAGTTTCTATTTTTTTAAGCAGTTGCTAATATTTCATACAGAGTAATGCATGTGCATGCTCTTTGTTAGCTGATGAGCTTTAAATAATGAAAATGCATTGTACTGCAGCTGTAATGTTTTTGGCTTTTAATACAGGTAAGTGCTTTTCTAATAATAGCCCTTACAGGAAAAAGAAATTGATGTTACAATAAAGTAGTACAAAATATTTAAAATATCTCAATTTCAAGTTTATGCTGAAAGATAAGATACTGTCTTCATATTTTATTAAATTCTATATAAATTATTTTATAGTTCCACTGTTTATAGTCCACTTTATTTCTGAAAATCCTTGGAAAAAATTTTTTTTTTCCTAGCTAAAAAGTTGACATGAAATTCCATCAGTCACTGTGAATACAGAGCATTAATTTGACCACTTAAGAAAAAATAATTCTAAAACATTGTTTAGATACGAGGCATTAAAATACAAAAGCTTTTCTTAAATAAAATTATCTTAAATCTTGCTTTCCTCAGAGTTTACCGTTGTCTTAGTTTATGTGATGAGCATGTGAGTTTCATACGTGGAATTTAACTGTTCTTAAATGAGCACTGCTTTTCTTCTGTCCAAAGTGTTAGACATTCTGTTTTCAAGTTATTGGAATACCCGCAAGGGTTCTGAAGGAAGTGATCTTTCAAGCATTTATCAAGACTCTAAAGTCCTCTGTGGATAAAACATGAAAACAAAAAACAAGGGTGTAGGAAATATTTACATGTAGTAGCTCCCTCCAGACATACTGAGAGAGAGTAATTTCAGAACCTTCTGTGGAAGTTAGTTTTGTGGTGCCTAGGTAGCAGAAAGAAATAATGGAATTAAAACATAAATCACATTTTCACTTCTGTGATGTTCGTATTAGTAGGTCATATAAACTTGTCTGGCCAACTGTTGAGAATTGAAGTCAGCAATAATGGATATCTAATCACCCAGTCAGCTCTCTTAGCCTGTGGATCTGCATGTTGTGGAACCTTGTCTTACTACTGCTGTTACATCAGCCGAAGACTTAAGCCATAAGGGGAACCCTGTTCCCCTTATTTAGTAGAGGTGTTTAGATATGATCTTTTATGACTAGTGTTACTACCTAGTGTTGTTGTTACTGTATGGGAAAAAAAAAAAAAAAAAAATCATTTGAAAAAATTTTATCGCCTTTTTTTTTTCCAAGTGAAAAAAAAAAAAAAAAAAAAAGAAAAGGGATGGGGAGAAGTGAGTGAGTGCTTAAGTAGGTTTCATGGTTCTTTTGGGTGATACAGTTTTCAACTCTTACGTAGAAAAAGGGAATTCAGAAATACTTAAGAGAGAAGTAAATGCTTAATACCCATAAAATACATGTTGCAAAATTTGTTAATTTCAAAAAAGTTAAAAAAAAAAAATGGACTTCTTTTTCATCTTAATCTTTTAAGTTTGTTAGGTACAATAAAGTTTGATTGCATTGATTTTTTCACCTTAGAAACTAATACACATGTATAATGTAAAGAACTAATATATATATATCTGCTTTAAAGTTATAAGCCAATTTTACAATCAAGTAGAAAACGTATACAAGTCCGCCTGGTCTGTAACTGAAGATGAATTAAGGCCACCTTGTTACGTCAATTCCCCCGTAATTCCCTCTCTCCCTCCTCCCTTTCACTACAGAAGTATTCTTTAGAGCCAGACTACTAATTTATTGCTTAAGAACAGTGACAGTCTATATCATTCCTTCTCTACCAATAAAAAGGCTTTATTGAAATACAATTCACCTACTAAGAACCAGAATGATTTCAGGTTATTAGACGGTTTTGTTTTTACTTTAAAGTAAGCTATTACTTCTGTATTTGTGAAGTTCATACTTCTTCATTAACAAGGAGAGATCTGAAACAAAGCCTGTTAATTTATGTGTCGTATAACTGCATTGACGTTTCCGATAGTCTGAATAAGCTGTTTCCTTGAGTACTCTAATCCTTGAGAATGCCATTCAAAGAAATCTCTTGGATGCTTATTCTGAAAAAAAGTAAATGCTGGGGGAAGTGAGTGGACCCCTCAGTTCCTAGGAATTTTGTTACAGGAGTATTATAAATTACTAGTTTTTGCAATTATTCCCTGTTTAATAAGGTATATATTGAATTGTATTCCATAAAATGGGACCTCTCATGTTTGCTGGAGATATACATTGTTAAGACAAATAGATACATCAGAATTGTACTGGTTAGGAGAAATTACAGACCTCCTCTGGAAGGAACAGCTGGTTAAAATTTGGAGTAGGAATGGCAATCTGGAGTAGGTATTTGCTCTGTATATTCTGGAAGACAAGACTCTTGGCTTGTCTTTAAAAAAAAAAAAAAAGCATAGATCAGTATTCGTTAGTGCTTATAGTGCTTATTAAGGTTTAGTTTTGTAATATTGTTGCTTGAGCCATTATATGTGTATCTGTATTAGAAAATTAATGCAGTTATGCATATTTTGCTATGCCATATTGTTTGTACTGGGAGGATGTCCCTTTGTGGAGTTCCAGTTCTGTATTAGTTTTGCGTATTTGAGGATTAACATTCTCTATGCTTGTTTGCTACAGAAATGTTAAGATAAAATTCTAAAGCTTATAACGAGGAAGTTTTTTTTTTTCAATTATTTTCTATTATGAATCCCATTATTAAAAGTAGTAGAGAGGTAGAGCAGACAGTCCTAAGCAACATGTACCTTTTTCTCCTTTAGATGATGGAGAGAAACAGCAAAAACGTTTCAGGCTTTCATCAAAAACCTCTCCAAAAGAGAGTTCTCAGTCACCTGCCTTGCCTTTAGTAGATCAAGAATCTCCATCTGACAAAGAAAGATTTATTCCTCCTGAGCTTAGTATCTGGGATTACTTCATTGCAAAGGTAATTTTTGGCTATTATGAAAGTGAAAAATCTTCTATCACTTCTCCAATTGTATTTTCTGCTTAGTCTTTGTACTAGGTATCAATTTAGATGCATGACAAAAGCCACTTTTTATTACTCATATTTCATCTTTTTCTAAAATATTGCCTATAGCTATTTTTTAAAACAGCTTTCTTTTAAAACTGCTGTTACAAAATTAGTTTGTTCTCAGATAATGTTTTGAACAAAATAATACCTTTTACATTTAGAGTATAGACATGTTGTTTAGCTATTCTGATGAATGAGGAAATGTGAGAATTGCAGAATCACAGAATGGTTAAGATTGGAAGGGGCAGGCCTCTGGAGGCACCTTGTCCAACCCCTGTTCCAGCAGGGCTACCCAGAACAGTTTGCCCAGGACCACGTCCAGGTGACTTTTGAAGATCTCCAAGGAAGAAAATTCTGCAGTCTCTCAGAGCAGCCTGTACCAGTGCTTTGTCACCAACACAGTACAGAAATGCTTCCTGATGTTTAGATGGAACCTCTTGTGTTCCAGTTTGTGCCCGTTGCCCCTTGTCCTGGCACTAGTTACCACTGAAAAGAGCCTGGCTGTGTGAAAAAGAGCCTCTTTACACCCTCCCTTCAGGTATTTGGACAAGATAGTAAGATCCCCCTGAGCCTCCTCTTTCCAAGCTGAACAGCCCCACCTCTCAGCCTTTCCTTGTAGGAGAGGTGCTCCAGTCCTTCCATCTTCCAGTCCCTTGACCATCTTTGTGGCCCTCTGCTGGACTTTCTCCAGTATGTTCACATCTCTCCTGAGAAGCTTTTTTTATCATCTGTTTAAAATGGGTGAAATAAACTTGTATTTTTAATAGAAATCAAACTACATTGCCTTGTTTCAAGTTTGCTGTCTGAGATCTCTCTCTCCGTATAGAAAACCACCTGTTACTCTGGAGTGCTATGGTGCATTTCTATATCATGTATTAGCCATATCAGCAAAATAAATATGTAAGCAATATTTTAGGAGCAAGGAGAAACAAGAAACTGCAAGTAATGAATAGTATACCAGGGTGCTGATTGTAGGCTTGTCATAAATACTGAACTCTGTAAGCAGGGGATAGGATTTTTTTTGCTCATTAGAGCTCTGAGTCCTTGGAAG
>CM021797.1:64956544-64979029 GCA_011076525.1 Nettapus auritus | reverse complement strand
GGTGGTTTTGGCTTTTTTCTGACAAATATAAGTTTTTGCATCCTGCATGTGTTTTGATTCACCTGATGTAAAACGAAAGCAAAATAAGAATTGTAAAAATGTTACAATTTTCATATTGAGCATTAGAATTTTGAATAATGTAAAATATAATGGTTAAAGTATGCAATGTTTATCATAGAATGGTACCTGTTCAGTCTCATCACGTGGTCTCAAACCTGCTCCTCACTTACAGAGGGGCTTTGCTCCCCCAGCCCTCATTTCAGGTTCAGGGATTAAAGAGACATGGGAAGCCTGACTGCCAGTGAAGACTGAGGCAAATAAGTTGTTGAATACCTGAGCCTTCTCCGTGTCTGTTGTTAGCAGTTCACCCTTCTCATCCATCAGAGGGGGCACACTCTCCTTTTCTGACCAATGTGCCTATAGAATCCCTTCTTGTTATTTTTTGCATCCCTTACCAAGCTCAGTACCATTCAGGCCCTGGCTTTCCTGATCCTATCCCTCCACATTCGGACTGCATCCCTGTACTTCTTCCCAGGCCACATGTTCCTGCTTCCCCTGCCTGTGCATTTCTTTATTGTGTCTCAGTTTGACCAACAGGTTCTTGTTCAGCCATCCCAGATGTCTGTCCTCTGTGCCCACTTTCTTACACAGGGGGATGGAGAGTTCTCGTGCTCTAAGGAAAACATCTTTAAAGAGTTTCCAGCTCTGTTCAGCTCCCTAAGGACAGTGTTCCAGGGGATCTCATCCACTGGGTCTTTAAACAGCTTGAAGTTCAGGATCCTGACTTTGCTCTTAGCCAAGCCCCTATTCCTCAAGATCATAAACTCAACCAGGGAATGGCCACTGCAGCCCAGACTTGCCTCCATTCTCAACCTTTTCATCTGCATTGGTGAGCACCAGGGCCAGTAACACTTCTGTGGTTGGTTTGTCTAATACCTGGACCAAGAAGTTATCCTTAGCACACTCTAGTAATCTTCTGGATTGCTTACAGCCTGCACTGTGGCTTTCCCAGCAGCCTCTGGATGGTTAAGTCCCCCATTTACGGACAGTTAACCTTCTCATGAGGTACAAACTCCCCATATTACTAAAGTGAGTAAGATGAGACTTTTTTTTTTTTAATAAAACATTAAATATTACAGTGATCTATTTTTTAAAAGATAATGTAAAATTGTGTGTTGGGTAGAAGATACTGAAGGAATATTGTGTAATTTTTTAGCCTTTTCTTCCATCACAAAGTAGAGTGGAATATGATTCAGAAGAGAGTCAGGAAAGTGGTGAAGATGATGATGATATTGATGGAGACATGTTTGCATCAAATTCACATAATCAGGAGCATTCCAATTCAAATTCCTACAGGTGAGTAACTTCTTAGAATGCAGGGTCTTCTGCAACAGTTAGATTTGCATTTCTGGCCTTTTACTTTTGAGATAACCAGTTACTTGATATTTTCTGGAGGTGCATTATTTAGAGTTATTAGTTATTTTTTCACAATGATTACTTTATTCATTAATGCATGGTACAGTGGTCTTTCAATTTAAAATGTTCTGAAATACTGTTTGTAGTTATCAACAGTTTATCATGAGGATTTAAAGCATTAAAAAATTGTAACTGAATGCATGAAAAAAAATTTCCGATTGGTAAGTGACTTGTATTTTTTTGCTAGTTGGTCACTGATGCGACTGGCAATGGTTCAGCTGGCACTTCACAACTTGAAGATCTTCTACCCTTTAGCTGGACATGATCTTTCAGGTAGCAAGCAACAGAGTTTTCTCTTTGTATTTAATAGCCATGTTCTTAATAGTAAATATGTTTGAACACTATTTTTAGTCTTGAAGTTTGTTTTTTCATAGTCTGGGATTAAATTGTTCTGATAATGTTTACCATAATGTTATATTTAGGAAATAACATTGTTAGTGGTTAAGAGGCGCGGTTGAGAAGGAGTGCCGAGCAGTTAGCAGGAGTCTCTGCATACTTAGTTTTTTCTGTGCCTCTAAGTCACGCAAGAATGTTTACAGTATTTATTTCTTGGTGGAAACCCAATATTTTTTGTAATTCAAGTTAAATCATTCCTGCCACTTGTTTAATTTCTGTTGGCCTTCTAGAAGGCTATTCCTTTACGTAGCAGTGGTAGCACAAAGTAGTTAATCTGTGCAAATACTTGCAATTGTCAGGTTGAAGTTTGAATAAAGCTTATTTTTGGAGATATTTGAAATCCAGTTAAGCATTGAGCCATGGAGTTGTCTGCATTGTGGTTATAAGGGAGAATTAGGGTAGTTTATTATTGTTTACATGTCATTCTAGAGCTTCCAGTTAGCTCCCCAATATGCCATGCGGTTTTGAAAACACTGCAGCGCTGGGAACAAGTTCTTCAGCGACGTCTTGAGCTATATGGTGGTCCACCTCAACATTATATTTCAGTTCATGCTTCTGAAGATGCTCTAGCTGCTGGTCCTGCATTGCTTCGCCATAAAACTTTACTTGAACCTACAAACACTCCATTCAGGTGAGTTTAATTTCTGTAAATGCTGACTATAATATAGTAAATAAATGAAGTGTTGTGTTGTCAGTGCATGTGATAGGCCATAACTTTGATAGCAGCGTCATGCTAGTTTCTAGATTTGCTGTAATCCTTTGTAAAACTGTGAGTATGCATCAGAATTAATACACATCTGGTGCAGAGCAAAACCAGAAAAAGCAGTCAAAGTTTCTAATTTTCTTTTTTAACTAGTAACAATATGGAAGAACTGTGGTTGACAATAAAATTAAGAATACCAAATTTGCCCTGAGATGGTAATTAAGGATGAGTAATAATTAAATAATTGTCCCACCTTTGGAGGGAATAAAATCATTCTTGTCAGTATCTTTTCCTAAAATCAAAAAAAGTATTCAATAAATTGCATTGTTGTGATAATTCTGTATAATTACATGTTCAGTCAGAAGATTTTCTCAGTTTCTTAAATGTTCTTTTCTTAAAAAGATTTCTGCTGCCGTAATTTTACCGTCACCTTTAGCTTCAGAATCAACAGATAGTCTGTTTTTTTATTGTAAAGTACTTCAGGCTTATCACGCTTCATTTTAGTAACTTGCGTTGATTAAAGATGAACAGCTTGATGTGTATCTGCTACCTGGCTTTATTCTAAAATCATAATTTAAAGTGATTTGAGTATTTCATGGGTTTGACTTACAATTATCAGCTGTTTGTATCTACAAGTTTTGTTTTGCTGTACAGTTTTCAGGGATAAGTATCAACATTTGATGTCTGATATGAATCTACAGTCCTGGTTTTTATTGGTTTTGGTTGATTGGTTGTTTTTCTTTTGTTGTTTTTTTACTAAAAAGTCATGATTGTTTCAGGTGTTGCATAATTGATACTGTGTTTCTGGAAGGAAGTGTTAGTCATTCATTGTCTTTGTAGTAGAAGCACTCAGTGGCTATAAAGAGAAAAAATCCATGTTGTGAAGAATGAGGTGGACTAATAAATAATCTGTATATTGACCTTATTTTTGCATAATCTCCTAAAGTGATTTATCTCAGCTGCCCAAGATAGGAGGTTAAAATGCAATGTTCTGTTCTTTGTTGTGTTCTTCCTACTCTCTCATGTAGGTTTATCAGTAAGATGGCATCAGAGTTTGTTGATAGGTGTTTTATGGTATTTAGCTGTAATTTTGCCTTAGCATTTCTTCTGACTATAGTTTGATTGGAATATAAGTTATTGCAATGTCTCCGAAGTATGAGTAATAGTTAATTTTTGTTCTGTAGATCTAACAGTCATGTTGCCCTATCTGTGAAGAGGCTCTGGCAGTACTTGGTTAAACAGGAAGAAGTCCAGGAAACCTTTATCAGAAATATTTTTACAAAGAAGCGATGCTTAAATGAGGTTGGTATGGCATATAGGGTACATAAAATGTTGCAGGTAGCTTTCAGTGAAGTTACCTGGCTGGCTTGTTTGCTTTCCAGAGTATGAATGGATAACCAACTTGGCCAGGACAAAAAATCTACAGTATTTTTTATTAAAAACATAAATAATCAGTCTGTTATTGTAAATTGACAGAAAAAACTTAGCTAAAATCAGCCTCTATATAAGGTTGATATAGACGTTACCTCAAAAGAATGACAAACGTCAAAATTTCAAAGGCCAAAAATAGTGACCTAATCAAAATTTTAAAAGTTTGAGTTTCTCCCTACCATGGTCATCCTGGATTTACACACTGTTTTTTATTGCATTATGATTCAATTTTAGCTTTAAAAAAGAAAAATGAAAAAAGAAAAGAAGAGGTCAGGCTGTCATGTAACAGGTTTTATCTCTGGTAACTTCTCCCAGGCTCTAGCTTTCCAGGTTGCAGACTTTGTTAAATGTGTTCAAGCTATGGTTCTGGAACGGAATCTTGTTGGTTTTTTTCCTCTCTTCAGTTGCTCTTTTTTTTGCTTACCCTTACTCCCAGCAGTTCACAGAAACTCATTGTTTCACTTAAAATGCACAAAACAAAAACAAAAACAAAAAACAACAACTGAGTAGCAGAATTAGAAAGAAGCAGGTCAAAACAAATTAAAATATGCAGGAGGAATATTCATGAGTAATAATACAATGGTAGCAAATAGTTGTGTATGAACTAATCTTTGTGCTGTCACAGCTGGAATATTACCTTGTTTGTGTATATGTGTTGAAGCTATTTCTGTTCAGTACAGACTACATTTAAAAGGAAAGTTGTCTTGTGTTTGAAGATGCGCCATTTCTGATAACGTCTTCTGTTAATGCAGCCATGTTGCTGTGCTGTATGATGAAGTGTTATGGAATATTTAGATATGCTTTACATGTTTCTAAGCCTTTCACCAGCATATTTTATTAGCTTTATTTTTTATCTTCTTGTTACTAACAATATGTCAGTGGAGTTTACTTATATTCCAATAAATTAGATTTCTGAGATGACAGTGTCATTATAATAGGAAAAAAAAAATGTTTTCTGAAAACAAATAAGAGAACATAAATTTAGGAATTACTGTTACTAGGTAACAGAATATGTAAGTGAAGTATATGTGTGTGCAAACAGACTGTTGTGCTCTAATTGTTGTGCTTTAATTGTGTTGGGCTAAACAATAAGGAGCTAAGGATTTCGTTGATATCTTGCATGTTATGTCTTATCTCTACTCTTTGTTCTGTGGTTGTTCCTTTCTTGGTGAAGTCATTAGAGGACCATAATGAAACCATGAAACATTCTATGATGGAGGAGCCCATCATCAATAAGGTACACAGTAGTAATAATCAATTTAATCAGACCTTATATCGTTATGAAATCTTTCCTTTTTAACATGGTGCTGGTAACCCTTAAAAAGACATTGCTGATGTAGCAAATAAACTGAAAAAAATCAGTTTTTCAAAAGACTGAGTTACACTGATCATCCTGCATTTGCTTTCCAGTAAACTTAGTATCTTAGAAGGCTGGATTAAACAACCAGATAAGAACAATACGTATTATCAAACTCCGTAGCTATGTTAAGTGAAGATGTGAGGTGGTAAATTGTTGAAGTGACTTGGAAAATTCAGCAGTACTGTCAGAAGTGATATACAGGACCTTTAACCTGTCTGTAGTGGCTAGAATACTCAGACGTAAAGATGGTAAAGTTAAGCTTCTTTTTATTATCATCACATTGGCTTGATATTTAAAAGTTTTGATGAGTCTTAAGATGGTAACAAATGAGCCAATACAACAACTTCCCAGCAATTTTCTTGAAAGACAGGCAGAAGAGACTAAAAATATGCTTACAAATACAGTGAGAAATACTGTATTATTCAGGCTTTCTTAAAAAGAAGAAAATGGAAAGAAGAGAGAAACAAAGACATCCTGTTACGTCCCTGAGCTACGTTTTTGTGATTAATTATATGATAAAATGATGTTAGCAAGCAGGTAATTGGAACTGACTAGGAAAAACAGCTTAATTTTTTGAGGGTTTCTTTATCACATAACCCAGTTTTGGTGTTTTTGCCCTGCTGGGCAGCTAAACTCCACCACAACTGCTCTCTCATTTGTCCTCCTCAAAGAAAAAGGGTCACAGGTTGAGATCAAGATAATTTAATCAAAGGGAAAAGAAAGAGGGGGAAAACAAAACAAAACAAATCTGCATGGAAGCAAGGAGGGGGGAAAAATACTGCTATTACCCATCAACAAGCGATGTTCGGCCACATCCTGGGAAGCAGGACCTCAGTGCAAGTAGCTGTTGTTTGGGAGGACAGACATCTTCATGATGAGGACCACCACCCTCTCCATTCCCTCTCCCAGCTTTTATTGCTGAGTGTGACACCGTATGGTATAGAATATCCCTTTCGTTGGTTTAGCTGCCCTGGTGATGTCCCCTCTCCACCTCTTGGTTGTCCCCAGCCTGCTGGCTCTGTGGGGGTTGGATGTCTTTGGATGTCTTGATGCTGTGCCAGCCCTGCTCAGCAACAGACAAAACACTGGTGTGGTATCAGGACTACAAATGCAGAGCACAGAACTCTATGGGCTGCTGCAGGGAAAGTTAACTTCCATTCCAAAAGATCAGGTTTTGTTTTTACTTTTAATAAAAGGTATTCTCCTTTATGGTGTGCAACAGCTCTTTTCCAAACCTTTAAAAAGATCATTTGTACTTTGAGAGCACCATCTTACTGCTTTTCAGAGAAGTAAGAAATTTAGATGAAGAGGCTAGAGGAATCATAGCTCTGGAATAATATCATATTTTTGTGAAAAGTACCAAATGTTAATTGAGGTTTGAATGTATGTCATCATTTATGTTTGCCAGTACCTTTTTTTTACCATACAATTATTTTGTAACTATAACAGACCAGAGACTGTAGTCTGTCAGTTTAATACATGTAATGCTGCACTATTCAATTTTGAACAAGAGTACTGCAGTGCTGATAAAGATATAACTTAGAATTTTATTGTATGCTGGCGTGTACCTGGATGCGCTTTTAAAATGAGAAAAGGTAGGCAAGATACAAATGCAACATTAAATTACATGAAAGAAAAGAGAACTTGATAGTAAAAAGACAATTTTTTGTAATAGCTGCTGTTTTGTAGTGTTAAAATGTGACAGGGCACCGTAGCAGATTTATGTAATTGTGGAAAATGGTGAATAGAGAAACTGAGAAAGGTCATTTTCCTGATCAGGATCTTGTCTGCACCTTCTTTCAGACTTTTTGATCAGTTCTAGTGCTAAAAAATAAATTGTAAGTACCTCAAGACTCAATATTTTTTTTATTATCGACACCCTCAGGTGTCACTGTCCACATCAAGCCAGTGGTTTTCAGCATACCTAGAAAAGTTGAGAATGAACATAGTGTTGTGACTTTTGTGACAAATTAAAACGTCTGTTGATGACGTAATCCTAAGATGTCAGCTAAATTACTTCACACAAAGCAGGTTTACTGTAATAACTGCAGGTCACATGGTCACATTTTTTCATATTTTCTTAGAATTATAATCGAGACAAGAAGTAAGAGATTTCATGTAATCTGTTGCTTGGTCTCTGTACTTCCAGTAAAACAAAACAAAAAAAGGCACCGTTGCACATAAGTTTTTTGCATTTAAATATGCTTTACTTTTTTAAATACAGGTAGAAACAGATTTGGGATACCCAGGAGGCAAGGCAAGAATAATTCATAAAGAATCTGACATCATTACTGCTTTTGCAGTCAATAAGGTGAGTATAAAGGATATAGGATCATCTAATTGAGTTGTACTTCCACCCATTAAACAGGTAGCAGTCTCATTATGAATAGGCAGTATACCCGTGGCAAGCTGTCCTGGTACAGCTTGAATTCCCAGTACTCCCTTCTCTAAAGCAGTTCTTATTTATCTTACTCTAATTAAAGATACATTACAAATTGTCTTCCTTTTTTTTATTGTGGAGTGGATGGAGGGAAGGGAGAAGTGACCTCTGCTTTTTTGTTAAGCTTGTGTGTAGGACAAGCTTCTCCTCTCTTCTTCTCACTCTTCTTGTCTCTTCTTCCTCTGTCTCTTCTTCCTCTCTCTTTCAAAGAAGTCAGCTTACCTTCTCCTGTTTAACCACTGAAGCCTTAAAAAAAGGAGTGAAAGTGAGGTTGGTTCGAAGCATTATAGTACAGTATGAGATAGTTAAGTCTTCATTATCCTCTGAGAAAAGCAAGGAGAAACTAGAGCTGCGTGAGAGATATAAAATAAACGTTGGGTGTGATGCTGTCCTGGATAGAAATAAACTTCTAAAAGGAAACTTCAAGCTTAGCCTGTTATTGCGTATAGATTTGTATACAGAAATGTTTGCTGTTGTGCATGGATTAACTGTTTGGGATGGTTTTGAACAGCCATCATCCAAGTATTCCTCTGTAACTGTTTCTCTCCATGTGACTTTTTTCAGGCAAATCGGAACTGCATTGCAATAGCATCAAGTCATGACATTCAAGAATTAGATGTTTCTGCGATTTTAGCTACACAAATCTACACCTGGGTTGATGATGATGTGGAAATAGAAAATAAAGGGTATACTTCCTATGTTTCCGATGTCACAGGTTGACTGTGTACATCAGCATAACAAAGCACAGTATTTAATACTGTTATTTGGAATCTAACTTATGTTGTTTCATTTATAGGGCAGATGATTTCTTAGTTATACATGCTCGTGACGATCTGGTAAATGTTCAGGGAACCACTCCTTATACCCATAGTAATCCTGGCACACCCATCAATATGCCTTGGCTTGGTAGTACACAAACTGGGAGGGGTGCATCTGTGGTAAGTCACTTGTCAAAGATTAGCCTTATATACTCCATCTATTTTTCTACTATTGTCTGCTCACTGTTGATGTTTTTTTTGCTTACAATTACATGTAAGTAACTGTAGCGTTTCTGTGTAATTAAGGTGAACTGGATTTTTTTATAATCATCCAATTAATAGGTTAAAATACTGTACAAAATTTGATTCAACAACTAAGCAAGCAAAGTTTTTAGTCAAAGCCATTTATGCTTTCTTTACTTACGATACATCATTTGAAAATAACGAATCAAGTCTGAGTGAAGAAGTTGCAGCTTAAATTGTTCTTTAATGAGCTGAGGCCAAATGCATTTTCTAAAAATGCATTAATTCAGATGTCAGGATATAAACTCATAGAAAATGGACTGAAATATTTGTGTAAAATATCAAAGTAGTTTTTAGTTGAAGCAGAATCTGAAGTTTCATTCTGAGTTCCAGACTATTCCAGATTTTATTTAAAAGTAAATACCAGTTACCAGTCTAGTACAAATTGCAGTTTTATTGCATGTATATTGTTATGGGCCTTGCAGAAAGGATAGTGAATGAACTCCTAAAGCAGATTTCATTGGTAGGACAGGGGCTTCTAGTTAATGGAATTAAACTTTGGAACTGAGCAAGTTAAATTTGGGGGAAAATGGAGATTCCTGTCTTCATAAGAAAAATGAGTAAGGCAATATTTCAGAAATAGGACCAACTACAGACATAATGTGTAGTTTGAGCTATGTGTCACTGATGATAGTGTTTTTTTTTAAGCTCCAAAGCTGTTGTCAGCTTGTCTTGTTTGCTCTGAAGGGCTATGCAGTTTCCCCCACAATTTTTAGTAGCTTTATTAAATGTGTCCGTTCTGACGATCATGTTTTTACAGGACATAATCAATTTCAGTGTTTGGCATTTCTAAAAAAAAGCTAGAGTGAGGAACATCCAGTAAAGCATGACTTGTCCACATGACTAAATTGATCCTTTTGAAAATAGAGGTGACACCTGTACAATGGTGGCTTGTATTTGTAGAAGCAGATACTGTGTCTGGAGTAAAGCTTGACCCTGAGCAAAAATATATTTGCTCAGATTTAATGCTGATCAAATAATTCTACTTTGGCTCTTGGCATACTTGCCCTAGTTCCTATGTAGCGCAGATGCTGTCTAATAATGCAGGTCTGGTGATTAGTTAGCTACGAGGTGCTTAGTTGGAGCCACTTAACTGTGCTGAAACAGTCACACAAGACACCTTTATCTCTCGGCCTACCTGCACAGAGATGGGAGTTTTCCCGGGTAACTGAATGCATGAAGTCTTATCACTTGGCTGCACTTCATGGCATTTAACAGCTCAGGGCAAGTCAATAAATGTAGCAGAATGAAAGAACCATGTGTTAATTTATATTTATATAAATAGCGTAGTTTGAGTATTAGGAGCAGTAAATAAAGAATGAGTATTGTTGCAATGCTCAATGTTATCCACATGTGGAATTGGCTGTTGTACCAGTATCTACATCTGTGTTGGATTTAGGAATTGCTGATCCCAGTTACCACTTTTCTAGCTCTGCTATCACAATCAGATTTTACCCACAAGTGTTTTTTGAAAGCTTGTCATTTTCTCCTCTCACTTTCAGATACATTCAGATACTTTCTGTGTGTGTGCAAGTAATTTGTGTATGTGTGTATTTCGCAACAAAGTAAATGCATAATCTGTTAATGCAAACTGTTCTTATATGGCTTTTTATTTTATGTGTTGCAAAACTTCTTTCCTAAAGATATATTGCTGTGGCTTGTGTTGAGTGCATTTGCTGTTAAACTTTGGACCTAAGTTTTGGGTGGCATACTGTTGGATTCTGGCAGAGGAGTAGAGAACCAACCAGAGAACGCAGCCACACCTGCCCTATAGGGAGGGGATGCAAAGGTACTAAATGAAGGACAAAGTAAATGAAGGAAGATACAGGATTCTTGAGAGAAAATGATGTTACTCAAATCTGGAGGAAAAAGAGCTTGAACAAAAATTTTCAGTTGCCACTATTTGGTACTTTGTTCCTTCACATACTGCTTTTGATCTTTGTTCCCATCTTCGCTTGTCCATGATATGCAGCCCATTTAGTAGATCTGTAGCCCACTGTTCTTTACTACTGCTGGCTTTTCAGTCATGTTGTCTTTGCTTCACTTCCATCAGCAGGGGAAACTATTGGACTTTTTTTTTTAATGATACTCAAGAGTTAACTACATTTTATTAGCTCTAAGGTGTTTTTTTTTCTTACTAGTCTTCACTGTTTCCTCTTAATTCATACAAGGTAAGTGCAGATCACCACCAAATCTTTCACCTCATCCTTCAGGTGAACACAATTTCAGTGAAGAAATAGAATGAGCATGAATAACTTTCAAATTCTTTTTCAGTAATATCTATACGTAAACAGTGAATTCAGAGAGCGAAGTATTGCAATTATTTGCTGACTGGTATACACGTTACTGTTGGAGGAATATTGTCCTCTAATGTCTTGTTCTAGAATGTAAAATATTATTTTATTCACTAGTATTTTACCAGACCATTGAGCTTTTTTCTTTATGATTTAAAGTACTTAACAGGAAAAAAAGGAAAAACCATATATTTGAAAACCTTGATTTATATGTTTCTTTATCTTCAGGGAAGTTTAGAAATAAATTTCAGTGACTGACAGCCTTTCCCTTAAACAAATAATAAAGCTTTGAGAACTGAAGGGTCTAAATCTACTTCCAAAATGCTATCAAAATGATTGCAATTATCTTACTAATCAGAAGGAAAAAAAAAAAATCACAAAAACTACAAACAGGAAATTTTAGCAACATTTTAAAGTGTGTTTCCTAGTATTTGCCAATTGAAAAAAAAAAAATGAAAACATTGCTTTCCAGCTCTTCAGAGCATATGTAATAATATGGAACAAGTAATAGCTTGTAATTTATACTTTACTCCAGTTGACACCCTAACATGATTGGAGGACAGGGGAGAATAACATACTTATAATACTTGACTGGCTATCTGCTGTTTCAGTGGCAAAGCAGCAGCAAAACACTGTAAAGAATTACAGTTGTTGAAATGAGTTCAGTGCCAACTTGGTAGCAATGAGTAGTAAGTGATAAGATGCTGTGTTAGTCTCTGTCAACAAACTTTTGTTACTGTTTAAAGTTAACACCTGGCCTGAAATCCTCCAAATACCCTGATACTTTAGAGGAGAACTGACAAGAAATAAAAGAATGAAGACTTAGCTCTGACATAGAGTCAAAGAAAAGAAGGGAAGAGGCATGCAAGGAAAATGCAGATGCATTTCCCTGATGAGAAGTCCCCACGGTGTCTTTCCAGTTGGGGTATTGTGAATTGGACTTCACTTAATTTTATGTAGTTTTAATCTTAATTGTCTGATGTCTCCAGTCCTCTCCATGTATTGAAACCTTCACAGTGAGAAATTAAGCCTATAAAGATAAACAGCATTCTTGATAATGTATCTTACAGAAGAGTTTGGAATTTCTGGAACCAAAGTGTTGCTGAAAATCTTTTGGATCTGTATTTGCAAAATTAGTAAATGCTTTTAAATAATATTTGATTAACCAGTTACTAGATATGTTGCTTATTCTGGATGGCCACAAATAATAGGTTACTTTTCAGTCAGTGACCATAAACTAGACTAGAACTAATATATTCCCTCCTATTTTTTTTTAAATCTGTTAAAGTTTGTTTACCTCTTTCTTTACATGCTTCTGCCTCTCTCTTGCTTATCTTACAATATTCAGGAATATTCCAATAAATTTAATGGAATCAGAAAGGAATTGGCAAGAAAAGAGGTAAGACTGCAGTCTGAGGAGCGTTTATATTTGGATCCATAAGTCTCTGAAGCAAAGATTAATATTTTCCAACATGTATAAAGCCACAAAAATATTAATATCTATGCTAGTCCTGGAAGAAGCTAACTGCTGTCTGAATTTCTAAAAATAGTACTTGCTTTCAGAAGGAATTTTGATAGGAAACAAATCATCTGCCATGAATAACTATTCTAGTTCAGTAAGTTTTGTGTTCAGTGGTGGTTTTTATCTTTTTTCTATTATTTTGTGTATTAAACAGATGCTCAAGAAGGCTATTAATAATGTCAGAAGAATGGCTTCTCATCCAACATTACCATATTGTAAGTTCAGTGTGTTTTTTGTAACTGCAAATTATATAAAAGTTATGTAAAGTTTATGCACTACAGAATAGCCTTTGGAAACAATGATTTTTTTAAACCAAATGAGTATTGTATTTCTTGTTATTTTGACTTGCATATGCAAGGATAGAAGGATAAAGCTACATTAGTATCAACAAGTAAATAGTTTCGTATTTCGGAACCATCTAAATACAGTTATTGAATAAAAAATACATATAGCTCAATAAGGTTTGAATAGCATGGGTTTAAGTTTCAGTGGCACCCATACTACATTATGCTGGATACTGTGACAGATGCTGTGGCTTTAGCTGTTTCGAGGATTTTGTGAGCTGGTGTGAGATTTAATGTTTTGGAAGAAACCTTCCTGCTCAACTACAGGGATGCCTGCAAAAAGTCAGTTAAATGTTTTCTTTTGCAGATCTGACAGGTGCTCAAGATGGTAGCGTAAGAATGTTTGAATGGGGTCATGCACAGCAAATCACTTGTTTTCGGTCTGGTGGCAACTCAAGGGTAACTCGAATGAGGTTCAATTACCAAGGAAATAAGGTAACTAACAGGGTGCTTCTGTATTTACCCTATTCTGTTTCCTCAAACAAGTTGTAAATTAGCTGAAGCATCATACTCTTCCAATCTCAAGTAGCTTCTCTTAATTTTGGGAGATAATTTTTCTGTAACATATACATACATATTTATAATTTATCTCTTTTCAGTTTGGAATTGTTGATGCTGATGGGTATATAAGCTTATATCAAACAAATTGGAAATGTTGCCCACTTACTGGAACTTCACCAAAACCATATTTGGTAAGCAGAAAACTAAACTTGCTTCCATAAATTTCTGTTGTGCTCTTTTATTTCCTTGCCTCTTCAGACATGTTTAAGACTGAGCAAGGATTATACTGATAAATTCATATTGGTCAAGATTTAATAATACGTTGTTGCTATTCTGCAGTTCATTTGACAGACAAATTCTCAAATTCTAATCATACTACTGAAATTGTAGAGTAGGAATTGCAATGTCGTAACTGAAATAACTTTAATGTTCCTTGAGAATTATCACTTTCCTGAGGAAGTTTAAGCTTTCACACTTATACAATATTTGTTTATTTTTTAATTAATTATTTCTAAACTGCCTTTTTTCAGACCTGGCAGTGTCATAACAAAACAGCCAATGACTTTGTTTTCATCAGTTCATCATCTTTGATAGCTACCGCAGGATTGTCTTCTGACAACAGGTAACAACTTACTAATTGCTGCTCTGATAATGTTTAAAGATGAATTGGTACCATGTTTACTTCCCCCTCCCCATGTTCTGCTTCAGCTTTATGGTGATTCTCCTTAGGCAGTTTAAGAGCAATGTGCATACTTCCTCACCTCTTTGTGGGAGGTAGAGAGAAGCAATATTTACTCCTAAATTCCATTTACTTACTAAAGGTATGTAGGAGGCACAAAACCTCTGTTCATGTTCCATATGAACCTGTCTTAAATTATTTTCACAGACTTAACTACTTCTGTATAGCTCTTCAGTTAACACTTTTTGTAGGTTTGGATGAAGAAGTAGCAAGAATTGCTAACATTCAGCTACAAAAGATTGTAATCTCAATATGAATCCTTTATGAGAATAAGTGGTAGTAGAATGACTGTGTAGCAGGCATGTTCTTACAGTGTATGTATAAGTAATTTGGGGTCTGCTCAAAAGTAATAACTTTTAAAGCTTTTTTTCCATGCTTTATGCCTGCAACGGTTTTCCTAAGATTCATAAGACTTCATTCAGACCTTCAAAACATTTAAGCACATTTCTCATTGAATTAAAATTATTTTTTTCTACAGAAATATTTGTCTTTGGGATACTTTGGTTTCACCTACAAATAGCTTGGTGCATGGTAAGTAAAATACAATGAGCAAAATATTTGATCACAGTAAAAATACGTGTCTTTATGGAAAAGTTACTATAGAAAGCAGTTTTGATGCTAGTAGTAGAACAACTTTCACTGCCCCACATAGGTGCATCAGCAGGAATCTAAAAAACAGATTATTGAGAGATGATACAAGACTGTATATGAATGGTTTCATGGACATGAACACCTTCCTTTGCATACCTTCTGTCTTTGCATCACTAGTGCAATCACTGAAAGCCTGAAATCTGTTGTTTTTTTTTAAGACTGAATAAAACTTTTTTTTTTATATATAGTGACTAGCATATTTAGAAAATGATAACTATAAAGCTGTAAAAACTACGCTTTTTTTTCAGAGCTACCAGAGTTGTGTGTTGCATGGATATGCATACACATTCTTCAGCTCCATGTTTCTATGGCTGTGTCTGTACTCCTAAGTCAGAGAGGCCCCACTCAACACTAAGCATTAGATCAAATAATGGCACTATAAAGATAGCTTTAGACACTTCTAGATATGTTATCTGTTTGAAAAATATGAGTGGACTTGCTTTTTAAGAACTGTAATGAGAATTCTACCCTCAGAAACTGCGGTTATGAAATGGTTCTCTGAAGTTATGTACATGAATAAATATGCCACATTTTCTAGGAAATCTATTATTATTTTTTTATGAATAGATTTGACAAGCAGATATACAAATAAGATCTCATATAGTAATTTTCAGAGTATAACTTCTAAAGATGTGCCCACTACTACATTTATTAAATACACAGTGCATCTTTGCTTTCAAAGATTGTCCAGTCATTTTTATTCTATGTATTATGCCAAATATATCGTGGAATGTTTTAAATGCTTTCTGGGTCTGTGTACAGCTTTACAAAAATACTTCTGAAGAATTAACCCTGTGAGTATGCTTTTTGAGATGTAATAAATATTTAGCTGGGTTTCATTGTTTCTATTACTAATATTTTGTTGCAGTGGAAAAGAAAAAAATTCCAATGTCTCAAACACAGGATTAGGCAGAGAGAGTGAAGTTGTGAACTCCTTGTAACTGAAGTCTGGTAAATGCTTAGGCATTATATATGAGGTGCACGAAATTTCAAAACATAGATTTAGAGAACCCTTTAAATCACAGGTACAATATATTAACATATTAGGATTTATAGCATCTAGTCTCTAACATACTGAGCTTTGCTCTGATACCTGTAATCTTACTTTTACTTCTACTCATTTGGAAGAGTAGACATATTCAAATCTGTAAACCAGCAAATTTAAAGTAAAATAGCCAGTGGAAACTATTGTCGTAAGATATCTGGTCAAGTAATTCAGGAGGACATTTTGTGTAGGAAACATGCCTTGACATAATAGTTGTTAGAGAACTTGAAATCTGTTTCTGATCAAGGCTTAATAGTTCATGATTACACAGGGGCAGGAATAAGTGTATGATTTTTCTTCCATACAGATTATAACTGCTTCATGTGGCAATAGTACAACCTCAGGATGTCTGATGTAAACCCAGCTTCAAATACATATATAGTACTTCATTAAGTAGGCTGGCTGTGGTCAGCTGGATTATGGCTTCAAAGACACTCTTGTTACTGTGTTGAACTATTAGAGATTCATGTCATATTAACATTAATACAGTGTATTTATTTAAATTACTTTGGCTTTCAGCTTTCATCTGTCATGACAGCGGAGCAACTGTTCTGGCATATGCTCCAAAACATCAGCTCTTAATCTCTGGAGGCAGAAAAGGCTTCACATGTATAATTGACCTCCGCCAAAAACAGCAGCAACAGTTACTCCAAAGTCATGATTCTCCAGTCAAAGCAATTGCTGTTGATCCTACAGAAGAGTATTTTGTCACAGGATCTGCTGAAGGCAACATAAAGGTATTAATAAGAGGGAGGGAGCAGATGGAGATGATAATGTGTAAATTAATAAAGAGGTACCATGCGTAAGTGTGGAATAATCAGAGATCATATATTTGTTCTCAATCCTCCATTTTCACATATAGTACTTCACTTATGAAATGTTAGTCTTACCTTGCAGTAATCTTAGTACCTCAGTTAATCTTACCTTAGTCATGCAATATATTTCTTAGTATAGAAAATGAATATTAATATTCTGTAACCATGTAGTTAGAGATTGCTACATATCTTTTCTTTTGTAATTAGTGTCAGAAAAATGAATGCAGATCATAGTTCGCTCCAATTTTTGTGACTCATTACGAGTGAGATACTATTCGTGACTTAAGATCATGGTAATTACCATTATGAGAGATTGATGCTTTCCTTTTTCAGGTATGGAGTCTGTCTACATTTAGTCTTCTTCACACTTTCATCAATGAGCATGCTCGGCAGTCACTCTTCAGAAACATTGGGACAGGAGTCATGCAAATTGAGACAGGACCAGCAAATCACATATTCTCCTGTGGTGCTGATGGAACAGTAAAGATGAGAATCTTGCCTGATAGATTCAGCCCCTTTAATGAAGTGTTAAAAAATGATGTGAAGTTTATGATCTAATATTTTTCTCAATACAGTGTGTTACATTCCCGTTCAGCCATCTCTGAAAATATTTTTCTTGAAACTAGCCAACAAGCAGATATATAATGATAGCTCGTGCCACAAAGATGCTTCTTTTGTTTTCATATGTATTACCTGGAGCTTTTAATCCCTTATGCACTGATGCCTTAAAGATGAACAAGATCCTTCAGATTATGATTGTTGCCTAAAATAAAAGCTATACAGCACTCTGAATTATATATTTATAATGTTCCTAAGATGTTGCTGAAGCGGATTACTCCTTTTAGGTAGTTACACTCCCACCAGGAGTTTACCATCTGGGCATGGCCTTTATAACCAACTGGCCTTTTTCTGACAGCAGATCCAGATAGGAACCTTAGTTAATGTTACTTTTTCACTGTGGCAACTATAACTGTCTCTCATTAACTTGTGTAGTTGGCCAACAATAATAATTTATACCTGTATCTGGAAAAGAAGCAAAGCCTATTTTAGTTAGATACTCCTAGCATATCAGAAGCTGGCCTTGCAACATTCATATGAGCCGCTGTCTGTCTCCATTCCTGGAATCCAGGCTGTATACCTCTTTAACTCACTTGGTCTCTTTCCTCTGATCTAGGGTATAAGAAACTGAAGGACATTGTGTAACTTGTCTTCTGTTCTATAGCTTGACTCATTGCCATCAGGATGGCAGACTTAGCTTTTAAAAAAGAAATATATTTTTAACCCTGAACACTCCCTTTACAAAAATATGTAAATATTAATGGATATCTTCCTATTAAAATTGTCAAGATTATTCATGAAGATTTAGTCTTGATCAAAAAAGTACAGGAAGATGCTACTTTTAGGATATGGCATTAGAATTTCTTCAAAGAATATTTATTTGCATGTCTGTAGAGGAAAAAAAAAAAACTAATTTATTTTTACATTTTTTCCAGTAAGACTTTATTTAGCCCAAAGATACTCAGTTCCTTCTTAGCACTTATGTTCTTGTTTGTCTGCTTTTCCTAAATACTTTAAAAAAGTAAAAAGGAAAAAAGTTCAACAGCAAAGTACTTCAATACTGTCACTCTTTGTACTGTATGTTTACATCTGGTTTAAAATGAAAGGAAAAGTATACTGAAAAGACTAGATAGATTTTTTTTTGCCAAAATATTAAACTGCATAACTGAAATGTTTGACCAAAATATTAATGCACAAAGCCTTTACTTTTTTTTTTTTTAGTCAGCTAAAAACTTTTTCTGTAAGTATTTTGGTTTATTTTTCCTGACCTGATTCAAAACTTGAGAGCTTGACAAAGGTTTAATTTGTAAATTAGTTGTGAGGCTGGGTTACTTGAATGCCAATGGTGTACTTTTTGCTAAAAGATATTTTGTGAAATATAGCACCAAGACATTAATTGTAAGATAAACTTGTCAGATTAGAAACTGGGGATAAATAAAGCATAGTAGAAGTGAAGGGCTTGTAAAATGAACTTTGTAACATTCTCAGGATGCTTTTATCTTAAGAATAAAAAATTGTTTAAAAAGATTTTGTAAATTGTATTAAGGTCATTTTAAATGTATGTTTCGCAAGTTGCAGTGCAAACACTATGAAGGTTTTTATGCACATAACCTGAATTTTCAAATTGTGCAATAAAAAGAATGTGAATACTTTGCCATGAAGAAATGTTGTGACAGCATTTTGAACTGGTACAGCTGTTCAGTGGTTCAACTGTAATTGTTCTTCCACAACACTTAGATTGAAATCAAATTGATATTAAAACAGTTTAAGTACAGTGATGGACCAGAAAAGTGACACCACCTTACAGAACAGATTTGCCCAATGTGTGTCATCTGCTCAGTGACTGAGTTTCTACTAACCTCTATTCCTATTAAAGAAGCAAAACCATGGAGTTACCAGTAGCACACTCCTTAAGAGAATCAACTGAAACCCTGACTTTGTAGCCAGGTATAGACATGCATTAGTTTCATGCAACCACTGAACTAACAAAGTTACATTCAGAAAAGGAAAAATGTGCAAAACTATGACAACATTGTATAATGATGTCCTTGATGTTTTGTCCTTAAATATATGTATATATATTTCATTAGCTTTAATATTTCAAGCTTGTTTTATTGTACCGGCATTCACAAAAAGACGTCTTTTCATCTGTGAACTAACTGAGCAGATCTTATGTGGAATTTGCTAAGACATACAATGTTGTCATTTTTCTGAATAGAGCTGCACTATGAATATCCTGGAAAATTACGCTTACACCAGAAAACTAATGACTATGAGCAGGCATTTTTCAATAATGTTTATAGTTACGATAAGTTACTCTCGGAACTAAATTATGTAAAATCACTGTATTTGCCCACACCTTCATAATATTTCCAATAAATCATGCAGAAAGTCAACGTTCTAGATTTCCATGCTGCTGCTACTTCCTTTACAAATCAGTTGTATGCTTGTATAATGTTAATTGATGTTTAACAATTGTGGTAAGTCATTTTATTGGTACCTTTATTGTAATGATGGAATAATGGATGAGTTAAATTCTGTTCTATCTGAAACTTTTTAAAGGGACGTTCTCAACTTTAAATCAAGCCATTGGAGAAAAACTGAACTCAAAACTCTTCTAGCTGTTTGTTCAACAGTTTCCATCAACTTGTCTTTCCAGTGATTAATGCTTTCTCCCTGTTGCTATGCAAGTAAGTCAGAAGGTTGATACTGGTTACCCAGGGTCCTATGACTGTGGTAGCTGTATGCACAAATTGAACTTAAATAAAATTTACATTTCCCAGTGCTTAATCTCCAATAATCCCATAACAAAATAACTGAGTTGATAATGTCCCTTTTAAATATCATAGACTAGCAGTTGTGACTTGTGTTTGTCCATGCAGTAATACATAATGCGATCAGTTTTTTGAACTTGTGTTGTTAATTGATTTGGTTACCTCAAGCAGATTTGTGATCCAAGTTCCTCACTATTACTTTATTAACAAGTGAGAGTTAAACTCTGGCCATCTGGGTACTTAAACTGACTTGCTGTGTGACTTGCAAAACAGGTAATTCTCAGCTGACAGCTGATATCACAGAATGTTCATGGAGAAGGATGGCGAGTGGAATAGACTTAGATTTTGTACCATGCTGATGTGGCACAAGCTGAGCTTATGTGTTCTGATGTGTTTTAGGAACCTCACTACCACTTACAAGGAAAAAAAAACAAACAACTTTTGGGGATATTCTACATTAGGTACTGCTCCCTTCCTCTTAAGAGCACCCAATGTTAGCTTAGTTGCAATAGATAGGAAAATAAGCAACCATGATTAAAAGACAATAAGCTTGGAGCCTGGATATGTTCTCCAAGATAATTTTTCAAATGTTTATTTTTACTAAAAGTAGCGAAACAGCCTCTAATGGCAGGTTCAGCACACTGATCAAATACTTTCTATAAAATAAAGATACTGATTTACCAAGTTTCTTGGTGTTTTATTCTTCCCCATTTCTAGCTCTAAGTTCTGTACTTTATCTTCTTGCCTGTCTTTATTTTATTTTAATGCCTTAGAATTGTTTGTACATTAGTTTTTTGATGTCTTATTTTAAGTGCAGCACGTTATTTAACTATCAGTTGCATTTAAGTCTTACTTCTCAGTGCATGGTGCATCCTGTCCTTCTCCTTGGTAATGCTCACTTTTTAAAAAAAATAGAATCACAGAATATATGGAGTTGGAAAGGATTCATAAGGATCACTGAGTCCAACTCCTGCCTTCACACAGGACCACACAGAAATCAAATGATGTGTCTGACAGTGTTGTCCTAATACATTTTGAACTTCATCAGGCTCAGGCCCGTGGCCCCTGCCCTGGGGAGCCTGTCCCAGTGCCCGACTACCCTCTGGGTGCTGAATCTATCCCTAACAGCCAGCTTGACCCGCCCCTGTCCCAGCTCCAAGCCATTCCCTTGGGTCCTGTCGCTGTCCCCAGAGAGCAGAGCTCAGCTCCTGCCCCTCCGCTCCCCTGGTGAGAGAGCTGTAGGCTGCCATGAGGCCTCCCCTCAGCCTGCTCTGCTCTGGGCTGGGCAAACCCAGGGACCTCAGCTGCTCCTCATGTATCTTACCCTACAGGCTCTTCACCATCTTGGTTGCTCCTCTGCCCTACTTTGCTCTCTAGTTTTATGCTCTTACTCCATTGTGTTAAGTGTGTTACATTGTGTCTAAGGGTGTTATAAACTTTTCTGCTTTGAATATGTCCCTCTTTGTGAGGTGACCATCCTCATGAAGTAACAGTAATTTTTCCTCTGGTCCTCCAAAAAAAAAAAAAAAAAAAAAAAAGCCATTTACATGGTCCTCTGCAGTAATGGACAGTGTCAACTCTGAGCTTTGGCCACACTAATTTTCTCCCTACAAAGGCAAACAGCATTTCTGTAGCCCTCCCATGTCACCTGACCTCACTTCCAATGGTCGCACACTTTCTGCCTAAGCTCTAGAAGAAGATCCCTGCTCAACTAGGCCGACCTTCTGTCCTGCCTGCTTGACTACCAGCATTTTGGAATCGCCTGTTCCAGTGCTTGTAGGAGGTGGCTCTTAAAAATTGACCAGTGCTGATGGACTCACATGATGCAAAAAGCAGTTCCCCAGGGGACCTTACTGACATCTGGGCTCACTGAAGTCTGCTCTCACTGAATCCAGGGTTGAAGTTTTTGGTGGCAGTTTTCCTCCTATCAACAAAGATTTTAAACTCAGCTACTTCATGGGTGCTGTGGCCAAGACGGAGCTGTGGGCCACCCGCAGAGACCCTCTCTGTTCACCAGCAACAGATCTAGGAGGGCACCTTTCCTAGTCAGCTCCCTTAGTACCTGTCTAATTTAAATTAGAAAGGCTGTGAAGGTCTTGAACTCTTAACTATCCAATTTTCTCATTTCTAGAAAGGAGAGATGTGTGTTCCCACTCAAATAATTACATGGCAGGCAGCCAGCTCCTGCCAAAATTAAAAACGCCTCCCTGTAGAGCGCAGCAGAACAAAGGCATGACTTTACCCGGGGGTTGCTGTATGACAGCAGTAACTCCTGTGGCATTGCTCTGGTGAAGCACTGCACCGGGGTGCACAGGAGCCTGCTTTCCCCCGAACCAAGCCGGGCGCCTGTGACCCCTCTTCTCCCCTCACCACCC
>CM021797.1:64918415-64956144 GCA_011076525.1 Nettapus auritus | reverse complement strand
TGGGAGGGGTGGGTCTGGCTTTGGAGTACCGCCAGCAGAAGTGCTGCTGGAAGGGGCTCCAGTCCTGTGCAGATCGAGGAGGCAGAGCTCGGCTCAGCGTGGGGTTTGCCCGTGAGGAGGCTGGGTGGGCAGACGCCCCGTTCCGGAGGTCTGTCTGCCTGCAGAGCTCTGTGCCCTCAGTTACCTGCGGCTAGACGTGTGCACCGGTAAAGCATCGTCAGTGATGTTCCCATCTGCACTCACCTTGCTCCCTGTGCTGCTTTGCTTTGCACACGCCATCCCGCCCCACGCAGTCGCCACAGGTTGAGAGTTGGGCTGGTGGCCCTTCCATTCCTCATCCTGCCAACTTAGGTTGCTGCCGCGTCCGTGGGACAGAAAGGTAACACCTTGTGTTTCCAGGCATCGGAGTTTTACCTTTGATAAGCACGTACCGAGTGCCTTTTATCCTTGCCTTATTTTAAAATGAGGAGGAGAAGAAGAAAAAATCCTCCTTAAGGGAATGAGATACTCAGGTGCTAGATGAAGGTGTCTACACGTTCATTGCTCCTCTCAGGAGTCTCTTTCCTAAGAAGCATTTTCTGCTTCTGTCAAATAAACAGCATAAAAATTTGTTGAGACTCTTAACTTGGACCTGGTAGGAGAAGAAGTCCTGAGTGGAAGAGATGTGCAGTGGAAGGAAGTCCAAGAACTTTTTTGGGAAGGAAAATTTGATGATCTTGGAACACAACTGGAAGCAGGAAGAAGGAAATAAAACGTTCTGTAACACTTATTTGTTTATTTAACCTGGAAGCAAGAATACATGGAAAGTCATCGAAGTTACAGTGCAGACCTGTGAAGGAGTGCAAATGCATAGGCTCAAAATGGAAGTCGCTCGCTGTTTTTTGCCTTGGTGACAGGAAGCCACTCACTTCCGTTAAATAGTAACTAGCGTAATCTGGCCAAACCTCGATGTCAGTGAACTTTGTGGCTTAATTTGCCTATTTTTAGTTTTCTTCAAATACTTGCCGTTAGGTGAGGAATAATAACTGCTGCTTCAAATGACTGAGGAAACAAACAAATGGTTGAGGAATCTCAACCTTGGTTAACTGATTGTCAAGACAGGTCCTCCAAGAGGATGGTAGGATGCCTGATAGTCTTTAAAGCAGGTAGGGTGTTCCTACAGGTTATTTTTATACAAACAACAAAAGTACTTAATAACAAAGTAAGGTATGTAAACAGTAGCTGGTCTGAGAGAAGCTACTTTATCGGTATGATAAAGTTTCTTCTAAATTCCTAGTGTTCCCTCTAAGTTTACTTCGTAATAATTTTTTCGTTGTTGTTGTTGTTGTTGTTGTTTTTTTTACCTTGGATTTCCCTTAATTTTTTAAAAGTCATTCTTACACCTGAACAGACCAAACAAAAAATGTTCCTAAAAAGATAAGAAAAGAAAAAGTCACTAAGTGATATTTGTGGTGATTTTAGCATTGTTATAATCCACCTAAATTACCTGCTTAATCTAAACGGTTGGAAGTTTGTTTTCAACAGGTCTTATGGCATTGGAGTAGTTTCTGTCTGCTTAGGAGTACTGTCTGGTTAAACTGGGTTTATAGCTGCTAACATCAGAGAGATGTAATACAAAGCATGTGGATTGTACTTTCTTTCCTCTTTTTTTTCTTTTTGTTGTTTTGTTTTGTTTTACACCCTGTGTAGTTTCTTCCTGTTTTTGTTTGTTTGTTTGTATTTTTCCTCTGTTAGGTAGGCCATGCAAACTACTTTATTTTCATCTTCCCAAAATGACAGATTTCTTATTCTTTTTAAGTTATGTTTTGTGTATCAGGTTGGTCAGATGAGCAAAAGAAAACATAACTGAAAAATACAGGAAGATTGTATGTAAGGTAGGTCTGAATATGCCTCAGGACATATTCCCACAATACGTACCACAGTTCAACGAATTCTCTCATCTGTTGTTTGGAAGATCGAGGTAGAGAATGTTGTGCTCCAAGAGCTGGACAGTTAATGGCAGATGACACAGGATTGGTGTTCCTTTTCTTGCGGCCTTTCTCAGCTGTGATGTAGCAGAAGGTCTGGTCATCTTTGTTGGATACTGGCTTTGCAATCAAAGAAAGTGGCTATGGCTTGAAATTAGTTACGGTTTGTTTATTTCCCTTTGCTTCCAGTGTCCTCAGATCACAAGACCTGGAATAAATGTTACGTGTGGTCACAAAGAAGTTAAGATGGTATTTTGGCAGTTAAGCAAAGTAGCCAGAAGTTTAACCAGAAGTTCTTTCACTCCCTTCTCATGTAATGCTTTGCTCAAACCAGAGCTGCCTTTTGCACCTTGAGCATGGACTGACCTCACCCTCCACTGAGGAGTTTGGGTTTTGTGCTGTGAGATCGAGGAGTGTGATGTGCAGAGCACGTGCCAGTTTCATTAGCGTTTCTAATGAGCCTCAAGGAAGGGGAAGAGTGCTGAACACTGGATTTAAACTAGAAACATGTGCTTCAGGTGCAGTTTTCTGAACTGGTCATTCAAGCCATCATTTAAACTGAAAATACCACTTCTCTCTTCCTGTCACTCTGGTAAAGTCTGGGATTTCCACAGCGGCCTTGAATTTACTAAGATAGGTGTGTGAGATGAGGTATCAGATAAAATGCATGCCCTTTAAATGATGCATGTTAAGACTCTTTGTTAATTGCAAAATTCTGTTCTTGTTTAGAGTCCTGGAGGGTAAGAAGAAGGGTAGAAAGTAAGTGTCTCAGATGTTGATCAAACATTACAAGGAATTCAGAGATGTTAGGGTGACTTTAGAGGTGCTACCTACCTCTGAGATGATAAAACCATTAGGTGGCATTGGTAAGTTGTTAAAATACATGCTAAGGATTAAGGTAAAGAAGGTATCTTTATTAAAATTTGCAATTTACCTGGTGCTTTCTGATTAAATGAAAGCATATTTCCTAATAGGTGAATTTTAGTATTACATATGAATAGTTTAATCTAAGATCTCATTTTCATTTTTCTTCCAGAAACAGAGTTGGGTATTTTTAAATTTTCAAAACATTCAGTTGTGAAATTCGGTTTCTGTGATCGGGTCAACAAAACTTTCCACTCTCATGACTTACTTGAATTATAATGACTTTGGGCATATAAAATATATGGCATACTTACCAAAATGTGGTGTTTTCTTCCTCTTTATGGAATAACACGGTGAAGAATGCTCTATCCTGCAGAAATCAGGTTGGTGCATTGTTTTCTAATGGTAGCTACCTGGGTGCATGTTTGGGTGTGAGTGATAGTTGTTAAATCATCTGGAGGAGGTTTGGGTGAGCAATGGGGTGGGCTCTGGCAGCATCCACAGGGGAATACTTGGTCCATTTAGCGTGTGTCCGGAGGTCCCAGAATTCAGAATTAACAACTGGAAATGCTGTGTGACATAGGAATTCTATATTTATTACTGAGGTCAGTAGCTGAATTATTATTTTGTGGTGATTATTTGGAATTAGCTATCTCAAGTAAATACAGTCTTTTTTTTTTTTTTCCTCTCTCTTTCCACAGTGAAAGGCTTCATTGTAACTTTATTTTTGCTTTAACAGCACAGCTTTATGGGAGTGTGTTTGAATGCTGTGCCTGCTCTAAGGAGCTGATCTTAAGAGAGCAATTCAGGAAATGGGATAACAAAGCAAGCTTTTAAAGAACAGTGACTAGTGTTCTATTCTTTGTAATTGTATGTGCCTTACTTTCTTACAGTGTCTTCATTTCATATTAATAGTTTAACTTTATGCTAGTCAAATATATATATATTTTTAAGAACAGTGTAATTTGTCTCATGTGATGCTTTGTCTGCAGAAGCTGCTGGGGCTCACCAAGTCTGTCCACCATAAATACCTGAACTGAAGAAAAACACAAACCTATAGTCCATGTTACCCCTCTGTGTGGGAAATAAGTGGAAAAGGGTAGAATAAATTAAACTGGAAGGTACTGAGAAGTGGGTCTATTCTAAGAAAGCATACCTGCACGTGATGATTTAGAAGATCTTTGTCTCTTGAACTTGGAGGTTGAATACGTATTTGTGCAGGAAATAAATAAATAAAAAAAATGTAGCTACCACTAACTGATTTTGAAGCCCTCCATTCCATTCAGCATAGATATAACACACAATTTTATCAAATTGGCAATTTTGGAAGATGTGTTAAATGTTAGTGTATTTAACAAGAAAGAAAATACCTAGGGAAAAAAGTGCGTAAGAAGGAGGTAGTCTTGTTCAAAAACACACTGAAGTGTAATTTATCAAACAAAATGCTAACACATTTCAATGATTGATTAGAAAATATGATGTCATTAAGCATTCTGGTTCTCCATGAAAATGAATTTTCCTGTAGTTTCAAGCTGAAACAAACTGGTGCTGGGCCCAGTTCTCTTATAGCTGTGGCAACCACTTTGACTTTGGTAGGTAATACTGACCTATCAAAAGTATATTGGGACTGCTGCAGAATATTATATATATCTGAAGAAAGTATTTTATGTGCAAGTACAACAGGAATTCTGGAAGTTAATCCAGAAATCCTGAAATTAAACCAGATTTCAGGTGATCAGGACTGTTCCCTGTCAAAATGTTACCAAGCCCTCCAGACATCCACACATCACTGCTCTCACTTAGTCCTAAAAGAAACAAAATTTACCTTCGTGCTTCCTCCAGGTCTGGGCAAATCTAAGATATAACTGAGTCATTGGTATCAAAGGCAGGGTGGGTAAAAATCTTGTTTGTTTGTTTTTCTTCTTGTGACTATTGGATTTCAAAATGTGTGTTAGGCAGCAGCTCATTTTCATCCATAAATGGTCCTCTATAAAGCAGAAGGCCTTTTTCCTGTTAGACATAAATAACAAAGTGCTCCTAAAATATAATTCAACTTTTTGTCAATGTCAGAAGTGAATAATTGCCATTTGACTCACTGAAAACATTTTAGTTTTATTTTTATACAAGTAGTTTTGCAGGGGCTTTTGGTGCTTCTTTGCTTCGAGGAAAGAAGAGGAAGTTGTTACGTCAGTTACTATTAATAAAGTATTGCAGTTTTACATGAAACAATCAGTTTTTAGAGCTCTCTCCAGTTTATTGTGGTTAAATAATATGAAGTATGTTAGATGTGGCTAAAATATACCCCTATCCTTTCTTCTGTCCCAAAATGTTTTTCAGACTGTGGATTACTTAAATACTGAGTGTGTAGAAAAATAATGACTGATATTGGAGGTCACCTGTGATCTTCTGACTCAGCTGTTGCAGGTGGTACTCTCCAAGTACTGAGTCCATGCAGGTGTAAGAAAATATAGACAAGGGTCTAGTTAAATACCCCGTAGTTAAGTCCTAATTGTTAAGCCAATTTAGAGTATTTCTAGCTAGATATGTGGTCCTTTAAGGTATCCTTACAGACTTTTGGTAGAAGAGAATTTGTTTCATGTATGTGCATAGTCCTTGTGTGTTAATTTTCAAGTGCTGTTGAGAAACCCTTGCCCATCTTCAGCCTGTCCCACATCCTTCCTCCCCAGCTGGCACCACCAATTCTGTGTTTCAGCAGCTAGGCTTCAAGTGACTTTTGTAGTTCATGCTTCTTTACAAGGTGAAAAAAGTCAAGAAAAATTGATCATCAAAAATTATTATTTTTTTCTTCTTCAAAATTCCAGGTCATCTTCACGTGTTCAGCCAATAGACACTGATATTGCTTAAAATTTTCTCATCTTCCTGTTTACAGCACTTTTATGCATGCTAACTGCAGAGTTTTTATTTAAAAGAAAAATCTATTTCTGAGGGTAGTTTGTCGACATTCCTAGAGCTTCATGCTCAGTGGTGTGTTTTAATTGCTTATTTTATATTGAAGAAAGTAATTGACTACTACTGGGCCTCCAGCTTGTAGTGTTCAGGATTCCAGACATAAAACCTGTCTCAAGCAGTCTAGACTTAGTCTTATCTATGGTACTACTAGCACTTGTAACTGCGCTATCGTTTTGGAATGATAGGAATGATTTTGGAAACAGGAATGGGTGTTTTAGGGGCATGTAGGACTAAATTATTATAGGATAAAAAGTAGAAGTTTTTTGCAAAATATACAGAGGGGAGAAATAAAATGTAAATAGAGGGTAAAACAAGAGACAAAGCAGAGCTTGTTTTAGGACTCTGCTTAGCTGTTCAAAAATTTACAAGTCAATTTGGAAGAGGCAGTTGATAACCTTTATCTTTAGCTATGTAGTTATGGCTATTATTACAGTGAAATATGGAATAATATGGCTCGAGTGCTTTGTTTGTATCTTTGCTGTCCTTGAAATGTTGCATTATTTATGTAACAAAATCTAAAGCTGTCATCTAATATTTTTATGTTAACCTTGTGATACAAGTTGACTCTGTTGCATTTGAGATAAAGGACAGATCTGCACTGGAGAGATGACAGGTTAAATAAAGATTTCTATTTTTTTCTCCTCTTGTACTTCTTACAAGTAAGTAAAAACCACTATTTAAAAATGTACGGTTCATCAGTAGGGGTCTCTCCTGCTGAAGTCTCAAGTGGATATTCAGGATGAGTGTAGCAAATTTGTTCTCAATGTATTCCTGTGTTTTTCAATGTACTTGGAAATACGTGGTATATATATATATGTGTGTGTGTTTCAAAATGATTTAAACACACTGAAGGGAAATTAATGTATTTTTCCTCTGTTTGACTACTGCTTTCTTTTTCTTCTGTCACTGAGTAGTACTTAATATTAACAATAATGTGGCTAAATGACAGAATTGTTTAGCCTCCTATCTGATGAAATAACATTGTGAAATAAGATAATATAGATCTGTTACTATAATAAGTGTAGCGGAAATCTTGATACTTTTTCTAGCTGCCAGCCCTTTTTTTCCCAAGCGTTTGATAATATATTGGTAGGTGGAATTGTTTTTCATTTGAAGGTGTTGCTCTAAAAATGGTTTATATGATACTTTTCTGTTTCCATGAGTTTCACGTCAAGGTCCTTTCTCCTACCTTATGTAAATTCAATTGATTATTTCTGGGTACATCGACTTAATTTGTTATCCATTAAAATGTTCACTGTAGCCACTGTAGCACTTTGATTTATTGGATTAACCCTTTTTTTTTTAAGAGCTTTATAAATCCTTTTTTGCTTGGAAGCTTTTGAAAATTTATTAAAGGTTACATGTAGCATTGAATAATGGCAGAAATGTGATTAATCAAGGAATCATAGAATGGTTTGGTTTAAAAGGCATCTTAAATATCGTCTAATTCCAATCCCCCTGCCATGGGCAGGGACACCTTCCACCGGACCAGGTTGCTCAAAACCCCATCCACCCTGGCCTTGGGCCCCTCCAGGGATGGGGGATCCACAACTTCTCTGGGCAACCTGGTCCAGTGCCTCACCTCTGAGTGAAGAATTTCTCCTTCACATCTAATCTAAATCTACCCTCTTCTAGTTTAAAACTGTTACCCTTTGTCCTAATCTTTGAATTGCAGAGAAATCTCTCTAACGCGAGCTGTCAGTCTGTGTTGTGCTGGTCCGCAGAGAACCACGCTGGTCAGTGAAGCAGAAAGTGTGTTGATTGCCACCAAATGCATTTGTGCAGTTTTACTGGTGGTATGTGCTGTACAAGTGATTCTCCACACGGAGGTGGATAGCTGTGAGTCACCAGAAATGAGAGCTTTGCTGGTGATGCCAGGAGGGCAACTGGGAACAGATGAGAATGCCTGCTAAATGTGAACTCATTGGAAGGTAGTCAAGTGCTGTGTACATTTTCTTTATTTATTCCTCTGAGGTGTTCTTTCACTGCAAACAGTAGGCTGAATAGGAGAGAGCACATGAAAAGAGATGAAAGCATCTATTGAAAGCATGTTCCAGGTGACATCAAAAGATGAAGGACACAGAATATGGCCTCGACTATTAACTGTAGTTTGTGTAGTACTGGCCATCTGATCTGCCATCCCCCCAAAAAATGTGATTTAGTTTACTGTGGTTTCTCCTGAGCTTTCTGCAGATTTTTTTTTCCACGTAGTTTTGTTGTTGTTTTCCACTTCTACAGAATTTCAGCATGGTCATTTTCCAATAGGTTGTTTGAAATTTAACACATTTACACAAGCAGACATTCAGTAGGATTTCTTTTTAAGGATCTTGTTTTACAAGAACTGTGCAGTTCTATGTATCAAGCTAGGTCTGGGGTTTCAGTCATTGCAGAGTAAGGAGTTTTGAAAATCTTTCCTGAGTGTTTGGATCCAACTGAGGGGAAGCCAACATTTCGGATGTATAAAATCTGTCAGGAGAAGAGGCCTAAAAACAAAGTGTGTGCTGCTGTTGTGTACACAGGAAACCATGTCACAAAAACAACCCCCTTCTCTATTTAAGTGCAAGAGGTTGCATTGGGTGGCAGTTTGGGGAAGGAGAGTGTATCATTACAGTGGACTTTGAGATTCAAGTTTAAAATGGTAATAAAGCAGAACTCTGTACTAGCCAAGCTTAAACACAGCATGCACCATTTAGCAATATATTAGTTTTACAGATTAGTTTTACTGCACTTGAAAGAGAAGTCCACAGCTAAACGTGTGGTTATGACCAGTTTTGTTTTGTTTGCCTTACAACCTTGTTATTGTCAAAGGGGTCATAGCACAGGCCTGAAAATTGGCGTTCTGTGTCTTGAGGGAAATGAATGCATTGATGGACAGATAAACAGATAGGCAAAATGATAATTAAATAATTAGCTAGGAGGAGTGAATTCAGAACTTGATCTAGAACTGGAATAGTGATAAGCAGCAGAAGTATCAAAGAGCTTAAATGGACTTCTTGAGAACAAAAATTAAAGACCTAAAATAAAAATTTCATGTATAAGTTTTTTTTTTTTTTTCCTTGTTATGAAAAGCTGCATAACACCACAGCAGTGTAACCTAAGGCTAACCAAAAACATTTGGCAGCAGTGATGGCAGAAAAGAGGCGTCTTTCTCAAAAGATCCTCATGCTGCAGAAGCATGGCAGTCTGAAAGTCCCTGGCAGTGAAGATCTTCCCTGCGCTCAGTAAGGCCCTGCTGGGAAGAAGTGGTAGAGATAGTGAACTAAGGCTTTTCTAGATACTGTTTCTCCTTTGGGTGGATATGAGCAGAAAAGGGGGAATTGGGGAATTCCACGGGGCAAAAATGTTGAGACGGCGCATGGGCTTTGAAGCGGGTGACGCCCGTGTTTGTGTGGGGACGAGCAGGCCATCGCCTTGTCTGCACTGCTGCCCAGGGCTCATGGTGGGGTCACGGCTCTCCACGAGGGTCGGCAGCCAGGGAGGTGTCCTGCAGCATGGGGACACCTGGAGCACAACCACCAGGATGTCGTGGTGGCAGTGGGCTGTGCACCAGGTAAGTGCTGCGCAAGGCCTTCACACACGTCACAGGATTGTGGTCACCCACCCGTAGCAACCTTTAGTTATGCTCCAGTGTCAAAAGGGGGTGATTTTGTCTCCTGTGTCCAGCTGGGTGGCTAACTGCGAATCTTCTGAGGCTGTACTGCACACTGAGGGACGTGAGCACATTGTTAATTGCTACCGCGTTCCTGATTTCCTCTGCTCACGTAAATTCCACTCACACAGTTCCCCTCAAGGGCGACATCTAAGTGCCTGGCTAATTTGGAGGCAATTCATTCAGGTGCTTCATGTTGCTGCAGGGTGCCCATGAAAACAGAGTGCCTTGAGTTTGTTTATACCTTACCGTGTTGTAATTAAAAGTTTCAGACTGCGGGGTGAGTGCCGCTTGGTGAAAGCTGTAAGTCCAGATAGCAGAAGGCCTCCACAGTCAGAGCTGGGGAAACCAATGTGCACTGGATAACCCCCACTTGACTCACACCCTGTTTGATTAACAAAAAGCACAAGGAAAACAATATTTCTCAAAAAACGGATATGCAGAGACCTGTTAGACCCTGCAAGAATTTTCAGTTAAAAAGCTCTATTCTCTACGTAAGGCCTCAGAGCATCTTTGACCGCTTGATCCTGTCACCAGTGCCGGTCATCCCAGCATGGTGTGGCTGTCCTATGCAAGCAGCTGAAAACCAAATCACATAAATGGGTCTGCTGATAACTGGCAATTTGATGGCATTTCCCTGGCTGGCACATCCATCTCTGTCTGTCTGGGCAGCCTGGTGGTAGAGTAAGCATCTCTTGGGCTGTGACAAAAGTCATTTCCCAGGTATACCTAATTGGATCCCTCTGCCTGATGGCAGTTTTAAGAGCTGTGTGGAGTGGAAGGCAGTGAAGGCATATGGTGGCTCGTGGGAGAGGACTGGGGACTCCCACAGCCCCAATTACTTCCAGCTTTTGGGGATCATGGTGTGTGCCGAGCCCTCAGCAGAGCATGGCACCAGGCAGTTGTGTCCACAAGTTAGGCTCCTGTATCTGAAAACTTAACGCATTAAGCATCGAAATAGGAAAAAGCTGTCTGTGATTATTGTGGAAAAGTTACTCTGTAACACTTGAAGTGTGGCACCTTATAATAAAACAACTCCCTTCTTTGATCCAAGTCTTTAAATTTAACTTCAAATGCAAGATTGTTTTGAGGGAACAAAAATGGCGCAGTCAAGTGCTTCAAAACCATAACCTCTTTTTTTTTTTTTTTTTTTCCCCTCTATGTGGTATTTATGCATAAATCATTTCTAGTTATAAACAGGCAATGACAGAGTATTTCTGATTCTTCAAGAGGGAAACCTGAGGCTGTCTGTCAATCAGTGTAATTTATCATTGCTCTGACTTTTTTCCAACTGTAGCCCAACTTAACAAAGAGAGAAAATTGAAAGATAAATTAATAAAGGTATTCTGTCAGAAGCTGGTGAAATAAGAAGTTGAAATTCAAAAACTATGGGAAGACTTCAGGAAATAACTTGCCTGCCCTTAGTACTCTGAAGTGCTCTGAAGGAAGCAAACACTCAAGCTAGAGAAAGATCAAATTAAGTTTACACCCATCTACGCTTACAGCACCTTGTTAGAACTCACCGTTCATATTGTGACCAAAGGATGCAATGAAAAGGAACAAAAAGTTTTGTTGTTTTTTTTTTTGTTTGTTTGTTTGTTTTTTTCATCCCTCTGTGTGTACATTAGCTGTTTACTCTGAATAGTGAGTTTTGCAGTTCCTCTTGTTTCCATTCAGAACGTGTACAAAGTTTGTCTTTCCTGTGCTTTTCTTCTCCACAAAAGCCCCAGAGATGGCTGAAGAGTGAAGATGAAAGCAGCCCAAGCTGACCTAGTAATTGTCACCAAGGGAAAACGGGCTCAGCTTTGAGCACACTGCATCTTTTATTGACAGTAGAGGTGTGTAAGTGAATTATTGCTGGAGGCTGTACAGCTGGTTGTGTGATCCAGGTTAAATGTGTTTATGGAAGGTGAGGTGGAGACTCTTCTGAACAAATCTAAACCAAGCTGAAGATCAGTCTGGTGGGGGAAACATCCTCTGTGATGTGTTAAAGCTCATTTCATGCAACAGAAGTGGAAGAGATCAGATTTAGGTTTTAGTTAAGCTTTCTTCTACATTGCCAGATAGAAGTACTTGGTTTGCATTGTGTTTTGCGCTCATTTAGCTGAGGTGTTTTCAGTAACAGGCAGTATTTGATAGAGAGTATAATTTGGAAAGTTTTTGTCATATAACACACAACCACCGTTAAGCACAATTTAAAAGTTAATTCATACCAAGCTAAATATCCCTATAAACAGAAACAGTTCTCAGACACTTGTTTTTACTACTGGTTTACTACATTGATTCATAAAATGAAAATTGCTTTAAAAGTTGTCTTTCCCCATAGGATTTGCATTTCCTCTGATTTTTGCAGAATGCCACATTCTAACAGGTTTCTCTAGGTTTCTCTGTAACAACCGCGTGTATGTACTTGTGTGTTGAATAAGTGTAGTTTGTCTGAACAGTGTTCTCCTCTGTGTTAATAATATACAGACATTTCTGTGCTTAAAGCTTTACAGTGCTTGGGATTACAAATTAAATTGCTTCTCAGAATTTTTTTACCTTCTCTTATTGTATCATTATAGGACTGAAATAACTTGGTTGAGATATACAGACTCTGTTTTTATTTTTAACTTTTTATTTTTTAATGTAATTTCATCCCTGAATTTTCTTGGAAAAATGCAGCATTCTGTTGGTCTCACTTTGTTTTTCTTGTCTATGTGCTCCCGAATTTATCCTGTTTTAAGGAATTCCCATAATCTTATTTAGTGTTCTTAGGTATCCTTATTTAGTGTTTAGAAATCCAGAGCTAATATCATTTTGGCTTATGTTGCATGTTTGTAAATACAAAATGTTAACTGTCAGTCTTCTGACAAATCTCTTTTCAGGAACAATACTGAGTTATATTTATTCTGGACTTTAAAGTACACAGAGCTTTCTGTTTGTGCTGTTTTCATAGCTGCTTTGTCATAATGAAGGAAATGCAAAACAGCTAGCTTACATTTTCTAACTTTCCTGATACTTGTTTTAGACTATTTTGCATGCACATGAATGTATTTATGGTTGTTATCGCTCCTCTTAACATTCTGCTGCTAAAGTGTTACAGGTGTGCAAAAGCTGGTACCAAAAAGAGGGGAAGGCTCTTTAATGAAAATCACAAGTTGTTCTGCTATAACACCTTCCAGCCTTTATTGTTTTCAGGGAAAGCACACATAATGAATTTATGACATTTTGTTATCACTTAGAAGAAAGAAACAGGTCAGTTCAGAGTACTAGTCCTTATAAAGGAAATCGTTTTTAATTTATATGCAGAAAATTATTAATTAATTATATTAATTTCTACTATATTAATTTCTATTTTCTAATTAATTTTCTACAACCTCTGTTTATGTGCAAAACACAGCTTGACCATGGCAACACAGGCAGTGACTCCCCACGTGTGCCGTTCACAGGTTGAAGTTTAGTCTGGATGGGAAGTTGCTGCTGAAGTGGCTGTAACTCCTCGACCTAGTGAGAGCACCAATTTCGTTATCAGCCACAGGAAGTCTGAGCTTTCAGCTCTTCATGCTTGCTCAGGTAGCATGCTCAGATTGAGAACATGTTTTTCAGAGCTAAAGTTATGGAGATCTGTAACTCTGCTGCCAAGTTACTAGCCTAGAGTTAAGCTCTAACAGTAATTCAGAACAGCAGGTAAGCACCTCCTTGTGTTAACTACAGCATATGGCTTACAGCATAGAGCTGTAAGGAAGCACACTTTGTCAACAGCCATTTCATAAATAAAACATACATAGTCTAAGTTTTGGTTTTGAATGCATCAAACTTTGCTAACGTTACCTGGTGGTAAAGATGACTAGTTATAGCATATTCCAGGAAGTGGAGATATTTGCTCTTGCAAAATATTTAATGTATTTGTTGTAGAGAGTATGCAAGGCAGCAAATCCCCTAGTGACTGCTATTATATTTCTTACTGGAGAGTTTGAAACCAGGAATCCAGACTGTTAAACTGCTTCAGACAATGCATGTTAATACCAGCACAAGCTTTCCCTGGCATAGGCTGAAACCAGCTCTTGTGCTGCAATCATCTGCCACTTTCACTTAGGTTCTTCTCTTCCATTGCTTTTCAAGTAGAAATTGTAAAAAAGGTAACATCTCAAGCTTCTTCCCTCAAAGAAGAAACTAAATGTATATTATGTGACATCTGTTAAAATATTTTTAACGTGGCAGAAGTTGGAAAGTCTTTATGGCTGTATTAAATAATGATTTTTGATAGGAAGGTGAGTTTAAAGAAATTTAACCTAACATATCATAATATCAAGTGAATATGAATGAGAATCAAATTAATGATGGGCAATTTCGTTAGTTCTGCTAACTAAGGCTGTGCCATTTTGAAAAATAAAATTATGTTGGTATATTGAATACTGTCTGCTTTGGTTTATAAACAATTTATAAACAATATTGTCTGCTTTGGTTTATAAGCAATTGTTTTTAATGTTTTATTGCTAGTCACCTTGGGATACATGACAAATATTTTTTGCTAATGTTAATGCTGTTAACCTGAAATGAGCTGACACTTGCCAGCATTGTTGCCTTTAATTATTATTATTTTGTTATAAGGTTTATAAGAAAGAGGTCTTTTGCTTTTGCCCTTGTCCTGCACACAGGACCAGCATTCATATACATACACACAGACGTTCATGCTAACTTTATTAGGTGGGTGGTGGTTGTGTTTTAAGAAGAGGTGAGGAGTTCTGAAGAAACCTGCCTTCTGAATCACAAATTCCAGGTCCCCACTGTAGCATGCATCTGTGTCTCATATTGTGGTCAAAGTTCATTTTAATTCTGTTCAGGTGTTTGCACCCTCTGTATGTGCTGGAAGATTTTTATGCTGCTGGAGGCTTCTGATCTTTAAGCTTTTGTTTGTATTTTGTGGCTAGTCTGTTCTACCTTGTTTTTAGATCAGCTTGTGAGCTGAAATAATTCATTCCTTCACCTGCTGTTCAGCCCCTGGATGTATTTATAAGCTTAGGTATTCTGGAATGAGCTTGCTTGTTCAAAGTGTAAATACCCCAAACTCTTCTTCCTGCTGCTAGAGGATGTGCATTTCCTCCCCTTGATAGCTCTTTTTTTTGCATTTCATCTGCTTTGAATTCTGTTCTTTGGAATGGGGTAACTGGAGTGCTAGTCAGTGTAGACATATGAATACTTACTTACATAGATATGTGTATGTCATAAATATGTCATAAATAGTATCTCTAGGTAGAGTTCTCTCTCGGCTGGAAATGCTTCTCATGACAATTTTTTTTTCTCATCTTTCTGGAGAGAGACTGGTAGGCTCCTGAACTAAGGATTTTCTGGTGCCACAGGCACAGGGTATAGACATACCTTTGCATTACCTGTTATATTGTGGTCGCATGTCTGGTACGACGTGGAAAACCATTCATCAACATGCAGGCTCGTCTGGCTGTGTTGCCATCAGGTTCTTGTGCACATTGTTAACGAACATATGGCAAGATACGTACTTTTTTCTGCTTAGCTGTTAAAGCTGTTATGATCAGCATGTGGTGGTGTAGCAGATGCTTTTAGAGCTAAAGGGCATACAGAGCTGTGAGCTCCTGGGTGAGTTCAGCCTTGGCGCACGCTCATGGCTGTGAAGTCCTGACAGAAGCAAAAAGAGGTGTGACGTGTTTGACCTCTTCACTCTGTGAGAAACAGCACCGACCACTCATCAGCAAATGTTGACAGCATTTGTCCTTTCAAGCTAACTGGAAGGATGGTGGAAAATCTTTGGGCATGTAAAGTTAACCATCTTGAACAGGGTTTGCCCTGAGCAAGTGTAGCTGGGGTAGCTGCTATTATAGAGTCAACTTAAGGATGAAGAAGGCTCCGTTTACTAACGTAGACATCCAGTCAGCAGGAGAGAAACTCAGTAGTGTTTGATTATTACATTAAAAATTACAACATTTGGGAGTTGAGGGTATCTGAGCTGTGAAGGAGAGCTATGGGGTGAGGATTGTGCAGGCCCTCCTCCACTGGGAGAGCTGGGTACTCTGCCCTGAAAGTGGTGGCTGCAAAAGCAAAAGGGACGTTGGATCTGTCACCAGTGCTGACAGGACACGTATGGTGCAATGACAGCCAAATTCCAAGGTCGGAAGTTAGGTCTTGAGATGGTCAAAATGCTGGCAGGCTGGTTGCAGGGCAGGTTGATATAAAGAACTATGGCATATCATAAAAGAGTTGTTCAGGACTGATAAAGTCCCTTAATTACCAAGCACCCTTAATGCCTGAGTGAATGTAATGGAAATTTGGGCTGAAAAATATGGTATCCAAACACGGTATTTTTGGAAGACCATGGTGTGTGCGTGTTACTTCAAATACAGGGGTGCCTGTGTAATCAAGCAATGAAAGATTAGGCATGACAGAAAAAGATAGGGCAGTGGACTGGTAGCTGTGGTTGAGGGCTGAATAATTGAAGGAAATACTCTAATGTGAGCTAATAAAGTTTCAACCTCATGAAAGCTCTGTTTCAACCTCTGTTTCAAGAAAACAGATGACTGAAACCATTTTTTGACCTATGTGGTCTCTAATCGTTTAGAGGGATTATGATATTTGCTTACCATTGGGATACAGGATAAGAAACAAGGCATCCTAAACCCACGCAGTTCATGCCTTTTGTGGGTTTCAGTAGAAGAGCTCAAGTTGTGGTTTACTGTTTACCCACATACCAAGTGTCTGCATCATCCTTTGTATGCACATGGGAGTCTGTGCATCACACCATTGTTTTCTTATCTTTTTTTTTCAAGTACTAACAGATTGACTGATTCATCATGATCCTTTCACATGGGCTCTTTTCCTTTTGTTCCCAGTTGATGATAGGCTCTCTTTGCTAAAGGATTCAAGCTGGTAAGCACTAATTTCAAACACATCTTTGTCTGCCAAAAATGTCATTCAGTCCTGCTCTCATGCTCATGTTGCTTTCTTCCTTTTGTCAGCAGAAACATTCATGTTCATCCGACTGAGGAACTCCATCAGGAAATCGGTTAGCTTTTTTTTTTTTTTTTTTTTCTTCTGTGAATCAGTTTTCTAATTCAGTCTGCTGTTGAGCTAAACAAATGCTTATGTGACTGCAGGCTAGGATGGGAGGAGAAGACTGAGCTGGTGTAGTATTTCTAAGGGTTGGGAATGGTGCAACCACCACATTTGGAGGTAATGCTTAAGTTTGCATTCATAAAAGTCTCTTTTTCTGATTTTGCGTGGATGTATCCCCTTTTATTGAAACAAGGCCTGCTCAGATTTATTCACTTTCTTCTGCATTGTTTACTTTTCTGAATTATGGATATCTCTTATCTTTGTGGGAGGCATCATGCAAACTCTTAAATTCTTCTGAGACAAGATTCATTAGTGAAGTTTTGGTTACATAGGTTGCAAGGTTTAGCTTTACGTAAACTCTAGAAGAAACCTTTGGTTAGCTTGATACTTACCCTTCCAGTACTGCCTGTTATCATTATTCCTTTAGTAAGTCCACTGTCCAACATCACTCTAATTGTCATCTATTTTTCACAATTAGCTTTCCATAAGTTTAGAGGCAAAGACAGGCTATTTTCACATAACCTCCTTCTGAGATAACCATTTCTGAATTATATCTTGGTTTTATTAACCATGTCCTCTTAAAAAAGCTTTCTATAACCTGAGATGCTGCTGTAAACTAATGAACGCATGGAAGCTTCTGTCACATTTTTCATTTCTCATCCATTCCATTTGCTGTTTTTAGTTTTCCTAGAAACTTAACATGTAATTTATTCAGTCATATGTCAATATACTTAACATCAGTTTATAAATTTTTTTAAAGGAAGTTATGTACAATATTTGGATTCTTAAATACTCTTAGGAAAGGTGTTAGGTTCTCTTTAAGCCAGTTTTTGAAGTATATATATATAGTTTTTGGAATAGTGAGTATTTGAATACAGTTTAGTGTTTTTTTTTTCAAATGTAAACTTGTGTTTCAGGAAAAAACTGAGGAAAGGATGAGAGAGTTGGGCCTTTTTAGCCTGGAGAAAAATGAGGGGGGATCGTGCCAATCTTGCCATGTTTAACCACAGAGTCACAGAGTGGTTGAGGCTGGAAGGCACCTCTGGAGATCGGCTGGCCCAACTGCCCTGCACAAGTAGGATCATCTAAAGCTCATTGAACAGGATCATGTACAGGGGAGTTTTGGATATATCCAGAGAAGGAGATCCCACACCCTCTCTGGGAAATCTGTGCCAGTGCTCTGTCACCCTCACAGTAAGGCAGTGTCCCCTCATATTCAGCCGGAACTTCTGTGTCTCAGTTTGTGCCTGTTGTCTCATGTCCTGACACTGTGTGCCACTGAAAACAGTCTGGGCCTGTCTCTTGGCACCCTCCCTTCAGATATTTATATACATTGATAAGATCTCCTCTCAGTCTTTGCTTCTCCAGGCTAAACAGGCCCAGCTCTCTCAGCCTTTCCTCATAAGAGAAATGCTCCGATTCCCTAATCACCTTCATATCCCTCTGCTGGACTCCCTCCAGCAGCTCCATGTCTCTTGAGCACTGAGGGGCCCAGAACTGGACACAAAACTCCAGGTGTGGCCTCACCAGGGCTGAGTAGAGGGGCAGGATCACCTCCCTTGTCCTGCTGGCAACACTCATCCTGATGTATCCCAGGATACTGTTGGCCTTCTCGGCCACCAGGGCACATTGCTGGCTCATGGTCAGCTTGCTGTCCTCCAGGACTCCCAGGTTCTACTCCAGCAGGTCAGCCCCCAACCTGTACTGGTGCCTGAACCCTGCACTTGCCCTTGTTGAACTTCATGAGGTTCCTCTCCAGCCAACCCTCCAGCCTGTCCAGGTCCCTCTGAATGGCAGTACAGCCCTCTGGGGAATCAGCCTCTCCTCCCATCTATGTGTCCTCAGCAAACTTGCTGCGGGTGCACTCTGTCCCTTCATCCAGGTCACTGATGAACAAGCTGAACAAGATTGGACCCAGTACTGACCGCTGGAGGACACCGCTACCTACAGGCTTCCAACTAGACTGCACTGCTTATGACGACCCTCTGAGCTCTGCCATCCAGCCAGTTCTCAATCCGCCTCACTGTCCACTCATTCATCCCACACTTCCTGAGGTTGACTATGAGGATGTTAGGGGAGACAGTGTTGAAAGCCTTGCTGAAGTCAAGGTAGAGAACATCCATTGCTCTCCCCTCATCTACCCAGACAGTCATCCCATCACAAAAGGCTGTCAGGTTGGTTAAGCATTCAGCAGCAGGCCCACATTCTCCCTAGTCTTCCTTTTGCTACTGATGTATTTGAAGAAGCCCTTCTTGTCCTTGCCATCTCTTGCTAGATTTAATTCCAAATGGGCCTTAGCCTTTCTCATTGCATCCTGGCACACTCTGAGAATGTCCCTATATTCCTCCCAAGTAGCCTGTCTCATTTTCCACATTCAATATACTTCCTTCTGTTTGAGTTTTGCCATGAGCTCCTTGCTCATCCGTTCAGGTCTCCTGCCTCCTCCGCTCGACTTTTTATTCATTGACATGCACCGATACTGAGCTTGGAGGAAGTGATGCTTGAATACTAACCAGCTCTTGTGGATCCACCTTGCCTTCTAGGACCCTAACCCATGGGATTCCTCCAGGTAGATCCCTAGAGAGGCCCAAGTTTGCTCTCCTGAAATCCAAGGTTGCAATCCTATTTCCTGCTCTGCTTCTTCCACACTCAGTCCTGAACTCCATCATCTCATGCTCATAGTAGCCAAGGCTGTCCCCAGCCTTCACATCAACAACCAGGCCTTTGTTATGATCATGAAGTATATGTTGTGTAGTTGTAGTGTTTGGCATTTGTCAGTACAACTTGGCACAGTAAAGTGACAGATTTACCTTGGAATCCAAGGAACTTGACCCAGGAATGACTAAGATACACAGATAGATACACAGGAAACAAAGGATGCAGGACACTGAGATTTCTGCATTAATCTTAGCTTTTCTTTAGCTATGCCCACTGCTTTAATATTTAGTTAGCTCTTATGAATGGCCATCTATTCATCGTAAGCAGAGGCAGGATTGCATTCCAGTATATATATGAGAAGGGCCAAAATAGCATCTGCAATCCACATGTGGATATTGTGTCTTAGGTAAACCCTTTGTGTAAACATCTCAGAGAATAAAAGCATGGCTGACATACATATGGGTGTCAAAGTGTTCATGTGTTTGGACTAGTAGTCATACACAGTTTTTTAAAACACGCTTCTTTAGCAGTTGTTTAATTGTTTCTGTGTAGCTTTTTCGCAAGTCAGTATATGGGGAGGAAGCACTGGGATTTTTAATTTTTTTTTAAAATGTCAACTAAGGAATACAAAGAGGTCCTGTTTAGTTCTTATCTGCAGTATCTTTTTCAAATTAAAAGCAAAAGTTAAAATGATATTTTTCTTTAAACTGGTTAGACTGGATTCTGAATTATTTGCTGCAGTTATTCTTACTCTGTTTCTGTAAAAGCCATAATACTGAAGGTCACCCAAAATAGCGTTATTTGTGATGCTTCACGCAGGGACTTTTTCCACCAGGCCAAGGTGCCACAGTTGGGGTTGACTTTATGATCAAAACTGTGGAGATAAATGGTGAAAAAGTAAATATGATATGCAAACCTGATGGTTTTGCATAAAAATTAAACGGTGGCACTGTAGTTTGGGTTTCTTGTGGCAGCTTGCCTGCTTCTGGAAGGTCCAGGGCTGCTTGTCATGTCTCTGAAAATGCACCATCAGAAGCATGGAAAAGGGAGATGCCCCATCCCTGGAAGTGTTCAAGGCTGGCTGATGGGGCTTTGAGCAACCTGGTGTGGTGGGAGGTGTCCCTGCAGGGGGGTGGAATTAGTTGATCTTTAAGGTCCCTTCCAACCCAAACCATTCTGTGATTCTATAGGGTACTTCAACAAATCAAGATTATGCACAGAAGCCAAGGTGCTATGACTTACTTTCCTGTTATAGTTGTATTTGATTATCTGCTGGACCAGAGTGTTGAAAGCTTTTTAGCCACAGATGTCTGCTTTTGCTGTTTAGGATTTTCTCCAACGTCTTTAAGAGATAGCTGAAGGTTATGTTATTTAAGGATTCCTTACGTGACAGTCTTGAGCAGGCTTAGATATTTATTGATGGTAGTAAAGTCAAGAAGGCAGATTACAACTGCACACACAATTGTAGCAAGCAGTGAATATCTAAATCATGTATTCTGTAATTAAACTTAAATAATGTTTTCTGATCATCTGATATCCTTGGGTGGAAAGTGAACAAGATGATGTGTAATGTAGTTGGTGAAATGCAGAGAAATTGCATTAATGTACATGCTTTTTCATGATGCTTGATAGACTCATACTGCCAGTTTCCTTGTGTATCACTATTCTTGTAAAATCGAAATTATGCCATGACAGGAATTATTTTTGGTGACAAAACATTCTATTTTTTTTTTTTTAAGAGGGATATTCCTGGTTTTGTTCTTCTTTTTAAAATAACAATCATGATCTTTCCTGCCCCAAAATCATTAATCAAAAATAATAATGAAGATACATGCCATAGAGAGAGAGCAGATGTTGAAAAGTAGTTGAGATGTCGGCAGAGCCCCGGAGGGTGGTATGTACTGCTAGTAATAAAATTGGTGTCTGCTGATGGAGCTTTTAGGCCTTTCCTTCTTGTGGTGGGGTGACCCCGGCCAGGAGCTAATTGCCCACACAGTCCCTCCCTGCTGTGGATAGGGGAGAGTAGAAAAAGGGCAAAAGTGAGAAACAAACCTCATGATAAGAACAGATTAATAGGTGAAGGGGAGAGAAAAAAATAATTAAAAAAAAAAAAAAAGTGTTTGCAGAAGCCATCCCTTACCACCGGCAGACTGACGCTCAGCCGGTCCCGGAGCAAAGGTTACTTTGGAAAAACTCCCTGCCACCCCCATTCCCTAAGCACAGCATGACATGGTCGGTAATGTCCCTCTGGCCATTGGGGTCAGCTGTCCCGACTGCATCCCCTCCCAGCCTCCTCCTTGTTGATCAGAGCGAGACTGAGATGTCCTTGAGGCTATGCAGGCCCTGTTCAGGAGGAGCCAAAACACGGCTGTTACCCACAGCTTAGGTCACAGATCCAAAATAAAGCTCCAGAGGGGCTGCCCTGAAACAAGTTAACTCCATCCCACCCAGACCCAGTACAGATCTATTTACTCACCTGTAAGGCAGCAGGAAGGGTAAATCTTAAATAACTTTGACTTGAAAATCCAGAAAGTCTACTCAAGATAGAGTCTACTCAAGTCTTTATACAGCAAACATTTTACTTCTCAAATTAAGGATTAAATTTTAATGCCCAAAGTGGTCTTCTCAAGAGCTTATTGTCAATTATCAGTTCATTCCCCTTGAACTCAAACCTCCCATCTGAAGCCTCATTAAATTAAAATTAAATACTGCTGGAAACTGCTATGAATGAAATATCTGAATCTTCTAACAACTACACTTAGCTCTTTAATTATTATTATTACAAAGAAGCTTAACCTCTTGCACCAGTTCAAATTCTTCTTTGTTTTTACATTAAGAAAAAAAAGAAACACAACCAAAAACAACTGTCATTTCTTCAAATGAGATTTTATTTTACATGATGGCTTTCTGAATTGAAGATGAAATACAGGTTATTTAATGTGATCTTCTCAGTGCTATGGTGGCTATGGTGTAAAATTATAAGAATAATTTATCTTCCCTCTATCAAGCAGCATATTATTGGAAGAGTGCATCTTAAAGATTTAAATAAACAACCCTAATAGTGTGGAATCCTAAATCTTCCACTAGATTATGAAAGAAGGTGTTCAGACTGTCTTAAAAGAAAATGCTGAAGTACAAGTGGAACAGTTAAAAGCTTTGTGAATTAGATCAGTATCTGTTGTATCTTTGGAAACTACCATCCAACTGACTATGTAAAACTTCCAGAAAACATGCTTCTTACTTATCCAGCGTATTGTTGTGAAGGATGGACATACTAACATAGGTAGATGCAGTTGTAAACAAATAAGTGTGTGCCATCCTCCAAATTGATAGGATGTGTGCATGGTATTACTCAAAAGCTCAGATTAACAAGCCCTATAAAATGAGTTCTCCAGTGGAATAGGCAAATTTCTTCACAAGCTGTTTATGGATTTTGTGATTAACAGTTTTGCTCCTTATGAACAGAATGTTTAAACCAGCACAACTCTGTCTACGGGGACAAACGTTTTGGAGTCCTTAAGTCACAGAGCTAGCTGAAGCACCCCAATGGGTTTGTAGGAAATGTGGTGCTTTACTTGGCTGCCTACCAGAAAGATCATCCAGAAATTCATGGCAAAAGAGGAGCTTTCAGTGTAATTGTTTTGCTTATCATTTTCAGCTGAAGATTTTGGAGTGCCTTGGGTGCTCCACTGCAATGTGGGGCATCACTGTATCTGTTCCAGGGAATTCTGAAAGCCCTTTGGACATCCCAGATGTGTAGAAACTCACTGAGCTGCCCCAGAGCCCGTGTAATCTGGCATTATTTTGCAGTGCTGTTTCTAAAAAGTAGATCCAAGCAGATTCAATCCAGGTTTCCTTGTTGCCTGTCAAGAGAGGTTGTTTGGGCCTCTCAGATGCATTTGCAAGACAAACATCGTGAGGTTATTGAGGTCCACAGTCCTTAATCACCAGCTGGGAGAGAGACAGATGTAACAACTGCAGCACAGTCCTCAGCCCTCAGAGTTAATATATAACATCATGACAGTTCCTGGACTAGTTTTTCTCTTTAAAGCAAAAAGGAAAGAGAAAGAGAGAAAGGTGAGACCATAGTAGTTTTGGTAGCTTCTTTTTTTGCTGATGTAAATGAACAAAAGTAGATCTTCTGAATGCCTTACAGTTAAGATGTTGATTAGTATAACTTTTGTTCTAATTTCATGTTTACTTTTACAATTTAAGTGGGTAGCTCCTATATACTAGGACCCTTAATTACAATGAATTAAAACAAATTAAATGCCAGTCCTTAAAATCTAATAATGTATTTGGATCTAATACCTTAATACATAGTTCTGCTTAATTCCACAAAGTAGTAATATTTAAGGAATGCAGATAGGTTGATACTGTGACTAGATTCAGCAAATAACACACAAAACATTTGTAAGTGAAGATATGAAAAAACTTGCACTGATATTTGAGTATACGAGTAGTTCCTATGTAAACACCTTAAGTAAATGTTGTCATATCCCTAGTGATTGATATGATGATGTCCTCTGTTATTTACACATTATACGAGCTAAAAGCTTTGACCAATACATTATGAAATGTATTTCCTGTTACAGATTTATGAACTTTTAAAAGTATTCTTCATCCTTCCTGTTTATACTTTTTGTGTGTATCTATTTTTATTTCTTATTAGTTCTAATTCTTGCTCAAGTTCTGCAATGTTGTACATGGTTATCTACAGATCATCCCTGCCTCAGGTGGTTCCTGAGCTGTATCTGGTCGTGAGGGTGGCTGGTGGCAATATTGCTGTAGATGTCTCATGTTCTTTTTGCTTTTGGCCATCGTTGAAGGCAGAGTTCTGGCAAAACTGACCTCTGGTCTGATCTGATACAGCTGCTCTTTATGATGACAAGTGATTACTTAAGGTGAGGAAAACTTCAAGCATTTGGGATGAAATGTAATTCTTAGCAAAGATGCGTTTTAAAAAAAGCTGAAGTTCACAGTGACAAAAGGTGCTCATGTGTATGCTTCCCAGTAACCAGAACTTTTTGATCACCCAGCCAAACCCTTCAGTTTGAAATGATGCACTAACTGGGGGGTTCCTAGTGCTGTAAGCAATTTGTCTTTTTTTTCTCATGTAGAGCTAGTGGAAAAGCGAGTCTGCCATTAAATGGGGCAGGCGAACTGGTGACAATGTCTTCTTTGCCTCTGTCTTTACTAGTAGGATTGGCCTTCAGAAATCCCAGACCCCTGAGACCAGAGGGGAAGTCTGAAGCAAGGAAGACTTATCCCTAGTGGAGGAGGACCAAGGTCTTTACCAAAGTTGCTGAAATGTGTGGTGACAAGACTGAGGAATCTGACAGAGGCTCTCAGGGTTCTCCTGGTTTCTGTGTTGCTATGGAGGTTGTGGAAGGCTACTGCAGGATGTCAGAAATTAGGAATATCACCATATTCTACCTATATGAAGGACTTGGGAAATGCAGTTTTCACATGGTATTACTGCATAACTCACTGACTTTATCAATTAATTTCCCTCATTGTTGTTGTTAAAAAATAACTGACATCTTTATTCTGGATTTTTGGCAAAAATCTCTAAGTATTTTTGTGCTTTGTAATAAAAAAATCCATTTCCAAGCTACTCTACAGATTAGCATAGTAAATTTAACTTATTTTCTGTCAAAACTAACAGTTTAGAATCACAGAATCATTTAGGTTGGAAAAGACCTTCACGACCATCAAACCCAACCATCAGCCTGACCTACCACATCCCATTACTTAACCGTGTTCCTTAGTGCCATGTCTATGCATCTCTTAAATACCTTCAGGGACAAGGACTCCACCACTTGCCTGGGCAGCAAGTTCCAGTGCATGGACATCCCCTCCATGGTGAGATTCTTCCTAATGTGCAATTTAAATCTCCTTTGGTGCAACTTGGGACCGTTTCCTCACATCCTATCGCTTGTCACCTGAGAAAAGAGACTGACACCCTCCCTGCTGCAACCTGCTTTCAGGCAGTTGTAGGGTAGGTGAGGTATTTCCTCAGCCTCTTGTTCTCCAGAATAAACAACTCCAGTTCCCTCAGCCAATCCTCATAAGCGTTGTTGTTTTGTCCCTTCACCAGCTTCACTGCCCCTTCTTTGTATATACTTGCAAAACTCAATGTCCTTCTTATAGTAAAGGGCCCAAAACTGAACACAGTATTTGAGATGTGGCCTCACCAGTGCTGCATACAAGCAGTTACTTCCTTAGTCCTGCTGGCCATGCTATTTCTGTTAAAGGCCAGGATGTTCTTGGCCAGCTTGGGTCACTGCTGGCTCACATTCAGCTGTCTGTTGACCAGCACCTCCAGGTCCTTTCCTGCTGGGCAACTTTTCAGCCACTCTTCCCCAGATCTATACCACTTCACTGGGTTGTTATGACCCAAGTGCAGGACTTGGCATGTAATCTTTGTTGGATACCATGTGGTTGGACTCGGCCCATCGATCTAGCCTACCCAGATCCCTCTGCAGAGCCTACCTGCCCCCACACAGTTTGACAGTCCTTCTTCAATGGTATTGTCACAACTTAGTATTGACCATTTAAGCATCGAGACTATTGAATATAAAATTTCCTTTTCTCAAATAAGACAGCTGACTGCGTTACTGTTACGGAAGATCTTCGTGCTTCAAGTTCTCTGTACGAGAGATGGGCAATCATGGACTCCAGCAAGGACTTAGAGAATTTGATGGCTGCACTCTGCAGTCTGAAAGCAGCTCACACAGAATTTACCCTCCTCTAGAACCGCAGCCTCTGCTTGTTATTTAACAGTATGACTACTTACCCACATCCAGATATTCAGAAAAGGAAGCAGTGATGTTGCTGATAGAGACTGTCTTCCTGTCTTTGCCTCCAGATGTATCTCACCACAACATCTTTGAGTGTGTTCCAGCAGTTTTGTGTTCTTCTGTGTCTTCTTTCTCTCTGTTTGGACACAGACTACATTTTCCATTTCATTAGCACCTGTATCATCATGAACATCACTTCTGATGGTTATGACATCCTGCCAACTATAGAGGAGCAGGTGATGCCATCGACTGACATAATACCTCATGCCAAACCCTGTGTTAATGGCTGCAAGGGATCTACGATGCCTGAAGATACCCATGACTCAGCAGCTCTGCTGAGAATTTTAAATTCTCTCCGGAGAGTGGGAGGTTGTGCAGTGTTCCTGATGAGCTGTCCATCCAGATTCGGGTAACAAGGAGCTCACTCTCCTCAGCTTGGCAGTGCACTTGGTTGGTTCAGGCACAGCATTTCTGTACAGTGCTGCACAGGAGCTCTGCCTTGAACAGAGAGGTGTCTAGAATTTTTCCTGAGTCTACAGCTGTCTTGCTGTACTGTTGACAGTTAACAACTATAATGTATCACATAAACAGAGGCATTAAGATCTTTCTCCTGTGTGATGAAGTCATTGACCTTTTGACAGTTACCTTACAAGATAACTGAGTTCGGTTAAGGATCTGGACTGTTAGTGAGAGGTCCAGAACAAAGGTTCAATGCATCTCATTTTATATTAGGAAATTCTTAAGGTCTGTCTTTCTTTCTTTTTACTTCAAGAAGTGATGACTTTTCTGTTTCTCAGCCTACTGATTCCCAGAATGACAACTGGATGCCTTCTTCCTCCCTCAGTCTGTTGTGTGCATTCCTACCAAGCATTTCTCCCTCTTCTTCAAAAATGTCCAGAAATTAATTCCTGGAGTGCTGGGACAGCTTCCATTCTTGAATCCTACCCCTTTTGTGATCTGGACTGTTTCTGCCACATAAGTGTTTGGTTTTCTCGTGAAATGTGTTATCAATTTTAAATGCAGTATTAGCTTATGATACCGTATGTCCTCCTGCCAGGCCTCCATTAGGTTCACTAGTATTTTCCATTGATCACAGATACTGTGCCACAGGGCATCTCAGCCAGGCATCAATGTCTACTGCAGAGGAGCCTTTCAAGGCTGCAGCCATCAGTGTTCTGCTTTATCTCTCTAGAGAATAAGAAGGGTGAGTGTTCATAAGCTCTCACTGGATGCCAGTGAAGGTTACTCCAGTTGTATTTTCTATATCCACATTAATGTCTCTCTTTCTTCCTCAAAATCATCTGATTTTGAGATTCAAAGACTATAAAGAAATTAAGAATGTGGAAGTGTGTTCCAGCTATTTATCTCCTCCTTGAGGGAAGAGATGTGAACAAATCCCCTGTCCTTGTCCCAGCAGCTCAAGCCATGCTCAGCCGTGATGTAAGTGGACAGAATTTCTTTGAGGTATCAATCACTGTAAGCATAAACATTTAGGAGTATACCAGAGCTGGATATGGGGAGCACTATAGTCTGTGAATGAAATGTGCATGTTTTAGGAATATATCTGAACTGTATACCAGATAAGCAGTTGTATAATATACATATGTTGTCTTATTTTATAGTAATTTGTAGTTTATGCAAATCAGTATGATAGCACAGGCTTGGGGTAGGATGCTGAATATATTCAATGAGTGTTAACATACAAAATAATCATTTGGTGTAAAAATAACTTTCATAATTTTCATAATGAGATTAGTCCCCAGCAACATTTTAGTCCTGAAATATATATAAATATAGAAATACATTTTTAATTTTTTGAGGGATTATCAGGTATCGCAAATGCAATTAAACAGTAGCCTAGCAAATGTCTTCACAGATAATGACAGTTTATATTTTTGTCACTACCTGGACATTATCTTTCATATTCTTGCTAACCCTGTTTCTTATGGAGGCTTATCAGATACACTGATCAACAGGTAGTCTCTAGCTCAGTGTAGAAACATGCTATTTCTTTGTTGGGTGTTGGCAGTTCTCCTCAGATACAGAAGATACGGTTACATTTGTCTTATTTAGCCAAAATAACATTTATGTCTTGTTTGAGTTTTTGTATAAAACACCTGTGAATAATTAACTTCCCTGTACAGCCAATTTTAGAGTTAGTATTTGTAGTCACCAGAGATTACAGTGTTTTTACCTTGTAAAACCAGTGCTGTGTGAGATCAGCTGTGTTCCTGAATGTCTGAGGGGTTTGCCATGGGAATTTTGGAGAGGAAAGCACTGCTGTCTGACTCACCAAGGGATTTCAGCACGCACCCCTGGGTCGGACATCAGGACCCCTGAAGAGAGCTGGCCAACCTCCATCAGTAGGTTAGGTAAGGGCTTGCCTGAGCACCAGGAGGAAAAGTCAATGAGTGTGAGGTCCCAGCTCCTCTCTGCAGTAAAGCATCCCACTTCAAATGGAGATGCAGTGCCTCTTTTTCAGCCCGGGTGTGTGGCGTGGGGCTTTCACCTCTGAAACAAGGCCATTCAACATGTGGAGGTGCTGACACATCAGCTCAGGCTAGGTATCAGTTCTGTGGTTTTTAGGCTGAGGGTATGAGCTTCAAGATGTTAACAGATTCTTCTTTCAAGCCACAGTCAGGGCTGAGACTCTCAAACCCAGTTCAGTTCTGATTTCATTTAGGAACCATTTGGTTAAGTGCTTTAACTAGCTCTGAATTAGAGATCTGACGATGAGCATAAATCTCTGTGGTCATCAAATATATTATTTTAGTTTCAGAGTTTCTTAGCATAAACATTAGTAACTACTAGCTGTTTCTGGTGCGCACGTTGATCTGTGTACCTCTACAGCTCAGCAAAGAATTTTTGAGCAATATTTAACACAAGAAGGAGGTGGCATTGGTGCGTAACACTTTTTGAAAGGTAAATACTCCACATATACCATATATCAAAGGAGTTGGGAAAGCAAATGGGTAATTGTTTTCCCACAAGTGCTTTTCTTGTGTGTATGTGCATAAGTCACCTAGAAGGCTCCATGGGACCTGGACCCCACGCAGGGGATATTGACATTTGCCATCCTTATCACTTAAAATTTCAACATTTCATGCTGAGTGTGCTTGCATCCTTCTTAAAAAAATCAAAAATAAGAAAATGCATCCCATTAACAACTGTAAGCCAAGCAGCATAGTTTGTCAACAAACTACCATTACAAAGTACGTTGGGATTAACAATTTAAAAAAAAAAACTTTTTGAAATTTTCCTCCAAACAGTATTACATTAAGAAATATTTCTTGATTGGCATTAGATTTTTGTATATTTTAATGCAGTAGATTGTTGTTTCTTCTCACTATTTCCCTATTCATTCACTATTAATTGTTTGTATTTCACTCATTTCTGCTTAGTATTGAAATACTAGAAATCTCCTATGACAAATAGGAATTTCTGATCCTTTCTTGCAGCCAGTAGGGTCAAAATTCTGTAACTACGGACAAGATACCCTTGTGTTTTTTTTTTTTTTTTTTTTATGAAGCCTATGATATTGCAGTGAATTTTTCGCTTCTTTAAAGCCTGATTTGTTCTGTTTGGTGAATTGATAAGCCTACTTACAGAGTTCCGTATGTCTACATGTGGAGACTGCTGTGTTTAAATTCCATAGGAACTTTGAAAAGAAATTAGACTGTGCAGTGGCTGTTGAAGAACTATCTTGAATCGGTCACAAGCTTGAAGGTCAAATGGCAATTGTGCTACAAACTGGAGTAAAACACACAGAGAACTATGAAGCCAAATTCTCAGGGAACACGGAAACATGATGACTTTAGTATCATGTTGCCCAAACATGTTCACTGTTTACCATCAGGTAAGCTTCTGCTGGCTTTTTCCTGATGTTAAAAGTAAGTTTTGTTATCTGGGTGTTGGAATGATCTGTTTTGGGAAGGCACTGGATTAGCTTTGAGTCAAATATATTTGTAGCCTGACCTCATAATGCTACATTTCAGCTCGGCTTTCCCCCTCATCTGCTGCTGTTTTCTACCCACAGTCAACTGCACGGAGATCAAGTAAGCTTGTTTAGATATGAAAATCCTGTTTGAATGGGACAGCTGCATAGCAAAATGAACATATGAGCGCTTTGCTGAAAAGATGTTGTTTAACTGCTTTCAGTTAATGTTTTCTTTAAGTTTCACAGTTGTGGGAAGACAAATATGTCATATCTGATATTTGATAAATGATGGGAGATATATTTCTTCAGTTTCGCTTTCAGAGATGGAAAATTGATAATTCTACGTTTGCTTTAAATATGGATCAAGATGTCAGGGGAAATCTTACCAGCTTGAATAGTATTGTTTAATGTGATGGGAATGTTATGAGTGGCGGTAATTCCTGCTTCATCTTTTTTCATGTGGCATATGAAAGCATTTGTAGATTCAATTATGATGTAATGTCCTGCAGCAACCAGGAAATTAAAAATATATATTTAATATTTTTATTTTCTCAGACATCTGAAAGCACAATAGGCAGATGTTTCTACCCAACACTGATTAAGCTAGAGTATCCCATTTTGTCCTATATTGCATCTGTATTACTAAAAATTAACTTTTTAAAAAATGTACATTGAGGTTTTAAGTGACATTCAGCTAGAAAAAAAAAAAAAAAAAAAAGTGACTAATACTTGAGAAAAAGATATTATGGGGGTGTTCCCCCCAAATAATCTGTTTCACAGTGTACAGAGAAAGGGCTACTATTGTCCAATATTGGGTAAACCTTCCTTTCTCCACCATTTGAGTTTCTATTCATTTTCAAAAGAACTCCATCCTGACCCAGAACTACTTTATCTTTTCCTCGAATGGACACGGAAAGGAGTGGCCCTTTGGGATGTTCTGCAGCCTTTGTGACCGCTGTGCATGCAGTGCTCATCCGTGGCATCCCTTGGTTGTGATGGGTGGCTGAATTCTGTGCAGTAGTGTTACTTCTTGGCTGTATCTCCCCGCTGCACATCAGATCAGACTCTTTTTCAAACATAGCCTGGACTGGGGTTGGAAATCGTTGAGAGACACTTTCTGCTGCTGCCTGATTTCGGGTGACAGCTGCTGCATCAGAATTGTTCTGTTTGCAGCATTTTCCAATCCCGAGTGCAGAGATAAAGCACGTTTAAACCTTTTTGCATGAGATGCAACATGAAATGCTGCTTTGGGGCCGCACCTTTAGCTGCTCCACGACTTCTGCGCTGTGCTGCTGGTCCGGCGCTGCCCAGTCAACGGGAGCAAAAACGCAGAGCTGCGACCTGCGTTTGTCAGGGCGCTGTTGCCACCTGGTGGTATCGGCCCAAACCAGCAGCAGACGCTCCTCGACCTGGAGGAGTCGGTGGCAGAAATCACGGGTGGAAATGTGGCGTGCTGCCCACGAGGAGGGAGCAGGTGCTTGTAGCAAGGCTGATTGCGAAATGGGAGGCGAGGGGCTTGTGCTGCGCTGCTCCCAGCCGCTCCTTCTGAGCCACTGCTCCCTTCCTGGCACTCCAAGCAATGTGGCCTTTTTTTTTTTTTTTTCGGAGGCTTTACCTCTGTGCAATGCTTTCAGCTGTGTTAGGTGGTATTTCTGATTAACATGCTCAGTCCCACGTAAACAAACCATACCTGTGCCGATGGTGGTGGAAGGTGTGGGTTGCCTCTATTCTTTTTCTCTCCCCATTTGTTTTCCACAATGGTCAAGTGCACAAACTATTGTACATACTGAGCCTCAGATTTTGGAAATGCGCTGTAAAGTCTTGAGCCTTTAAGACTGTAAGTAGCACACCCCAACAGAGAAGCCACCCGAAGAGTTAACCATCTTAAGGCTGGGCCATAATTCAGCTTTCAGCTACAAGAAGTTGAGCAAAATGGCTAAGAAGTCTGATTCACATTATGTTATTCAGCTCTCTTTTTTGAAACTCAATACTTAAAATAGTTTGTGAAGGTCTTGGAATAATCCTGTGAAGTGGTATTCAGTTTGGCCAAGCCCCAGAGTGCAAACTTGGTTATTTTTACTGTCAAAGCATTCTGAGAGCTGAAGTATGAATTTCCTGTGAAGTAGATAAAATACTTCAAGGGTTTGACATACTTTATTAAATGAATGCATTTGGACTCCAGCAAGAATTCCTGAGTTTTTTAAATCTGGAATTTATGGCAATCAATCATAATCCAGTCCTGAGTTTTTAGTGTAGTGCTAACCTGCTATTCAGAGCTTACACCTGAAATTTGCCTGCAGTGCTTACTAACATTGGTCTGTTTAATGTAGGGAAAAATGAGCAAAGTATGTATTTTCAGTCATCATAATTAGCTTAGAAATTACCAAAGCCCTTCTTTTGTGAGAGGAATGCCTACATTGAGCTATAAATCATTAGGTCTCACATATGGACATAGATACTTAAAGTTTAAAAAAAATATATTCAAAGAGTTGTTTTAGGTTAAAATTGTCCTATCCAAGAAATAAATAGGAAAGGTAAGCTACTACTGGAACCTTCCTTATGTGGACACCACTTGCATATGCTGGAATGGTAGGACAGAAAGGAAGAAGACGATGATTATGCTTTATTAGACTGTCACTCGGACATGGACCAGCCTGCAGTGCTGATCTCCTAAGCGTGATTTAGTTTTGAAAATGTCACCATAGCCCATGATAAGCAAGTGCTGAAAATTTTTCTTCTAAGGCTGCTGTAAATTAAGATTTTTTATTTTTTATTTTTAAATGGAGGTATTGGGAACTGATTTTTTTCAGTTCTTGTTCAGCATATTTGTAATTAATGATTTCCCTAAAGAAATCCAGTTATTGCAAGTACTTTTTCAAATTCCTAATGTGGCTTCAGTCTAAGCTTGAAGCAAATAGTAAAATGATTTAAAACCTATTTGGAACATGCAGAAATCAATATGGTTCTCTGAACGAACACCACATAATTAGGTACATCTGGATTGTGAATGTAAGCTATAGCTAAACCGAATTTTTTTAAAAGCAAACTCTGCTTAGGTTTAATATCCATTTAAATCCCTCTTTTAATCTATTTTAATTAAATTTGAACTAAAAAGAGATTATTCTCTTAGCTTGATATTTTTTAGTTTTGTTTGATTTGAAATTTTATCTAGATAAGATTTTATTTGATATGCAAGTGGAGTTTTCATTGTTTGCATGATTAACGACTGGTGTCTGAAAGAAAAAGGACATAGTTTGATTGTTACGTATTAGCAAAACACTTGGATCATTCACTTGGAACTGGAACACAGCCGCTGCAAACAGAGACATGTGTTTTCCCATATGTATGCTGCTTTTATGTGAATAAAAACTTTCAATTTTTAAGCTAATATCCAATTTTCTATTCTGTCAGCATCACTGCAATACCTTTTCAAAAAGAAAAACGTGCCATATTAGCCATAAACACCAGAAGCACTATTTAAATCATGCTATATTTAACACTATTTCAGGCACTCTGTTTTCAAGCTCTTTTTGACTTTTGGCTGTGTAATATTAGATCTTATGGTTTTAATTAAAATAACCCTTTTTAATTACAAGTGTTCCAGCACTGTGTTTTGATGCATAAATATCTGGCAATACCTCTTGTCTTTTGTCTTGCTGAGAGCGGATCTGGTGTAAGTATCTCTTCTCATGGTTTGTGGTGACATTGTTGGTCTCTGCATAGCATATTGACTCTCTGGTAATCTAGGGAATCCATGACACTTTTCTGTGTTTTCTATTTCTGATGCAGAGTTTTTCCATGACAATATATTTGATATTCTGTCACTCAGATTGCTTCTTACACCTTTCTTTCATTGCTGTAAAGGCTGTGGTGTCACATACACAAATGGTTTGTAAGAATCTAGTCGTAAACTGCCTCCGGGAAGCTTATTTTTCTGTGTGATAAAAGTCTTGAAACTAACCCAGATCTGCTGTCCCCTTGACCAGACTGGAGGATTGCCCTTGTGATCCTGTTGGTCTCCTCATTGCTGTCTCATTCTTTTCAACGCTGCCTTTTGCTTGGAATAGCTGCATTGGCAGTAGCTATCTGCACATGCTCTTTGTAAAGGAAAAATTAGATTTGTGAGTGAAATTTCTGGTATCTGGAGAAACGGTGATATAAACCTGCACCACTAACTATTGCAGTCCTTGGCACAAGGCCTTCAAAAGACAGCTGGCGAGCCTCGACTATCTGTCTTTGACTACTATCATGTCCTCTGTGACCTTCTGAACATTTACCAAACTGATTATTGCCTATCTGTGGACAGCGACCAAGTCATTAAATATTATTCAGCATGTTTGCTTTAGACAAATTGATACTTCCTGCACGGAAATCTTCAGCAGGTGGTAACTGCTGGGTACCGCGGTGCCTGTCAGCAGCGCAGGGTTTCTGCATGGCTGCAGCAAAACCAGTGGATTGGTTTAAACTGTTTCGTGCAATGTTATACTTGCAGTCAAGGCAACAGAAATACTTCAGAGTTCCTGTCTCAGAAGTCACAATGTGTGGGTTGTTGAGGTCTGAGAGGTTAAAAGGCACGCCTGCAAAGTCCTGTGGTGCTGCAGCAGACGCTGACCGGGCTCTCCGGGACAGCTGTGGTTGGGGGCCAGGTGGAGACATGTCCCCTGCTCCTCACGACAGAGCCCGAGTAGAGGCAGCGGCACTTCAAAAGCAGCTGTTGTAACCGGTTGGGAACTGGACATCTCAGATGGCACAGTAGTAACAGGGGCTCGTGTTTGGAAGATATGCACTGTGGAGACATCTCTGCCGTGTGTGAGGTGGTTACTTCTCGGCTGCCTTCTTGGGTTGGCAACACTGAAAATACAGAGACACAGTTGTGGGTATAGCGCAGGTGGATGGTGGGGCACTTGTGCAGGGGAGACTACTGGGGCTTTCAGGTTTCATAACAAGGCTCTGTGCAATACTAGTCCAGCATTTTCAATTTCATGTGGCCTTTTGTGCATATCCCCTCTTACCCTCTGGCTGTCCCTTTTCCTGTCTGGGGCAGAACAGCTGAGGTGGGGAGCCTCTGGAAGGTGAGTTTTACTGCAACCACATGGGAGCCACTGTCTGTGATACCTACTGCTTCCAGGCACTGACTTTCTTCCTGTCCCTTCAGTGGCCGTGTTTTCAGTCCATTTGTTACCTTATACCCCTGCTTGTTCTGTCCTTGTGCAGACCACAAAGCAGGCCTTGAGGCATACTATTGCACAGCTTACTCTGTGACAAAGCCCTGGGCTTTGCTTGCTTTGCCTGAAAGATGCACCAGCAGTCAGGAGTGGGTTCATATGGCACTAGTGATGCTTGGTGATGCTTGGGGCTGGACTTTTTATAATTTGTTAACAATATGATAGAAACATACACCAGAGGATCATCTTGTGGGTCTGCCCAGTAGGTGGAAGTATTGTGAGTGTCTCAACAAGTGGCACCAGTGTTATCATGAGAAGTGGTCTGAGGTCCATTTTGCCAAGGGAATCATGGGTTTAACAATAAGGAATAATGCAGTGAGGATGAGGCCAAAATATTTGGTACACATCCTTTTCATAGTTCGTATGTGGATTCCACCTCCTCATGCTTTGGTTTATTTTGTCTCTAACTTTACGTGGATGGAGTTTTCCTAACATGAAAATGGTAACCTAGCACGTGGTTTATGTGCATGGAGATGAGTTGTTTAAAAATTCTGCACCATAGATAGCTGAGATGTTAGAATTGTGCTGTTTTATGAAAACACTGAATGCTGTATGCTGAAAACAGTATTTCTGACAGCAAGCAAGACCTAATCACCGTCTGGATTATCTTGATGTATCTGTGTTTTATGACAGAAGATAACAAAACAGAACTCAGGAGTAAAGTCTGGCTAAAGCAACAACAGATGGGTTATTGTATCTAGTCCTTTCACTTACAGAACTATATAAACAGTGCTATTAAAATTGCATCGCTAAACACAAGCCTTTAATGTAGAATAATATTAAAACACAAATTAGCAAGATTGCATAAGAGCTGGAGTTTGTTTTTGCTGCACTCTTGCCAGACAGAGCATATTGCATTCTGTTTTGCAATAATAGAAGTAACACAACTGCAGATGTTATTGCTCTACCTCTCGGTTAGGTAATAAATTTAAAATAGCTTCTTGGTTTGCTAATTTGAATGTCTGTGCATAACTGTTTAAGTGCAGAACTGAAAGCAGAACAAGTTAGATACATTGCAAGAAAACTGACATTTTAATTTTACTCTGTAACTCCATGCCCTTGTCGTCACACATTTCCTCGCCCTATGCCATGGATGTTTCAGAAATGCTTTTAGCCACCAGAAAACACACTCACAAAATACTTGTGCTGTTGGCCACTTCAGTTGAGCTTTCTGGCACAGTCTCTCAGTTATTTGACCTCTTCTGTGAAGGGTTGATGTAGAAAATAAAAACAAGCAGTGCAAATAAAGCAGTTACTAATAACTAGTGATATTTTTTCTTTTGTTTCTAAGTTCATCAGAAGTGTCACAAACAGCATTTAGTAGAGCATTAACAGTTTTTATCTGTTTATAAATTAAATCTCCGTGTTGATGGTTGTTGCTCTTTCGAGCTGTTACTTAAAAATCTCCCTGGAAATGTTCTGTGCAGGACTGTTTTTAATATTGTAGGAGTAGAGTTCTTTTTTAAGTATTTGGAAGTAACATACGATTCTTCCAAAGAAATCCAAGGTCTTTATTTCTGAACCTTGGGAAAACAATTATATAAGACAGCAAAGTTTTATGAGATTGAATGCTAATGAAATAAACAGTGGAACTGCTCACAGAAGGCATTATGCATGGTTTCAATTAAAATACTGGTATGCTGGTATATTTTTAATCCTATTAAACATTTTTGTTGTCTGAGTTTTCTTTCGTGATAGTTCTACAAAAAAAAGAACCTACATTTTAATCTATATTCCAAGAAGATTCCTCTGACTTATTATCTAGCAGTTAATAAATGGTTTCTGCAGAAATTAATCCAGGTGCCTTTTACTTTCTAGCTACACACATGCATTAACTGTATAAAGATAGGTGGGAAGAGTTCGTAAGTCTGTGAGAGGGAAGCTAATGTGTCACTCAACTGGCTCTTCAGTTCCTTACATTACAAGTTCATTACAAGTCTTTATACTTTACAAACAATACCATATAATGTCTCCTTCTTTCTCATGTTCCAGAAATAATTTGGCTAGTGCATAGGCGTTTTGTTTTCTGCTGGGCTATTAAAGAAAAAAAGTATAAAGAAAGAAATAAAAAATAACAGATTCTGCATTTCAGATAGTGTTTGATTTTGCAACCAGATTTTTCTTTGGCTATTCTGGTTGTCTTGTAGCAGTCTGCTCCTGATCCCTTGTTGTGTCTTGAAACGTGCTGGAGATTTGAAACTAGGGCAGCAGTCAAAGAATTTGCATATACAGCTTTCTCTAGTCCACTGTTTCATGAAATCATCACATGATAGAAACTTGTTTCTGCACACACTTGGATCATAAGCCATTGTGTAGATGGTTTGCTATTGATCGTAGCTGCTCTGTGCTTAATGCAGCATGGGTATCTACTCGTGGAGAGGCAGTACCTAATTACATACAGATTGATCTCTTCACCATGTATGTGTTGAATACTCAGGCACCAGCCAGGCTAGACATTAAGGTTCCTGATCAGTCCTGCTTTGTAAAACCTGAGTTACTCAGGGAAGACAGGCTCGGATTGTTTCACCTTCAATTTTTTATCCATGTTCTTTGCAAGAACCTGAGAACAATCTGTTAATAAGGTCTGTCTC
>CM021797.1:64893079-64914026 GCA_011076525.1 Nettapus auritus | reverse complement strand
CTGTGCTCTGAAGGACACAACTGCTGTATTTTGCTACATCACAGGAGGCAACGAGGCCTACAGAAGAAAGAATAAGAATTGAAGAATAACCTTAGGAGACCCATGGGGTTGTACATCTTGTCGGCAAGAAATTTTCAGTGTCACCAAGTGCCTTTAAAATGAGATCTTATTTAGGCACAGGAGAAGTACAGGAGAAAAGGCAGTCCTTATCAAGAATAAAATCACTCAAAATAGCACAAGAAGTGCTCACATGAGTAAGTATTATTTACCCAGGTCCACAAAACAAATGGGCCATGGCTAGAGAGTTCATACCATCCGTCCTGACTATGTCTTGTACTTGCGAAACCATCCCTCCCTCCTACTTACAGTGTTCCCATAAACTTTAATGAATACATCTGAATGTTACAAAAATGAAGTGCTTATTTTTTTTACTGTTATTTTTGAATGTGCCCCAATTTTGTGCAGCTCACAGCTTTCTGATTTCATCTTGAAGTATGCTTTATTTCTTCTTGATGAGGCTCCACACTCATTGTTCATTGCATTGCTTTCACCGAGACTCTTGCAGCCCTACAGAGGTGTGCATTGAGCCCTGTTACCTGGAGGTGGGAGGGAATGCTGTCCCCACATAAATATGGCTCTGCTTCAGAGCTGGCTGTGCAGTTGGGGCTGCTCTGGAAAGAAGTATGCCTCTGCTGTGGTGTGAGCAATAGCCTTTCTGCTCTGCTTTTGTCCTGTTTGCTGTACTAAAAATAAATTAAATGAATAAGTAGGAAAAGATAGTTCCTTCTAACAGTGATTGTACTGAAGACTGTGCCAACTGGAAAATAGGCTTGCACATAGTTCCCACCGCTTTTGCTGCTGATCCTTTGTGTGACGAGGTGGGGGGTTGCTGCAGGAGACGTCTGCTCCCTTGCTGTGCTGTAGAACAGCGTGGAGCGATATTTAAAGATGATGATCTTCACAGTGGTGTGGGCACAAAGAAATCATCAGGTAGCTTCTCCATGGAGCAGAACTGAGTTGCACCTTCTGGGAAGGCTGGCATCACACACAGCCCTAAAGTAGGGAAAAATTCTTTATCTTCAGTTTGAGCTGCCTGAACAGGGCTGCTGCTGCTCCTCATCCTCTGAGCGTTTGTGTAGTCATCCTGCTTTAGTCGGCGCAATTACAGATACTACAGAACTCATCCCAGATAGCAGCCAGTGCTGAAATGTACAACTTCAGCTTAAAAAGTAATTGATTTAAATTAGATTTTACTGCCCCAGTTAGCAGAGCCCCAGTCTGCTTGCCAGTTGCTGCGATCACACGCCGTTCCTCGCCAAGGGTGTTTTTGGTCTCCTGTGCTTGCTTTCTCATACCCCGCTGGCAAGCTGTAACAAGTAAAACTCCACCCTTTCTAGAGACCAGGGAGAATGAAATGCATAACCGGCAACTGCTGGCAAGGGAAGTGAGAGTTTCTGTTGAGGTGCCGCTGCTTTTCCAGACGGCGGCTGGTGTGCCGCTCTGAAAGGGGCGGAATCCTTTCCGAGCAGCTGAGCTGTGATTTGCTGAATTCGCAGACTTTTCCCCTTAAAATCCCAACCCTCTTTTTTTTTTTTTTTTTTTTTTTTTTTTTTTTTTTTTTTCTTCTTTTCTTCCCCCCCCCCTTTTCTTTTTTTTTCCTCTTTCTGAGAAGTCGACTCGCAGCTCCTCAGGGCGCACCTCGGCTGCCGTGTCTGCCTGCAGCACCATGAGCTCGGAGGCGGACGAGTCCAGGGAAGGTAGGGAAACGGCTGCATAGTACCCTGGGGCCCAGAGACGTGTCCTCAGCTGGAGCAAGAGTTTTTTGCTCACTTTCGAGTGCTCAGAGGGGAGGGAGAGTGACTTGGTGTCCCGTGGGTTTCGCAGGGCATGAAATATCCCAAGTGTTGAGCAGCAGGGAGGTCTGGCTGTCCCTGGCCATGGCCTAGTGCATGGAGCACTGATCAGTGGGAGAAGCCCTGCTTCAAGGCACTAACAGTCGGGTATTGAAAGAGGAAGGGTTTCTTTGGAGTTGGAAGTGCTGTGTTTTTCAACAGAAGAGGAAGTCGCATGGGGGAGAAGTGAAAGGTCAGTATTTTGGGAATAAGCTCGGCGCTGCTCACTTCCCTGTCAAGAGCAAGCGCGAGGTGCGAGCCGGGCCCGATGGGCTTCGTGCGGCACTGGTGGCGTGGGCCAGGCAGCGGTGGTGGGGAGCCAGCGCTGCCAGAGGAGGGGGCGGCTTCCAGATGGGGCCCACGTACAAAGGGACATTTATTCAGAAGAGGGAGCAGGGCTGTAAGCTGGATTTCTTAGGGCAGGACTGAAATTTCATTGCTGTGAGTGGTCCTCAGGGAGGCTCAGAGTTACAGTGATCCAGTGTGGCTCAGAAAATGGAAAAAACAACAACAACAACAGCAACAAAACAACCAACAGGTTAAGAAGCAGCATGACAATTTGAACATTTTGTTGTTGGTGAAAAGAAGAAATGGTTTGAGTGTTTTAGCTGGCTTTCCCCTCACACTCTTACAACTTCCCCTGCTTCAGGAGTAGCATTACTGTGGACCTCTGCTTCTACTTAAAGACATGAGTGATTTTTTGATGTGCAGAAAAGTACTGGGGCAAACTTTGTGGTAATAATGTCTGTAGAACCTGGTTAATAATGAAGAATTACAAAAATGCCCCGTTTTCTTTTCCTTTGTTCTTCTCGTTGATTGAGTGGATGAACTAAAGATAGAATTTGGTTTTACCCAAGAAGATTCTGGAGGGCTGATTTATTGAAAAGCAGAACTGAAAAAGTATTTCTCCATAGAAACTGTTTGAAAAAGAGAATATGTGAGAAAGAATATGGCAATGTGAACATTCTCCCTCGGTTTTACAGTAGGAGAGATCAGCATGCATGCCACAGCATGAACCATCCTTTGGTTTACATACAGGAAGCTCCAGACAATTTTATAATGTTGTCTATGTTTGAAATGTAAATTTTCATTTTAAAATAAATCTTTTACCTTCTTAGATAACTCAAATTCTTAAGATGCTCTGAAAACATTTGTTTCTTTCTGTACATATTATTTTGTTTCATTTGATACAATTTGAGATGCCAGGATCTTCATGCTGGAAGAAAAGGATTTGGAGCAGGTGCCTGAGACAGGAAAGAAGGGATAACTTTTTGGTTAGCTATTTTTGGCTGGAAAAATACTTGGGTTTTGATGCACTGTGATTTTAATAGAGTGGAAGATAAAAGCAGTGACCGTTATGGGGAGATGAGATACAGATACCACTGAGAGGGTTTTTCAGTCAGTCTGTAAAAGTATTCCTGGTAATGCAGTCCCGTCTGTAAAGGAGTAATTGAGAAGATCTGTGAGAAAAGGGGATTTAGTTTGTGTGAATAAAGACCAGGATTAACAGGTGAATTTGTAGAGCTGCAGTTTATATATTGCTTTGCCTAGTCTGACTGAACACGGCATGAAAGATCACTGATCATGATACTGAAAAATACAGTCTAGTACTGTGGGTTTGTAATGGTTTGGGATATGTGGCATAATGTAGCTATTCAGAATCTTTCAGCTATCTCTTTGCTTCATCAAGAATAGATCTGTGTGCTTTTTGCATAAACAAAATTGACACGTCACAAATTCAAACAGAGTTTGAGGCTCAGGCTTTGGACACTAAAGGTATATAATCTTTTAAATGGTTTACCAAAGTGGGTGGTTGTTCCTTTAAGTGCAAGACTGAAGGTGTCCCTAAAACATAAGTTCTGATTTGCCCACAAATTACAAGGCCCCGCCAAGACATTAATAGTTAAAGTTCTGTGACTAGTGCAAGGAATACAGGGTACATTTACATGACTATGAAGTAGTTATTTTGCCAAAGTCTGTACATTTCAAGGCCACAGCTAGAAATGAAAGCACAGTAGTGAATCTGCTACATGCTGGAGAGTGAAAGGAGGAGAAAAAGTATATGAAAGATACTATTTTAATGTTGTTTGCAAGCAAAGGAAGAACTATTTGTTTTTTCTTAAAACACATGGTCAGGTGGTTGATGGCTGCATCACTGGCCAGAGCTAATGAAGGGATATATGAGGAGCTCTGAAATTCAGAAATGATCATGGTTATAATGAAACCCAAAAGTTTTGAATTACAAACTTGCAAAGATTGTCCTCTTTATTATTATTATTATTATTTATTTTTTACAATTAATCATATAAAGGTATAATCCTTGATCTCCAGCATAATCTCATTTATATAGCATGAACTGGGAGTAAGAAGTACATTACCCGAATGGAATCATTACTGCCTTGTATTTTGTACAAATCTGGACTTTTCAGTTTCTGCCTTTGATTTCTGCATGGTACATATTAGAATGCTAACATGAAACTTTTTTTTTTTTTTTTTTTTTTTTTTTCTCTTCAGTCATACTGCTCAGTAACTTTAGAACAATCTTCATATTCATCTGTATACCACAATGATGTGGTAAAGTGTGTTGTGTATATATGGCATCAGTCTGTATTACATTTACAGATTCCAGCAACTGTCATGATATAAATAACTTGGGACATTTTTTTGTAGTTGCTTTTCCTATGGATGAAGCAAAGACTTTGATAAAGAAATAGGAGAATAAACAGTAGAAAAGTGAAGAAACATTCTATTTCATGGCATAATTTCAACCTGGCGTTGAGTGGTGGCAGGTCACACACCAAGGAAAGTAACGAATGGTTTCAGGCTGTTACCTGACTTAGTTCCTTTCTGTGATCCAAAGGAAATGTTCTTAGTGATTTCACATGAAAACTATGTATCATGAGTACTTCTTAAATACATGCAAATGCATTTTAAAGTTACTGTAGTATTAATGGATCTTTAAAGACTTTTTCTTCAATAGAATGAAATAGTGATTTCCATGAAGCTTCAGGAACTTCAGCTTCATTCTACAGGTTTTATGCTGGATAAGTAGACAACAACAGGAAATACAGTATCTCAAAGGAAAATAACTGCAGATATCAGAGGGAGTGTAATGTATAGCCTGTGAAACAATGGATAATGAATTACAAATTCAGAAGCATTGAGAGCCTGCACTGCACCTTTATCACACTTAAATGCCACATTTCGTGGGAGAGAGATCTCTCTGCATTCCTGAAAGTGCTCAGAGTTTTATTAGACACAATTAGCATTTTTTAATCCAAATGGGACTACTGAGGAATGAGCTCACCTGTTTTGTTCCTTTTAGAGTACAGACATGGAGGTTATAACATCACAGTGCACTCCCTGTTTTGTGAAGTAAATACTCCCTCCTGTATGTAGTCATAGATTTGCTTTGACATTTTGCACTGAGCTCTCACTGAATGTTTTCCAGGGCAGAATCTTCATTTAAATAACTAATTCTCTGCTGTTGAGCTCCTATGGGGCACTTACTGCACCCAGAGCACCCCAGCAGTCTGCAGAGCAGGATTCTGCATCCCTCGATCTCCATAGCCAGTGCTTGTTACATTTTTTTTCTGCTTTTGTGATAGTGAATGGGGAAGTCCAAACTGTGCGAGTAAAATGTTACCCATACTTAAATGTGACTGACATGTACCAGATGACGGCAGCCCCATTTCATGTCAAAATTTGAAGTTCCAGACTATTTCTGGTCATAATTAGAATATATTAAATGAAAAATGGAAGATTAAGCAGAAATTGAATTTCTCTCTTTTTTTTTTTTTTGAATCCAAATCAGAGTGGTTTTGTGTGATTTGTGGCAGCTGCCAAAGTTAGAGATCATCTCCTTCCTTTTTGCAGAGCTCAATTTTCTGTACAAAGCCACAGTGAAGCAGCACAAATAACTAGTACTAAACCCCATGTATTAAACTCACGTTCTGCCCCCCCCCCACCTATGAAATGTGGGCTTCCTCTGTTTTGCTTACTCTTCGTCTACTTTCCATTGTCATAACAAAAATCTCTGTAAAACGTTATGGCTGGTGAAACAGGAGCTTTTTGTTGAGAGCAGTCTGAAAATTTCAGACTATGGGCCCCAGTGGATGTGTCCGAGATCTGGATTAGTCAGTTGAAGACTTTTTATTGCACAGATAATGTCCTTGCTGCAGATGAAGAGATTTAAGAGATTAGTGGCATCATAAACGTCGTTTACACAGTTCTGTGAGTTAGAGCAATGCTTAACAATGTGGCATTTCACGTAATCCTTTCTGAAGGTTATTAGAATTCAAGAGTAATAGGAGAAGCTAAAGGCAAAATATTTAATGTTAATATGGGAAAGATAGAAAAGGAAAAAAAAATTATGAAAAAGAAAGAATAATTACCAAATGGACATTGTAGTACTGCACCACAAACATATTGGGGAAAATGTTGCCAAAGATGCAGGTAGTGGGGTGGAAGTAAAAGCAAGAAGTTATCACCTTAATGAAGAAGGAACAATGGGATGTTTGGAGGAAATAAGATCAGGGTAAGCAGGCAAGTCAAAACTGTTAGAATTTTGAATGCAGTTTGGAGGTTTATGCATTTATTGAAGCAGAATACAAGAAACCCGATAAAGGGATTTGAGGACAGAGATACAGCTTCCGTGGTTTGTAATACATCTGCTGCAGCTACATCTTGATGTAGGCACTTGCAGCTCTCAGTCAGAGCACTTGCTTAGAGCTGTGCTGGAGCTCAGCGTGTCTCCCCTCAAAAACTGAAAGAACAGCTGGTTGTGTTTCCCTGACCAAGTCAGGGTAATACCTATCTGTGAGTGGATTAGATGGCAGCTCCCATCGCCTCTTCTACAGGCTTAGCATGTGATGTGCTGAACTGGTCTTTTTTGCTTGTCTCACATTTGGAGTCCATACCCAGCAGCTGTCTGCTGCTGAACACTTTGCTCTTCTTCATACCCCACATACTTTGTAACCTCTTCCTTGTGCAGTGGGGGCAGATGAGGAAGCGTGGCGGTAATCTGAGCATAGGCCGGGGGATAAGCACTAGCTGTAGCTGGTAGGCTCCTTCGGGGAAGCACTGGAGCTCTTAACTGGTTAATTATTTAGCTGCAGTTGTTGGGTTGAATGCTACATTGCTTTGAGAAAATTCCATTAAGATAATTACGCTTATGCAATCAAATCTTTTAATCCGTAGTGAACTGCAGGACCTAAGTGTTTAATTGTGAGTAAGATACAGTCCCTCAAAGAGAGGGAACCATCGACAGAGAACAGGAGACTAATGTCAGCTGTGGGGAGCTCTTGGAGGTCATCTGGCAAGACCTCCCACTCAGTGCAGAGGCAGCTTTGGAGCAGCATCCAAATGCAGAGTTAGTTGGAGTTGCTAAGGCTTTATCCGGTCAAATTGTTAGTATCATCAAGAATGTGCTGCCACAGCTCCTGTAGCAATGTACTCCAGTACTGTACCGCTCACTCTTGCTGTGAAGAATTGTTGCCTTACATCTAGCGAGAATTGCCCTTGCTGCAGCACACCTGCTGTCCCTCACTCTTTTGCTGTGCCAGTCAAAGAGGAACCTGGCTGTTCTTCCTCTACAGCCGTTCAGTAACAAGCTGGGTGTACCAGTTAGGTCTCCCATTAGTCAGGTTCACCGGTTAGTTCTCCTGTTAGGCAGGAGTACCAGTTAGGTCTCCTGTTAGCCTCTTCTGGCTGAGCAAACCCAGCACTCTCAGCCTCTCCTCTGTATCGTGTGCTCCAGCTCCCTCAGCATTTGGTGGCTCTCATGGACTTGCTTTGGTTTGACAGTTCCTTTGGCAGAGATGCGAGGGAGCCCAAAACTGGGCACAGTGCTCCACAGACAGGAGGATGATCTTTTGTTTTAGAATTGTCGTTTTTTTTCCATCTTACTGAATTGGGTGTCGTACCTTGCACCTACATTTGGAAAGGCTGTATTCCTTAACAGTGTTGGAATGGCTTCTAAGAATACTCGGTATTTTGTAGTACATGTGCCAGTGATGGCATAAGGAAAATGCGATACTCAGATACCAATAACAATTTGTATCCTTTATTCAAAAGCACACATCATTCATTTCATTGGAAACTATCATTTGGATAAATCTTCTGTTAAATGTGACAGCTTCATAAGGTTTTGTAAATACTGCTTTATGAGAAACAAATCGCTTTTTTTTTTCCTCCCAAACATTTAGAGTCTCTATAAACATAAAACAAATGAAGACTGTATTCCAGGTGTTATCCAGGTGTTGTCTCAACGTTCTGGACTGATTTTTTTTAAAGTAATATTACAATCTGTGTAAGTGGAGAGCATTTCATAAAGAGTTGTGAAGAAATACTAAATACTTTCTATGCTGCTTTTTGAAAAAAAACTTATGTTTTTCCATACATCACATGCAATAGAAGTAGGAGGCTTCTATAGACAGGATTTCCAAAATAATCTTGTCTATTTGGAAATGGTTTTGAAGTCTGTTTTCGTCTTCAAGGAATAACTTTTCACATTTGTTCATTGGGTGGATACTTCATAGGTCCAGTACTATCTAGTAGAAGTACTTTTGGTCGGTGGTAAAAGTTGCTATGTATGTCTTTGTCAGAAACTTGCTTAAACTCACTGTACCTGCATTAATAAATAGCTGCAATCTGAAAGTCAGTTTTATAAATACTGATATTAATATATATATATGTATAAATATTAGTGTGGAAATATAAAGATTACAGATTTTCACATTTTATCTGTCTGTGCCACTTGATTTGCTGAGTTTATTTATTCATTTAAGTTATGTGTATAATTTTTCTTTTGTGGACACATTTCCATAATGACTACTGAACAAAACATTGTGTGATTAGTGATGCACATGTGACTATAAGCAAATTGGTTCCTTGTAACCATAGTGTCAGCAAAAACAGAAGCCTTAAACTTGCTCTCAGCTGGGCACAATCTTGGTTAGGGTGAGGATGGCAGAAAATGAGAAACCTGTCCTTTTAGAGTTTTATTCTACATTTGCCATTTTCTCATAAATTTTACTTTTCTTCGTAAGATTCCCTGCCTTGCTTGGGATTTGTTTTGGTTCAGTTTCTTCAGTTGATTTTCTGTCACAGTTATGTTTTGGTATTGGTTTCTAGTGCGTGACTCTCTAACAATGAAAAGTAGGGAGCGCACACCTCTACATCTGATGGCAGACTGCATTTGGAGAACTTGGGATCAAAAATCTTTGCAGATCTGTTTCGGCAGGAGCAATGCCGATAGAATTGGATACCTGCTGTAAAAAAAAAAAAAAAGGAAATATTTTTCCTTCTGTGTTGCTAAACTCAGTATCAATATTTGTAACTATACAGGTCAATAAAAAACTATCAGCTGGTCTTACTTGCACCCTAGTGAGAGAAATCTACTTTTTGTTTTGACGTGGTAATACACAAATGTTGGTGTCTCTGCAGAGTCCTGTTCCTGCTGGCACTTTACAGTGTGAGACAAAATTGCAGTGAAGTGAGACTTAGTGTTTCGCTTACATGATAGCATTTGTCCTTGAAAGGTTTGTACTGTGAAATCCAGGAATGTATCATAAGACATATTTTAATTAGCTGTGAAGGTAGGTACTTGCAGGTTTCCCTAAGGCATTGGAAGCTGACCTGTGCTTTCAGTAGACCTTTAGGAATGTGGTACCCTCAAGTCTTGATCCCAGAATGTTTACACTGCACTTCTAATTCCTACAGGAATTAGTAAAGCACTGAATCAGTGCATGCACAGACAAGCTTTCACTTAATTAACTTCATCAAGGAGTATAGGAATTACTTTAGTTTTGAAAACTGTAGAAAACCAATTGTTTTAAATCTCAAAACTTTTTTGGAATCAGTTTTTGTTTTTACTATGTCTGCTTTAGCAAGATATTCTACAAAGTCTATGTATGGAAGAAAGAAATTTATGGTTGAATGTTAGCAAAATGAGTGACACTGGTGAATATTTTATCTACTGATACACAGGTCTATTTTTTCGCACTTACAAAAGAGAAAACATTTATCTTAATGTAAAACATTTGTATTAAAAATATTGACTGAGAAATAATGTCTTTGTATCTTGAACTACAAATATTTTGAAACAATGAATCATGAGTTTGAGAAGCTGTGAACAGAAACACTGCATCCTTTAGGAAGAGGTAAGAATGAAGACTATGGTCTCACCAGTCATATGTCTTCACCAAGTTTACAGTCTTGTCCTAAGTACTGTGGACTAGAAATTTGAAGATCTGTGATGCGAGACATCCAGGATGTATGTTTAAACTAGCTTTTGTTTACAATGAACAGTTGCTATTATAATCAATTGGCAGAGATAAGAATTATGTTGGATTAAAATGAACATAGTTCATTGTGGGTTATTACTTCATTGTGAGGATAGCAGTATGTCATGGTGAGGTGAAGAGAAGTTGTTGTTTTATTTTATCTGAAAGTACAAAAATGTCACCCAACTAATTTGAAATTTAAATTGATGGTGTTTATTTTCACCACAGGCAGCTTTTTCCTTCTCTAGAATTCAAATTTGCGTTCCCTCCTTCTTTTTGGGTAGTAACCCTGAGAATTGCAAGCTACAAAACCCTTTCCTGATGGTGGAAGGTCATGTGCGTATCACTTCATAGCTGATCAGTGCTGTTCATAGGCTGCTTAAAAATAACATTTGATGCCAGTACAGAGAGAGTGGACATTTAAATTCTACAGTTAACGGTGGTAAGAAACAATGTACTTAATCTCTTATGACTTGCCCCGAGGGGTAAACTACAAAATAGATCCAGATTTTAGAGTCACAGAAGATTTGAGGCTGAAAAGGACCTCTAGAGACCATGTATTTTTAGTCAGTATTTAGTCAATATTTACAAGATTTAAAAATAAATCAGATTGCTGTTGCCTTGCTATATGTCAGTCAAGGTTCTGTGTCTACAAGAGAACCTTTTCTGTTCTACAAAAGAAAAATAATGCTGCTTCTTGACATAAAAGAGAATGAGAGTGTTCAGTACATGATATTTAAACATAGGACTTAATTTCACAGAAGAACAAGTTGTTAGTATTAAAGATCCATATTTTTCTTTTTCTTTTTATTTTACTAGGGTTTAATAACATCAATGAAAGCAAAACCAAACTCTAACATATTTGTGAAGGTAGATTTGACAGTCTTAGCAATTGTGCTTGAGAACTCTAAGTGAGAACTATAGTTTAAGTCAGTGATTCTTTTTTTTCCTAATAATTGTCCCCCCCCCCAGTCGCGCCCCCATGCCCGGTTTTTTTTCTGTTTTGAGCATTGGTTTTAAATTGGAGAAGCCAGGCATAAAGCAAACGAAGTGAAAACAAACATAAATTACAGCAAAGCTCCGAGAGACAGACTGTGCCTTTAGTTCTAAAGAAACCTGTTCTGAACTGACAGCAAGGGAGGAAGAGAGTAAAGGAGAGAAAATACTCTCATCCATTGATTTCATGGCTGGAAGTTTGGGCAGAAGTCCTAGTAGTGTTCATGTGTATACAGAGTGAACAGGCTACTTAACACTGGGATAAAGGATGAAAACTGAGGTATTGATTTATTTTGTTCCTTGTGGAAGTGGAAAGTAAAGGAAATATGTTAGCAGTGGGAAAGGAAAAGGCCACTAGGGCCATCAAATGTAATCCTTCCTAATAAGAACCACAAGAAATGACTAGTGCAGAAGAGTAAACAATGCATGTAGTCTATGTACAACCGAGCTTTTCATGCCAGAAAAGATATCACGTTTCATTCTATAAAAACTGGAAAACATCGTGTAAAACTAAAGCTTCAACTGCATGGGCAGCAAAAGAGTTGAAGAGCATCACCAAGATCCCAGGCAGGTATTTGATAAGTACAATTCTTAGATGGCATATTTCCTTGTTTTTATAATCTGCACTCCAGTTTTGGTATGGAAGAAGTGCCATGGGAATCACTACTTCTTTTTTTCTGTGTCTGGTCTGTAAATGTGGCAGTCTTTGGTGCCTCAGAATAAGTTTTTAAAAAGAAAAAGAAGATAAATTATGCATGGGGGGGGGGTGGGGGTGGTATCATTTAGTTTTTTGGGGCAACTGGTGAAAGATGAGAGAGTAATGTATATAAACAAAGCACTAGCTGTCTTTCAACCTAGAACTGAAGGAGAGATACCACTGGAGTCCTGTCCTGTGTGCAGGATGCAAGCAGTGGCATACAGATTGAAGTTGAGAAGAACAGAGAACTGGAACTAGAAATACAGGAAAAACATTATTAACTATTTTCAAAGTCAGTGAAAGACTCTCAAACCTTTCTGTCATTTGAACTCTCTTCTGCTGTGGCTTTCTTTACATGCTATTCAAAATATATGCTCTTTGCATTTTGACTACCAAGTTGGTGTCTTGTTCTTGTAATTGATTTACCTGTTCCTCTCAGGCTAGATTACCATCTTCTCTCTGTCCTATGGGCAGGTGTCAGTTGGTTGTATTTTTGCCACGTGTCCTCAACTTCCTCTACCATGTTCTTTTTCTTTTTATTTATTTATTTATTTTCCCTCTCCTTGGTTTAAAATTTAAATTTAAACTCTTCATGCATTCAGAGTTTCCTAGGGGCTGCCTGTCTCAGTGCTTTTCCTCTTGCATTCAGCATCTCAAGGTCTTGTGCCTACAGCTATTTATTTATTTATTTATTTTGTGAAAAGACATTCCTTTTGCTAGCATGGCTGTAATAGCAGTTAGATATCTCTTTTTAAACTTTAACTTTTGGTAAAAGATTCAATTGTAATGGGCAGATTATTTTATTGCAAGTGCCTCTTGGGTTAAGGAGCTTGGCACTGGCCTTGCTGTGGTTTGGTGTATGTTTCCAAGGCTGGACAAAAACATACATTTTCTGGACTGCATTTGCTTGTTCTGGAGGAATGACCTAGGATACACTTTGTTTCAGATGAAAAGATTTGTGCACTGTTGCTTTTAAGTATACATGGACACCTGCATACTGGTAGATACAAAGGAACTTGGGGTAGTCATGAAATGGCCAACAGCTGAAATATACAAGCTTCATATTTAATATCGCAGCACCTGTTGTAGCATTCCAGCAAGGATAGCAAATGGTGGCAAAGGAGTGAAATACCAAATTAAGTTCATGACCTCGCTCTCTCTGACTGTCATGTTTTTGTTCTCTTTTTAATATCCAATATATTTTAAAATATGCTTCTGTAACAGCAGTCATCAGAGGTTAATGTTATTTTTTTTTCTTATTAAAGCTTCACTATTAATTAAAGTATATACAGAGGCTCTAGGATAAAAAGCTTTCAAGAAGGTTTTTTAAATTTCTAAATCAGCTACAGCATGTATCATGTGATGCACAGGGTGGCTGTGGGAAGCGCCGGCATGTAAAACCAGAATAACTTGTTGGCACAGACTGCTCTCATGGGACTGCAAAATGCTGCACATACATTCTTGTTGGTAATAGCATCCTTCCTTGTCACACTACCAAACCTTAACCTCCAGGTACTTTTTTTTTGGCAATTCTTCTCACCTTTTGGTCATAGAAAAAAGCAACAACCCACCAACATAAAAAACTCTGTTTTCTGTTTTTCGTGGTTTCTGTTTTGGCAGCCAGAAAGTGGGTCTTCTTTTGCTGTTGGTCAGATTTGGGGCATTTTAATACACAAAAGCAATTAATTAAATAGAAATATAAGGAACATACAACTATCTAATGTGTTTTGTAGACCTATTGGTGATGAGTTCTTCAGGACTTCATCAGATAAGAAAGGCATTCCCTGTGCTCTTTGCTACCTTTTCTTTTATCTTTTCCAAGTTCCATGCTGCTGAATGTATGCTCAAGTGTGCAGATTAGACATGCCAAATATTAAAAAAAAAAAAAAAAAAAAGTGCTTGATTAACAAAATATTTTTCCGAAATTACTTGATCAACCATTGCTTCAGAGTATTTGCAGCCTCAGAGACGACTTTGAAATCCAGTAAGGCTGCTCATGCAATATTTGCTATGTGTTAGGCTTGGCTTCATTCAGATTGGTTATTTTTTCTTTTGAAGATCTTCCAGCATGAATGTTAAAATTAGTACACATCGCTCGACTAATTAATGTTCTTGTAGTGTGCTTAGCTGGTGAAGATCATGGTGGGTGAGAATTGCGTACAAGTCACTGTACCTATTGAGAAAACTAAGCAAGGTTTATTTGTGAACATACACTTCGCACGTGTTAAAAATTTCAGTTTGAACTGTTTTCTAGTTAAAATCAATACTCATAAATAAATCTCCCTTTTTAAAAACAAAGTGCCAAATACAATATTTGCTCCTCAAATACAGACCTCATGTACCTGAACCAAAAGAAGGGGAAATGTGTGGAAGAAATGAGTCCAGAGAGGCCTGTGGCAGCATGCGCCGGAGGGCAGGTTAAGGGCTGTGCCACAGGCTCTAGGCCCATGGTAATGCACCATAGGTTCCCTCACCTTTCTGAGGGAACAGCAATGTCACTAATGTCATAGGAAAGGCTGGGTGCTCCTCCTGACACTTTTTGTACCAGAATCGTGTGTTTCTGTACAAGCAGCTTCCTTTCAGACACCGCTGTTGCCGTCAGGGCAGGAAGTAGGCCATGGTGCTCCTGTGCCCTGCAGCGTGTGGAAGCAGCAGATCCTCCGGGCTTGGCTCCCTGAGCAAAGCCTGCAGGAAAACAGGCCAAATAAATAAATACCCCTTTCTTTCACCACCTCAGTTCTGCTTCTCTTCATACATTTTTCTCCTTGTGAATAGGACTCTTTATATTTGTTGTTGTTGTTGTCGTCATTTCTTCCGTCTTTATTTCCCCTTTCACCTTCAGCTCGTAGCTGTGTGCCCTCTGTTTTTTCTGCTGCCCGATGCTGCTGGCCCAGGCCATCTGTCCTGTTCCAGTCGTTTTCTCAGTGTCTGCCCTGGTCTCTTCCACTCCTGCTGTCAGCCAGCTTACATGTTGCAGTCCCAGTGTCCGAGGCTGAGCAGTGGAAGCTGTCAGAGGTGCCTGGTCTTGCACATCTCACACAAGCTGTATTTTCATCAGCTTTTGGAAAGCCAGCGCATGAACAAACATTTGCAAATAGAAAGAACAGCTGACTTTCTTAAGTGGCCATTTGGGGAACAGTCATTTTTTGAGTGCTTTTCACTTTGTGCTTTTTAAAAGATAAATTTAACGTACCCTTTACCCAAGAAACTTTGAAGCACTTTGTGTGGGTTAGGAGTAACCTTCATACAGGCTAGAATCATTACACTGACTCTTCTGTTCAAAACAAAACAAAAACAGGAAAAATAAAAATAAATTTAAAAAAAAGCTTTTTGAAGCCATGACTCATTCCCTTAGAAAATTATTAAAAAGAAGATACACATCATGGTGTCAGTTACAGAAATCAGCTTACGTTATTTATATCTGAAGAATTTTTAGTCTGTGTTCTACCACTCACTTTTATCTTTACGTAATAGCTGTATTGTGAAAGTTGTTACAGCTCTGGTAACAGCTTTGTGACTGTTTCTGCCTGTTCTGTGCACTAGGAGTTGTTGTTCGCTGATGCTAGCTCTTGCAGTTGACCACTGTTGGAACTTTATCTTACTGAAGTCATGTGTTTGTACATAAAGTCATGCATTATTTCTTAGTACATTTATTTTCTAAAGGTTTCTAGCTTTTATCATTCTCGAACACAAATATAGCTTTGTAAAGACCTGCAAAATAGAAGGCAGAGGAAAAAATAGTAGCTTTTCTTATCCCTTCCTATCTGACTGATTTCAGGATTTTGGAGGGGTGTGACTCGTGGTCACATATACTTGGAAAGTGCAGTGCTGTTTATCCTACTAGATTTCAGGTTGTCTCCCTCCAGGGAAATGATTTTCTCCCACTCCAGGAGTCTGACTGGACACAGGATTCATACAGCGCGCAGGCTTCTTGCTTCAGCTGCAACCCACTGCCGGTGCAGAGGCAAGCACACATGTCCACACAGGAAGCCAGGCAGGAAATCAGTTGCCACATTTCTCAAAACTTTGTGATACGCTCTCTAAATGGTGCCTGAAATGCTCATTTGGTTCTTCTTATTTTATTTTATTTTATCTATTTATTTAATTATTTATTTTTCCTGACCCTGTATAAGTGTCCTTTGTGCCTCACCCAAAAACCCGTGAGGTTTCTGGACATTGCATGCCAACAGTGCAGTACATGGCATGTCAACCATCATTAAAGAGAAAGCAGTCTCATGCAGCAGCATTATTATTAGCGGCTCTGCAGACAAATTTTCTCTTCAGCCAGGGCTGTTATGTCAACATGCTGAGCACATACGTTAGAAAAACAACCCGTGTCAAAAAGTTCCACTCCTGACTTTCCTATGCCCTAACAGGGTGGTTCACTGGAGGCTTTTACTGTTTTTTTGTTTGTTTGTTTTTGTTTTTGTTTTTTTCTTTTGTGTGTGTGTGTGTGTGTTTGTTGTTGTTGTTGTTGTTTTCTTTCAGGTCCATCTTTATGACAACAAGCCTAGAAACACTCAGTGATTACGTGTTCGTTGTCAATATGTATGAGACTGAATACACCTCCCTGCAAGTGCTGTTGCATCTACCATTGACCATTACCTTGTGGAAAAAGAGATTCTGCCTTGCTGTAAGGCAGTGAAATCATCTGAGTCAACTTTTTTTCAAGTATTTTTTTTAGTATAAATGGCATTGAGAAATAGGGTATTTGGTAATAGGTATTTGCCACAGTACAGAGGGAGGCGTACTGGCTTCCCTATCGGGGAGAAACGAGCATCACAGCTGTAAGTGATAGCCTTGTAGTACTTTTATACCACTCTCCTGAGAGTTTATTAAGCCAGAATTCTCAGCTTTCACTGAAAGTTCACATTTCCCAGCACAGTTTTAAGGAAAATATTTGGAAGATAACATTTTGGGGGAAAAACACAACCAGAATACTACAGCTCTAGCATTTATTGACTTTAATGCACAAAATACTAATGTTAAATGTGAAAACTGTTGTTTGCAAAAATTAAGTTTTGTAATTAATAAGCTCCCAACTTTGCAGAAGACAGTCTCTAGCAACTCATTTACTCCTCTAAGTCATAAATAGATGAAAAAAGACTTTTCAGATGTTCCTGTTGTAACTAAAAACTTGTGGGTTTCTCCCTGAGAGCCTCTCTCCCTTTGCTCTGCAGAGGGACAGCTCCACTGAACATCATCATGGCAGGCTCACAGAATTGTTAATTTGTGTAGCTTGTGCAGAAAATGTCATCCCAGGGATTCTTAAAGGGTGTTTTATGGCAATATACTTTTAAAAAGGGAAGTGTAAAACTGCACAGCAAAGCAATAGGAGCTGTAATAAAGGAGAGTCATGAGAAAAAGCATTACATGAGATAATTAAAATTAGTGAGATGACCTGCCCAAATTCTGGGGATGCTGCAGGCCACCAGAGAGATGGGACCAGCACAAGGATGGGACCTGTCTATAAAGCAGGTGTACCCAGCTATGTATGCACACTGAGCACCCATAGCAGTCACTCCTTAATGGTGGCTACGTATATGGTCAACCCTGACAAAATGGGGCCACTGTAGGTAGTTGTCTAAGTGTGGATTTGCATGCTTATTTTCTGGAGCTTGCATCTGAGATTTCAGAGCATCTACAGCGAGTGCCTGATGTGCAGAGCTGGGGGCTGGCAGTCCCTTGCTGCTGTCACTGCATCCTCTGCTGAACCAAACCCTTGGTGTGCAGCTTCTGGCTGGTGCAGGGGATGGTGAAGGGCTCTGGCCACTTCCCAGCATGTGTCTGGCCCATCGAGTCCTGGGACTGCTCATCTCCCTCCCGGTCTGCCCGTGGCAGCAGTTGCCGGTTAGCAGTACAGGCGTTACACTGCTTGCTCAGCAGTGCAATTTCCTTTCAGCTCTCTTTTCAAGGAAGTGAAACCACCGTGATGTATTTTTTACATTCTGAGGTGCCAAAGTAAAATGAAGCGCTTCAGACAGAAGAGAAAGGTAGCTGAGAAGAGTGGCTCTAATGGAGAGGGGGAAAAAAATACGTTCACTCCGTGGTAACTTCTGACAGTGTTTCAAAGTGCTTGATAAAGCAAGCGTTAGATTTAGCAGAGTAAACAAGTCTTAGGGCAGTCTTCACCTGGGTTATTTTCCCCTGCTTCTGCTATCAGCATTAACAATATCAATTCCATTTGCTGAACAAGTAAGTAATGATTTTACATTTTTTTTAAAGGAAGCGTGTATGTATGCTGGGTCTGAAGGAGCTCTGTAAACTTATTCCTTAAACTCAGTTGTATTCAAACATTTGTCTGCAAAGTATGTTTCAGCTCTCTGACATGGGTGATGAGGAAAAAATACAAAATAAAAGCAGTTTATGTTTTTTGACTGACTGACTGAAATACTGAAGTATGAAATTTATGTATTTATCCATCTAATTAGAACATGTGTAATAACACAGAAAAAGAAGTAGACTAGCGCTGAATTGCTAACTATATAGAGAGTAAGCCATGCTGCATAGTCCCAAAACTTGAACAATTTTTAGAAATGCCATTAAGATTCTAATGCCTCTTTTAATTGAGCAGGTCCTGTTCTGCATAGTATGGTAATTGCATGTTGAGCTCCGCTTTGTCAAATGTGAAGTTACATAATATAATTTTTTTTTTTTTTTGCAAAACCATTGAATCTTCAGAAAACGGCCAAGTTTTGAATTGCTTAAAATTGATACTTTCTGAGTTAATGTGTGCAAATTGTAAGAACCAGATTTGAATGTTTGTGTGACTTGCTGGAGAAAGGCTGTACTGATTCCTGTTTAATTATAATGGAGCGTTCTGTGTGGTATAGTTACAATTTTATGAGAATACCTACAGCATCCTGGGGAAGAACATTTTAAAATATTAAAATATAGATTGTGTTGTGCGTTTGTTTTTCTTCACAAGTTTTTGGAAGAAATAGTGACTTACATTAGTACAATCATCTGTGTATCTTTGTGGAACATAAGAAGATACTGTGAACAGCTAGAATATTGGAAGGTTTTGAGAAAGCAAAGTTATGAAAGAAACATCTATATTCCTGTTTTGGAGAAAAATAAAAGCTAACATTTATCTGTAGATCTTTGTAATGCATTGGCTATTGAATTCTAGTATTTGACTACTTTGAAATGTTCTGATTAGTTTTATTTGAATAAAGGAGTTACAGTTTTATATTTAAAAACACAAACATTGAATCAAATGTTTTCAGTTCAGATTGACTGCTTAGCATCTTTAACTTCTTCCTGAATCTTTGTGGTTTAGAAACATGTCCATCTTATGATCTTGGGTGTTTTACCCAAGATACTTAACAATGGGATCTTTGGTTTTTGAGTGTCCTCATGTAGTAAAGATTTTTTTTAAATGCACTCAAACACTTTGTGCTTCAAAAAGAAGTATGCAGTAAAAGTCCAAAGAGGAAACAAAGTCTCTTGAAAGTTTCTGAGATCATAGAAAAGCAGCCTCTTACTAAGTTTCTCAAAAAAAAAAAAAAAAAATCAAGAAAAAATACAGATTTGTGTCTCACTTGTCCTGAAGGACAAGCGTCTTTTCCTTACCGGAGCCCCAGAGGCACCGTGGATCATAACACACCCAATTGCCCAAGCACAAACAGTCAAAAGGAAACTTTTTCCAATTTCTGGGACTTACTGTTTGGCATCTGCAGAGTTTGTTTTCATTAAAAAAAAAAAAAAAAAAAATCTTTCCTAGCCCTGTGTTTGCAAAGTAAACCTTCCATATGTGCAATAAACGTAAACAGCTGAAGCCCTCCTTCAGTCTGCCTGAGACTCCAGGAAAGCTGTAGCTTGAACGCAGTCTCCTCCCAGGCAGTTCTCCATGGAAATAGAAATCCACGTGTGACTTGGTGGAGAAGATGCAGTAACTAACGGTCACTGATGAGAGACTGTGGGTGGGAACATTTCACAGAACAAGTGTGTGAAAGAACTTTTTTTTTTTTTTTTTAAAGCATTTAAAGAAGTTACAAAAGACTGGAGCGTCACAAAGAATGGAACCTCATTGGGTATATTTGTGTAAGCAAGCATCATGTTGGAAGTAGAAACCTGTTGTAGGATCTACTTTATCCATCACAGAGCAGTTCCTTAATGAAGTGATGTTAGCAAGTGTAATGGCAAACCCTAGACTGTTTTTAGCTGTTTCTGCATTTAGTATAGGACATAGATGAGTTAATATATACATGCTTTCCCACTGAAAATTAGCATCTTCGGATTGCATCCAGAGAATCTTGATGCTGTCTTCAGCAAAGGATTTTTGCTTCTATATGTGTGTTACGGAATACATACATGGGATCTGAATTCACTTATCACATAAAATGTTAAGAAGGAAAAAGATTTACAGTAGTTGATACATTGATTTACCGTATCTAATGGAATAGCACTGGTAGTTGTCATTAGTCATGATTTCTTAATTTCTTTAGTGTCCAGTTCTTAGCTATTCCCATGCAAAATGCAGAAAGGATTTTAACAAATTAGCTAGTTTCAGATTTCATTATGACTATGAAATTTAGATCGAACTTAGGAGTCATCTGATTGAATAGGGTAGGTTCGTTGCCTAGACTGGAAATCCCATCAATCCATACATACTATGGTATTTATACAGAGAGATATTTTAAAACATTTTTTGAGCAAGTTCTGTCTAATTTTTTGATTTTCTCAAATCTAAAAAGTTCTAAAAGAATGTAAACCTAAAGACAACAGAATATTAGGGACTGAAACTTCTTTCTGCTACCATATACAGTACGTTTACATTATTTCTGTGGTAATTAGTAGGGAGTAAGATGAATGGATACAAATAGAAATACTCCTTAGCTTGCTGTTTGTAGTATGTGTGTGATGAAGTACTGAATACATTCTTTTTTTTCTCTCTCTCTTTTTTTTTTTTTTTTTTTTTTTCTAGTGGCCACCGATGTCTTCAATTCCAAAAGTTTGGCCATTCAGGCCCAGAAGAAGATCCTTGGAAAAATGGTATCCAAATCAATAGCAACTACTTTGATAGATGATACAAGCAGTGATGTTTTAGATGAGCTCTACCGAGTGACAAAGGA
>CM021797.1:64882837-64892979 GCA_011076525.1 Nettapus auritus | reverse complement strand
ACCGAGTGACAAAGGAATACACACAAAATAAAAAGGAAGCAGAGAAGATCATTAAAAACCTCATTAAAATAGTCCTCAAGTTGGCAATCCTCTACAGGAACAACCAATTTAATCAAGATGAAATAGCATTGATGGAGAAATTCAAGAAGAAAGTTCATCAGCTGGCCAAGACCGTGGTCAGTTTCCATCAGGTGGATTATACCTTTGACAGGAATTTTTTGTCCAAACTGTTAAATGACTGTAGAGAGCTACTTCACCAGATCATTCAGCGTCACCTAACTGCAAAGTCACATGGACGGGTCAACAACGTGTTTGATCACTTCTCTGATTGTGAATTTTTGGCTGCCTTGTACAATCCCTTTGGACCTTATAAACTCCATTTGCAGAAACTTTGTGATGGTGTCAACAAAATGCTAGATGAGGGGAACATATAAGTACCTGTATAAAAGTTGACTGCCTATGCATTGTTTGTAGATGGAACACTGTTGATTTATGAAGGAATAAGGGAGCATGCAAAAGGTGTTTTTTTGCTCGTTTTGGGGATTTTTTATATATATATATATATTTTGACAAATATTTCAGAACGATCTTTATTAAACTGATTCCTTGTTATGAGCTGTCTATTGCTATTTGCATTCCATATGGAAGAAAGACAGCACATTACATTGTTTCACTGTGCTTTGCCCACAAAAACAGCTGGATAAAGACAGTAAAACAGAAGGGTCCAAGTAGAGTAAGTCTTGCAAGACAGATATGCAAAACAAAATGGTAAGCTGTCAGACAATCCAAATCCTCTATATTTACAGAAATATAAGTGATCAGAGTCCAGGAATGTTGGTAAATAATTAACGTGGTGATGGTACAGTCTATAATTTCTTCAGCTTATTTGTAAAATATGTATTTGATTCATTTATAGTCTTTTGTAAGCACTGCACAGATCACAGCTTCCTAGTGTTGACCTTATGAAACATTCAGTTTTACATAATATCTGTGATGCTGTCACATAAAGTCTGAGCTGGTTTGTTCATCTCCAGCTCAGTGGTGAAAACTTTATGTCTGAAAGGCTACTAAGTGATCCTTACAGATCTACACAGATGCCTTGTTTCCTTTAATTATATCAGAAACAATAAGCTACAGAAAATTGCCTAATTGGAAAAAAAAGTACTCCCTAGACAACACCTGTGGTACATGATTTTAACTCTACATACAAAATTGTAAGGTAAAACACAGTGACTTGTGCAATTCCTTAAGATTTCTAGAACCCTGCTAATAAGTCATAATTATTTTTTGCAAAGGTGTGGGTCAGCTTATTTTACACTTTAGGGGGATATGAATTCAGAAAGCTTAAGCATCTGAAAATAAATTCCAAGCCAGTTTGCTTTTTGTACAATGTATCTACAAAACAAATTAATTTGGGGTATATGCTATTTAACTAATTGAAAAGTGACATCTTGAATCAATTTGTTCTCTTCTCCCCTCCTATCTTTCATTCTTTTTTCTCCCTCATCTTCTCCCTGCCTTGCCCTTGGGGAAAAGAAAAATGTGACTTTCTAGACACTGTAATGTACTTAAAAGCATGAAGTTAATACATTTCAAACACCTGAAGACTTTTTATTAGGAAGCATATAAAGAATTTGTAGTTTATTTAATTACCAGTGTTTTTGCTGTTTGCTGTGTCTTTTTTTGTTGTTATGAGTAAACCAAAGAATATTTGCACTCTGAACTTTTCATGTTTTCTTTTTTCTTTCTTTTTTCCTTTTTTCCCTTTTTTTTTTTCCCTGCTGCGCTGTAAATCATAAAGATAATACTTGGACTGTGCAAGCAACCAGAGCATTACAGCCTCTGACATACAGCTTCAACATTGCTTGTCATTTTTTTAGAATGCAAAATTCACGTTTATTCATGTTCATTCAGTCACTAGGCTCTGCGTATTCCCAGAAAGACACTGGAAATATGCTGTGTGTGTTCAAAAGGTGAACTCCTTTTATAGAAGTCATTAGTGTCCCGCAGGGAGAAAAGATTAATGTACTACAAGGCTGGAACAACAGGAAAATGATGCAAGGACAGTGCATGAGAATTTGCAAAGAGTTAGGTGTGACATTAGTGTGACATCTGAATGAGTATCTGTTAAGATCTCTTCTTTAAAAAAAAAGAAAAAAGAAAAAAATATTTCTTCTTGTTTTACTGTAGTCCATCAGAAGTCAGTTATGGGGATGCAACATCATGAAGGAAATCTCACAAACTGTACGAATGCAGTTTCTGACTTACTGGCTTATGTAATTTTTCTCCAACATGGAAAGAGAAAGTTGTATTCTTTCCCAGTTCTTCTGTCTGAGGTGAGGATAGGAACTTGACTAGAAATTGAAGCTGTTTTGTACAAATCCCATTTCTGAATCATGCTGATTCTACAAAATGCCATAGTTTATAAATAATGGTGACAGTTACTGAAAAGAAGACAAGATTTTGTGTAGAGCCAGGCACATAGCACACATTTGCTGTATAAACCGCAAAAGATTTTCTTCAGCCATGACCCAGAATATTTTGACTGTTCAAATATGATTTTTTCCTGGGTCAAAAAATTTTTAAATGCTCTTTGCACATTGTTAACAAACACCTATTAATATGTATGTGAGTCATACTGCAGTTGAACTATTTGCATTGTCAGTAATGGAGTAAAGAATTCAGTTGCATTATTGCCAGCTGCATCGTCTGCCATACGCATTTTAGAAAAAGTTCTTGGAGGTTTGGTTATAAAAATAAAAACTTGACAACAGGGAGAAGATATACGTAGCTCACAGTCTAGTTACATTATTCTGAGATGTTGTAAAAATTGTTCCTTTCTGGCATTCGTTTTCACTTATGAAGAATTGAAGTTTTTTTTTTTTTTTTTACGAGAATACATAAATAGTGGCTTCGAGTATAAGATTTCAGAAATAAATTAATACCACTTTTCCTCCTAATATACCTGTTGTCCCTGCATCCCTCTAGCACGATTTTGACATATTCCTTGTCTAGCTGGGTTTAAAACCAAAAAGGTTACAGTAGTACTGTTTAGTTATAAATAGAATTGTGTCATTGTTGTGTGCATTAAAACTGATGCATCACTATTTTAATAGTGTAAAAATGACCAAAAATTCTTAAAATATTAAAAACTAATCAGCATGGATTCATTTTACGGCAGGCTTTCAAATCTCAGTACCTTAGCAGTTTCGTATTTGTAATGTCCTGTTAATGTGTAGTTAATCTGTGCTGCCTGATGCCACCAAAGTGTATGTTTCTGGATTTGTGGAAGTTTAAATTAATGTTACATCCCTTTAGAGGAGCTGAAAAAGCAGTGAGACCTTGCAAGTCTTTGACAAGATACATCAAACAACTGTTATCTCAGCCATACAAAGAAAACAAGATACAGGAGGGTTATTGTGCCTATTTTGTGTGTATCGTCTTAGCAGCAATTCACTACAACTTCTGACCATCCCTTAACTACATTTATATGTATGTGTGCATATGTGTGGGCAAACAAAAGGACACAATTAGGTAAGATAGCAAGCATTATTCATGTCTTTAAGCTCACTAAAAATGTATCTCTGTTTGGAAGGTACAGAGGTTATCAGCTGGAGTTTGGAAGATTTCAGGAACTGTTTTTATTTAGGAGAATACCAAATCATGTCTCTTCTAAAAAAAGATTCAACCCCTCCCTTAAGCTAAATTCCTGTAAAAAAAAAGGAATGAGGACATGGCCAATTGTTTTCTCACATCTACCCCTAAAAAAAGATTGTATTGTCCCAAGGAAGCAGTGATCTCATTTTGATGACAGTTGGCTTCAGCTGTTTTCCAGCAACTTGCAGCTACTGGCATAGCAGTTATAGTGTGATTACAGAAAGGTAAACTGGACCTGCACATGGAACTCACTGAGGAACTGGAAAGTGCTTGTTTTCATGGCCTAGCAAAGAAATATTCATGCTGTATCTGTAAATCCACCATGGTCAGTAAGCTGCATGCTCTGTGGGCTTGGATGATGATGTCTGAGAGGCATTCATCACCCGGTGACCTGCTATCATAGCTTTCCTTTGGCTTCACATGCTCGTCCTTCCTTCCATGCAGCATAAATAGTTGCTTTTCAGCTACATCTTTTCCCTTCCTGCTCCTTTTGCCCCAGCATTATACTACATTGTGTACACATCTATGGAGAAGGTTAGATGGAATATGTTACCCACTTCACCTAATGAAAAAAGCAGACCTAAATAGCAGTTTCCTGTTTTCCCCCCTTCCTCCCCCCTTCCCCCACCCAAGTCATTTGAAATCTGAAAAAACAATCTACGTCTTGATTTAGTTGCTAATACTGCCTTGGATATAATCTATATCCTCATCAGCATAGCAAATATTTATCTGTTATTTCAGTACATGTACCTCTGACCTTTTTTTTAAAAAAAATAATAATAATAAAAAAATGCTTTTGAACGTATGTTATAGGGTATACGTTAACATGAAATCAAGATTCCAGTTTGTATAACCATTTGCAGAGAAAGCTTCTTTTTAAAACTGTTTTTCATTGGGATTTGGGCAGGTCAGCCAACATTCATGGTTAAGAGGCAAACATCTGTGCTCTGGACAGAACAACTGTCCGGAAAAGTTCCATCATACCTTTTTTTTATGGTTTTCACATAAATGAAACTTTCTGGGAGAAGAAAGTTTGCTGTGGTGAAAATATTGATACCCAAAAGCACACTGTGGATAGTGCATGGACAGTTTATTTAAACTAAGTAATGCAGTTGTTAGGGCTTTTTGGTGGGTTGGTTGTTTTTTATTTTTATTTCTTTGTTTGTTTGATTGTTTTAATCTTGCATTTGTTCTTGGGAAGAAAGAAGTTCTGAAAAACTAATCCATACTGAATTATTATTGGTACTTGAGTTCGCATACTATATCTGAGTTGCATTGCAATTTTGACATTTATATATATAGCATTATATATTCTAGTTTACCGTGTGATTTATTTTCCTTCTACAAAGATATAGTAGTTGTATCTCCTTACAGACCATATCTAAAATATATCTCTATTACATTATCGCTTGGTCTATATCACAAATCAAGATATCTTAGTGTTTTAACCACAGTTGCTCAAGTGACCATTTTTTTGTTTGTTTGTTTGTTTGTTTTCCCTTAGTACTCAGTTTTATTATTTAGAGTACTAGTTTCCAATTTTAAAGCTGATATTTATATGTAGGACTTCCTGAATCAGCATCAGCTTTTCCTTGTGAGTTTGGGAAATACAGGAACTGAAGCATATCTTCTAACGATCTAGCAATGTTCTATGCACCAGTTTCTGGAGAAACATCCCCTATGGTATTTACTTCCATTAGGGAGCAAATTGAAAAGAGTCAGCTCATAGCTTTGGGATGTCCCATAATTACACAGTATCAAGCAAAGAAGCAGACTTTAACAATTAAGAATAATGGAGTTAAAGAGGTAAGTTACTTGCCCAATTCTCCCAAGCAACCAAAACCTGTTTGGTATTTGTTGTCCTCTCCTGTGGGAAACTCTTGCTGTGGTAGGTGGAGGACAAAGGTGGAGCTTCCTACAGTTACTGTGATTTAGATAAAAATTGATGTTACCATCACTCGTAAGATGTTCCACTTTCTAGTTTAAAAATCTTAGCACTGGATTTTAAAATCATACTTCCTGTTGGCTTCATGGCAAAATAATTCCTATTCCAGTTTGTATTAAATATTTGGATTTTTTGTTTGTTTTATTATGCACATAGGTATGAGCTGAAATGAAGTAGAAGGTGGCCTTGTACAACATATCTTTCTTCCTATATGTTTTCCTTTTTCTTCTGTCTGTAGGTGTTCTGTGTGCTAAAAAGACATTTCTGGGCAGTATTATTCTGAAGTATTATTCTATACTTGCAGGTTGTTCTGAGAGAAAATTGTTGGCTTTTCACCCACTTGTTCTCTGGTTCCTGCTTGCAGGCAGCCCCATTAGTTTTTAAACATGGTAATTTAGAGCCCTTCATTTGCAACAGCCTTTGCAGGACATTTTGTATTGAGTTTTTCAAAATTCATTTATCTTTGATTCTTCTGGCCAAGCCACAGCTAGTAGCAGATGAAAAATATTTTAACATTTGTGTTGTGTGAGGTTTTTTAATTCAGAGAGTATGACATCATAGATGGAATAAATCAGCCCATATTACAACACCGACCCTTCCATTCTTGTATGGGAATGCCAAGGGACTTCTGATCCATTTTGGAATAGCACTTAGAAGTTATTTGGCTCTCTTGAGCAGAACATAATCTCCCTTAATTTGAAGAATCAATTTCAGTAGCTGGGCTTGGCTTGGGTCTCGGGGAGAAAGTTCCCTGGCTGTTGATGTTCCAAATACACTACTATTAAATTAAGGGATCCTGTGACATGAGAAGACAGCCGCTCCCCAGTACTGAAGTGCTTAGCTGATGCTCACAGTTTACTTCACTGTTTGGATTTGAGGTACTGTGGTTTCCTTGCTTTGTTTGGGGTTTGGTTTTATTTTGTAGAGAGTCAGGATCTACAGCTGCATATCATCTGCTAGGCCTTCAGAAGTACAGAACTACTGTACTAAGACTGCAGCAGCAGAACTGATTGAGGCAGTGCTTTGAGCCGAGGGGAAGTAAGCGCATTGGTCCCAGGATGTGACATGAGATCAGCTGTTACTGTGAAAAAAAGCTGGTTCGGTATCTCAAGGATCTTGGTAATTCAGCAACAGAAAAATGATCTCATGCTTGGAACTAAGGTGAGTCTCTGCCCAACTTGAAAGTTATCTGTCTCAATCATACACTGCTTACTTTGATTTCAATGGTACAGACACTCCCAAAGGTGTATTTCATATGCCATCAAAAAAGAAACTATTAGGGAAATGGGGAAAGGAAAACTCAGCACTTTTCTGGGAGAAAGAGCTGTGATCAGCCACCTAGATTTCATTAAGTTTTCCTTACCATCTTCGCTGTGATAAGGTCTACTGCCTACAGTAAGCACAGGTCTTCAACTTTAAGTAGGATGATGTGTTTAATCTTACAGTTCTAGTATCCTACAGCACTGCAACCTACACTTTACTTCAAAACTGGAAGCAAGAAACATAATAAAATGTAGAAACAGGGAAGGAAGCCCTACATGAAATAATGTTGATGAAAAGCCATCTTGGCTACAGTTAGGCCTTGGGAGAACCTTGGCTGGGGAATTTGGACTTCCTACCTCACTCCTGATTTGCAAATCAAGTGCTGAGGAGCATGAAGAGCTAGTAAAGGAAAAGGTGTTTATGTCATTTCATACTTGACTGGCTGTTCTCCATGTATCCATCTTGCTCCTTAATTAGTGGGCTATTCCCTACTTCACTTAATTGTAACTAAAATTGCTCTTCAGACTGGGGACAATTTATCATTTGCATTGTTGGGGTGGTTGAGGTAGAAGCTGGCAGAGTGGGTGTTTCTGAGAGACAATTGGAAGTCTGCTGTGTCTGGTGGGAATAAGTTATGTGTGCTGTTCTGTACAGAAAACAAACAAACAAAAAACACTTCTGTAATAGTATCAGAAATAAGAACTCTGGAATGTGCCTGGAGGCAGCTGGAGAGAAGAGACAGTTTCAGGAGACACAGCTTAAAAGTAGCCTGTCTCTGCTGTTCAGTAAAGGAGCTGCCTGGATTTATTGTAACAGCAGAACCTTTTGGAATTTCTGGCTGTCCCAGAGCTCAATATGGCCATTAACTCAGGAAGCAACTGCACTGAATCAGTTTTTCTCAAGAGGGACTTCAAGTCTTCCATATATTTAGTAAAGATTCAGCTAATCTGTAGAATCTATTTACTCATAACTTGGTAGGAGTGCCCATATGCATCTGATTTCCAGAGAATGCAACAGAGGGTTATTAGTCTCTTACCTCTTATTTCAGTCCACGTGGTTTTTATTTTCTTCCTTTTTAAAAAATAAATAAACATATATAAATGTATATATATTTTCTTTCCTTCACGGAGATCAAATTAATGAATTTCTGATGAAGAGACACTTAGGGTGAAATTTAGGGCTGTGCTACAGGAGCAATCTTTTGCTGGCATGTCCCTAACACCTCTCCATGGGATATATTTTCAAAACTGTAGATGTGCATGTGCAACTAGTTTCTGCTTAATGAATTTGTTATACTAATGTGTTACTACATACCAGCTCAGCAGTCCACTAAGCCCTGACTGACTCAGGTCTTCAGTCATCCTCAAACCCTGAGTCTCTCGTGGAATCAAATGGAGAGCTTCCATAGTGCTCTGCTTATGCTCCCAGCATGGATTTTCCACTTAATTGAGTGGTACGTGCAACAAATGGCAAAATTAGCGTTTGTTGCCAGAATGGGGACATGAGACCTCCGGTGATGCGGGCTGTTGACAAAAGCTATAAAAACGTTTACATTTACAGTTGTAATTAGTTCATAGGAATACATCCACTGCTAACTGCACAATATGATGATCCTCAACATCACACCATGAAAGCTGCTTTTCAAGTTCTGAGTCTGGAAAACATTGGATTTAATGGCAAGAAAAAAAACACTTGCTAATGAGTGGAGGCTCATAGAAAAGAACACATGAGAAGGCAAGTTAGAATGGGTAATAATATTACTTGCCATTTCTACAGTATATTGGGTTTACATGGCAAGGTTTTGGTAGCAGGGGGCTGCAGGGGTGGCTTCTGTTAGCAGAGTGCAGAGGCTGCCCCATGTCAGATCAGAGCCAGTTTCAGCTGGCTCCAAAGGAACCCTTTGCTGGCCAGAGCACAGCCAGTACCTGAAGTTGTTTGTGCCTCTGTGAGAGCAGATTTAAGAAAGGTAAAAAAAAAAAACTGCTGGGCAATAGCAGCTGGAGAGAGAGGGGGGTGAGAGCCAGCCCTGCAGCCCCCAAGGTGAGTGCAGCAGGAGGGCAGGAGGTGCTCCAGGCACGCAGCAGCAGTTCCCCTGTGGCCTGTGCAGGGGCCCCTGGTGGAGCAGGCTGTCCCCCTGCAGCCCATGGGTCCCACACGGAGCAGATCTCCATGCTGCAGCCCATGGGTGGAGGAGCCCCCGGTGGAGCAGGTGGTACGGAGCCATGTGGGAGCAGTTGTTGAAGAGCTGCTGCCTGTGGGCAGCCCCTGCAAGCTCAGTTTTGGAAGGACGGCATCCCATAGAAGGGACCCCACGTGGAGAAGGGGCAGAGAGTGACCGTGAAGGAGCGGTGGAGACGAAGTGCTATAGACTGACCACAACCCCGATTCCCCTGCGCCACTAGAGAGAAAGGGGAAAGAAGAGGGTGAATGAAAATAAGGTGGTTCTAGTTTTTGGTTTGTTTGTCAGTGCGCTAGCATGTTATTAATATCTAATAAATTATATTAATCTCCCTATGCTGAGTCTTTTTTGCCCATGACAATAATTTTTGAGTGATCTCCCCGTCCGTATCTCAACCCCTGAGCCCTTTGCATCGTATTTTCTCCCCCTTTCCCTTTGAGGAGGGGGAGTGAGAGAGCAGCTGTGGTGGAACTCAGCTGCCCAGCTGGATAAAATTACCACATGCAGATAAAGGAATCAATAGAATCACTTCTACTTTTCACTTTTAATTAAGAGTGAACTGGGCTATCCTGGTGCTTTGTATGAGATGCACTTTTGAGACCACCTAAAGGCTGAGACATCTCAGTGATCTCTCTGGGCTGCCAGCCAGTGGCTGTCTGCAGAGAGAGGAAATGGGGACAATGACTAGGCTGCATGATGGTCTGTTTGGTTAGAGCAGAAAATACCTGTATTCAGAACACCAGGGACTTCTAAAGCTCTATGGTTTTCATATGAGGAATGCACTACCTCTTGCAGGCCATGCTTTTCTTTCGTACTCCTTAGTGGAAGGTGCTGCAGTTATCAACATGGAACTGATACCTAGTTGCTTGCCAGTAGCGGCAAGAAATGTCTGCTTGCCCCCTGTACTCATATTTGTGGAGAAATCTTTGTTCCTCATGAACAGGCCTCTATCACCATAAGCCAAAACCTTTAGAAAGAAAATTTAGCACATGAAAATCAGTCTTATGACCCAAGCGTATCTTTTAGCAATATTAAAAAATAGAATATAAAAGTAAGTCAATTCTTTTATTCACCCAACAGTGAACATTGGTAGACAGT
>CM021797.1:64806711-64882737 GCA_011076525.1 Nettapus auritus | reverse complement strand
GGTGAAGGCATGATTTTAGAACATATATCACTTTTGTTTAGTACACCATATGAAAATTCACCTTTTACTAAAAGAATTCACCTGCTGTAAGCAAAGAAGCATAACAGAAAAAATATATATATTCAACGTCACAGGGTAATGCTTGGGGGTGGCTGGCAAATTTTGCTGGTCTAAAAAGCCTGCTATGCCAGTAAAAGAGTTAAGACAAATATTTGCTGGTTCACACTGCTTATTATGAGACAACATAAAGTAGATTTGGTCTTCCTTTTTGACTCACTTTTTTTCGTTATCAGTTTCAACCACTTTAAACCCTGTCTAGCTGAGCTTGGAAACTGGATATCCTGCTGTTACTCTCGCACTATGACTCACTCATTTAAAAATCGCTTTGACACCTGCTATTGATTTGTGGCTTGACACCTACTCCATCCAAATTTCCACCTAACATAACCCTGCTGTGATTAACAGTGGTGGTGCTTTACGCTCATACCTGCTTTCAGACTGACACTATTTTCTGATAGCTCTGTGACTTTTGGAACAAATTACTTTCAAGTGTTAAGGGAACCTAATGAATTCCTTTGCATTTTGATCCCTCTTATAGGGTCAGGTTTGATTTAAAAAATATAAAAGTGACAGAATTTCACTTTAATGCACTTTATGTTGTGCTTTCCAGAAAAAAAAAAATAAAATCTGTTGAGGAAACTGCAATGTTATTTATTGCTCTGAAGTGTGAGCTTTTTGCTGATTCTAATCACAGTGTGTGCACCAAAACAAGGAAGCTATAAAAGATCCTGACTTGATAACAAGGTATGTTAGCTACCTGAAGAACAAATTATGCCATAAAAAGTACCTCAGGGCCTGACCCTACTTAGGGACATGTAAACATTAGCTTCCGGGCAAATCCAAGAGTAGAGTCTTTTCTTTTTCTTTTTTTTTTTCTTTTTTTTTTTTTAGCCCCTTAGCTGAACAGGGCACAGAAAAATACAGAACCCAAAAGGCCAGAGCTGAAATGGCTTCTTCAAGATCAAGGAAGAAGCCAGAACAAGTACCAAAAGAAAACCAAGTTCTCCTAGACTCATTTATAGCCAAGTACACAGAACCATTCTGTGTTAGACAGATACCACTACATTAGGGATTATGCAAATATATTTGATGCCGTAAGGATGACTAGGTTAGTTCCTGTCTAAGTGTCTGAGTATTTCCAGTCTGAACCAGAGATTTCCAGAAGTGTATGCACAGTTGACTAAGCTGGGTATTTGTGCTGTTAGTTTGCATGCATTCCCCTAACAAATGGTATCCTAAACTCACTGGGCGGTACAGAAACATGCCCCCAAGCGCCCAAATAAAAATGTGGGAACGAGCGAGGGTGCACAGCGCTCAGCAGACAGCACATTAACTCCTTACTGCAGGGCTCTCTGTGCACTGCGCTGTACCGGCAGCAGCACTGTTGTCCTGAAAGACTTCCCTCCCTTCTCCAAGGCGGGAGCCTGATCCCACCGTGTAGCAACAACAAATAAAATATCAAGGATGAACCAAATCTCACTGAACATTAAGAGCTCAATCTGTTTCTTCCTCAGGAACAGCAACCACTTGGTGCTCGGCCCTCCTAGAAAACTGCTCCCTTCCACTGTCAAGTGCAGTACAGACAAATCACAGCCAGAAGTGCTCTCTTGATAACAGACAGCCAATTGCTTCAGTCCTTTCCCTGCAGGAATATTTGATCTTGTGCTGAGCAGTATTAAAATGAAACAGGCGATCTCTGGAAGTGTAATTACTTGTGAGGGTATTTTATTCTGATTAATACAGTACCAGCATAACACACACCCAGTAGACGGAGCTCTTTCTGCACACATTCAGAAATATTTCCCACATTTAAAATTCATGATTTTTAATAGACTGTTTAGCTGCCCTGCTCCCTTACCTGTGTTCAGAACATTTTTTTTGTTTGTTTGTAGTTTCCAGTACGTATGCATTACATGCCTATGTAGCCAGAAAGGTGCCATCATGTGGCTAAATCTATCGGCTAAGCAAAACCAGTGTGTATAAAAGCAGTGACCCTTTGATGTGACCTGCGCATAACCTTTTTATAGTTTTTTTTGGATACGAATTTCGTTGCTAGAGTTGGGCTGTGAGTGCAGGCGCCTCAGCGAGTTGTATTGAAGCACCACGCTCCCTCTTGTGTCCGAGCTGTAAATTGCACCTACAGGATTTAATTGGGGTAACTTCGCCCTGCAAACTGAACTGCATGTAATAACACCGCGGCCAATACGTCTATATTCCTAATGTTTCTAAGACGGTGAATGTTACAGACTACTTGAGGTCAGAAATGCTAACTTCTTATACTTTGGAAGTCTCCAGTTAACCAACTCAAGTAACTATCACTTCTCTTTAGTGTAGACAATAAAGCACTAACAGCAAAGGAGATAATCTGCAACAGCAACAAAAAATTCCTTCTGCTAGCTCTGTAAATAATCCAAAATACGTGAACTGTACAAGAAATGTTATCATGAATTAAAATTTCTCTGTGCTGACAGAGTACACAGTTGTCTTCCCCCGCAAAATGAGCTAGTCAGCTGCACTGATTAATGGGCATTCCTTACACCATCCTCTGTTCCCTAAGCACCTTCTAGGTTTAAGACAGACCATGCAAAGGAGCAGGGAGTTTATATCTTCTGGAGACTCAGGCTTATGATGCTCTCAGTCAGCTGGGAGAGTGAGCGAGTAAAAAGAAAGAGCTCTGTGAGATCCCTGTTCATAGTTCAGATAAAATTTGTCAGCCCAGTGTTGGGTGGGTAAAGCTGGAAAATCCTGCTTAGACCTACTGCTGAGATCCAGAGGAGTGGCTCTAGGAAACTCCTGCATAATTACATTCTGAATGAATGAGTCTTGCACTGTACAGTACCTGCAATGATACAATGAATAGGTATGCGCACTCCTACTTAACATGCCAGATTGCTTCCACAAAATACATAAACAGTTACTAGCAACTGCTTAAAGTGAATTGTAAGGAACAAAATGTTTGGATAACTACCCTGAAGTTAAAGGATGTACTCAGTGTTCCACAACTGTATATGCTATGCATCTCTTCTGAGGTTTTCAGACTATAAAAAGTCTGAAAAAAGTTTATTTTTCAGGGTTAGTTAGAAGTAAATATAGTTAATGTTTCTACGAAATTAATTTATGACCTGAGCCCAGTGAAGCCGATGGATTTCTTTAAACTTACTTTCCATAGCAATGAAGCAGACCGACAGGAGATGGATGTTAACAAACTGTTTTAAAGTAAATTAATTAGCTGCCTGGAAATGAAAAACTGCATTCAAATGCAATTACTCTGAATTTCAGTAAAGTATGGCAGACCATCAATTCATGAATGGAATGAGGAAAACAAACTTCTCCATCTCTGGTTTAACTTTGCAGTTTGCTATCTGTGAATAAGTAATCTTTGATCAGGTTGGCTGTAAAAAATCTGAAAGCTGTGAGTGTGACCAAATTATGGTCACCGCAATTTCTGAGGAAAACAAGCAATTTCTAAGATGTGGAAATACAGGAAGTTAAAAGTTGTTCCCTAAAACTGACATGTTTTCACAGTATTGATTCTTGGAGAATCTTGATTCTCAGATTTAACATTTCCTTCTCTTGAACATTTTTTTTTTCCGCCTTTGTGGTGGGTTGACCTCAACTGGCTGCCAGATACCCACCCATCTGTTCTCCTCAACAGGACAGGGGACAAGGTAAGGCTGAAAAGCTTGTGTGTTGACATAAGAACAGGGACATCACTTACCAGTGTGAGAAAAACCTCAGTTTTCTTTAGACAGGATCTTCTGTGAAGCTAGTTTATTTGCGATGGCAGGCATCCTGTCAATCAGGAGCACATTTTAGGAAACAAACCATGACCTTTTACTCCCCATTCCCCAACACCTGATCACCTCCCCTGGCTCCCCATTGGCTGAGCACTACAGGTTCACAAGCTACTTGATGCTCCTCTATGCCGCACATGTACAGTTTTTTTTTTTTTTTTTTTTTTTCCCAACCCTTTAATTTCTCCTTTCTTGTGTTTTGAGAACTTGTGATCTTTGTTTTAGTGTTCTCACACTGCTCATCCTCTATTTCTCAAGCTTTTACCTGATTTTGGAACAGTGAGGCCTTCTACTGTCCACTTATCTACTTAGCATTTTTTCTTATGAGGACTACACAACTACCTTGGAATAAAGAAAAATAATTCTCCACTGCAAAAACACAACTTTGTTTCTCACACCAGTTACAGTCATTGGCAAAACTGATGACTTGGGGAAGTTTTTTTTTTTTTTTTTTTTTTTTTTTTTTTTTTTTTTTTCTTTGTTCAAAAAGAGAGTGATATGTTGAGAAAAAAGAAAGTGATTAAAAATATCTTATCCTCCACCCTCTTTCTTCTGAGACTCAACCCCACTCTTTCACTCCTGACTCTTCTACCTCTACCCCCATGGTGGAGAAGGATTTGGGGAATGGGGAGTTCCGTCAGCCCATAGTAGTTCCTCTGTGCTGCTCCTTTCTTCTCACACTTTTTGCCCTGCTCCAGCATGAGGTCCCTTCCATGTGACATAGTCCATCAGGAACAGACCACTCCAGTGTGAGTCCTTCATGGGCCACAGTTCCTGCTCCTGTGTGGGCTCCTCTCCACAGGCTGCAGCTCCCTTCATGCCACATCCATGGACTGCAGTGTGGTTATCTGCTCCAATGTGGTCCTTCATGGCCTGTAGGGGGACAACCTGCATCATTGTGCTCCTCTCCACAGCCTGCAGGGGCATCTCTGCTCTGTAGCACCACCTCCTGCCCCTTGTTCTTCACTGACTGGTGTCTGTTGTGTGTTTTTGTCCTCTCTCTTGGTGCAGCTACACAGTGTTTTTTACCCATTCTTGAATACGCTTTCCCAGTGAGTCCCATGCACTGGGCTGCTGTTAACCCCAGGCACTAGCACATGCTGAGGGCCACCCTGCTGGAAAGCACCTTGGCAGAAAAAGCCCTAGGGGTCCTTGTGGACACCAAATTGAACATGAGCAGCCTGTGTGCCCTTGTCACTAAGAAAGTTAATGGTATCCTGGGCTTCATTAGGCAAAGCACTGCCACCAGGGGGAAGGAGGTGATCCTTCCCCCCTGCTCAGCACTGGTGTGGCTACAGTTGGAGTGCTGGGTCCAGTTCTGGGCTCCTCAGTATGAGAAACATGAAGATATGGGAGGGAGTCCAGTGAAGGACAATAAAGATGGTGAAGGGACTGGAGTGTATCGCCTGAGGAAAGGCTGAGAGAATGGGGACTGTTCAGCTGGGAGAAGGCCAAGGGGGATCTTACCAATGTCCATAAATACCTGAAGGGAGAGTGCAAAGAGGACAGAGCCACGCTCTTTCCAGTGGTGCCCAGTGCCAAGACAAGAGACAGTGGGCACCAACAGGAACATGGGAGGCTCTCTCTTAGCATCAGTAAACACTTCAGTGTCGTGTGGGTGACTGAGCACTGGCACGGGTTGCCCAGAGTAGCTTTGGAGTCCCCCACCTCAGACATCTCCAAAAAGCAACCTGGACATGATGCTGGCCACCCTGCTTGGGGTGGCCCTGCTGGAGCAGGGCTGGTCCTGGTGCCTCCGGAGCTCCCTGCCAGCCTCCATTGCTCTGGGACTCTGCTGGGCCCGGCCGTGTCAGCACTGGGCAGCCTCGGGGCACGCAGCCTCCCACACACACACGCAGACTAAACCTCGGAGAAAAAACCGTGACATATTCCACTTTAGTTTTTGACCTGAAGGACTTCTGCACCCACCGAAGCAAGCAGAGCCTTGGCTTAGGCACCACCCGTGCCGGGGGCCGGGTCCCGCTCGGGACCGCCCCGTGCCGTCGCTCTCCCCACCCCGTTGCCTACATTTCCCAGCAGGCGGCGGCGGCCCCGCTCCACCGCCCCCTCCGACACCGCCCCGAGCCCTGGCCGTTGGGGCCGTCCCGGCGGCGGGTGCAGGCAGGGCAGCGCAGCGCTATGGCGGCGGGGCTGCGGTTTGACGGCCGGGTGGTGCTGGTCACCGGCGCCGGAGGAGGTGAGCGGCGGCGGGGGGCTCCCGGGGCCCTGCCGAGGGCCCGACCGCGGCTGTGTGCGAGCGGCTTCGGGCGTCAGCAGCGCGTTGAGCCGAGGCGGGGAGGGAGCAGGGCAGGTGCCGGGGCTGCCCGGAGGGGGGCTGCGGGCCCGTCCCGTCCCGTCCGGTGCAGTGCGGTCCCGCCCCGCGATGTTGGTGGCCCGCGGGCCGCTCCCGGGCCGGGAAGGGCTCGGGGGCGTGCGGCTGCCCTCAGAGCCGCGCCTCGACCCTGGCAGCTTCGTGGGGCTTCCAGGGAAGGCCAGCTGTGAGTGCAAAGATTGGGGTGGTTCTCAGCTGCTAAAGGATTTTTTTTTTTTTTTTTCCTCCATAATCCTCTGGGGACATTCTGTTTTTCCACAGTGAACTCTCTCACTCCCTTTTTTTTTTTTTTTTTTTTAATTCCTTTGTGGAGCTGTGCACACATACCAAGAGCTGGTTTCAGGGCTCCAAACTGATAGAGAACCATTGAGGTTGGAAAAGACCTCCAAGATACCAGGTCCAGCCACCCCCTACCACCAATATAACGCACTAAACCAGGTCCCTAAGCACCACGTGTCTTGTGGATAAGGACTAAGAATAAGAAATTTTGTGGAAAGCACTGAATGGTCGATTCATGTCATTTGGATGTCACTTGGTCGATTCTTGTCACTTTTTCCTCAAGAGAAATTGAGGACAGGTTTTTGTGTGATGCTTTTCTGCTTTTACCAGACCTATACTGAGGTACTTCTTGCTACACAGCAAATGCTACTGAAGTAAAGCTTATTTTCTTAGGTAATAGCAAAACAAATAAACAAAACTCTTTGTCAATAATAAAACTTCCAGAAAGTAGCACATGGAGCAAAAATCGCATAAGTGTGGCTATACCCTTGTGTTTCTGGTTTTAGGCCGAGTGAAAATGGTTTGTTAACAGAGAAAACTGTCCTTGGATGTCTTATTTCACAGCTATTTTGTGATGGATGGATGATTAAATGTAAGCCAAGATAAAGGGAAGCCCTGTTAACTTCAGACTAGTTCTTAGTTTGCTTCCATCTAGTTTACTACATTGCAGTGAGTATAAACTGCTAATAGCATTGCTTGTTTACTTTTTTTTTTTTTTATGTCAGTGAATAGATGAGAGCTGGGAATTTATTTGTATTGCTGATCCATTTGTTGCAAAGTGAGACCTGTTTTCACATATACAGGCATCTAAAAATACCATAGCTTTCAGGTTGGGCAAGTCACCTGTGAAGAATACGTTGTACTTGCCTGTAATGCAACACTGTCATTGTTTCTGCAATTCAAACTACATATTTATTTAATTAAAAGTTTATTTTGAGATGAGCTTTGCCAGTTGAGAGCACTGGCACGTGCTACATTATCTGGATTTTGTGCACTTTTCAGTCATTTGGCTTTTCAAAAGCAAGTTTTATTTTGAGGCTTTGTTTATATCAGGCAGTAGATGTATATGCACCTGAAGTGTTATGATCCCTTGCAGAGGCTCATAGGAGCCTTAAGGAAAATTCAGAATTGGTGCTGTGAGATTAGTGTGTTTCGAAACAGTCTAAACAGTTCTTTTTTTTTTTTTTTTTTTTTTTCTTTGAGAAATGGCTTTGTGCTGGGGAAGGACAAATAGCTACTGTCGAGAAATACACGATAAACATTTTTCTGATTTTGTTCGTATCTTTTGATCATGCAAGTCTTAGTTTGAAGTCTTTGTCATGGATTTCAGTAATGATTTTTGAGTGATGCAGTGGATAATATCCCTGTGAGTAAATCATTTGTTACTACATGCTTAACACGTCTAGAATTTAAGTCAGCAAAGGTGCAATAGTCTTGCTTTTGTATGTGAGGCAAAAATTACCTTCTACTGTTGCAGTAGGTAAACTATGTGTGCATTTGGATAGCTGTGATATTAGGTGCTTCTTTTGTACTGAAATACTTGGAGGAATTTTGTCACTACATCTTCAATCACAGTTCAACTTTTTTTTGGTTTGTAGCTTGTTTCACAAGCTACTTGATGCTCCTCTATGCTGCACATGTACAATTTTTTTTTTTTTTTTTTTTTTTTCCCAACCCTTTAATTTCTCCTTTCTTATGTTTTGAGAACTTGTGATCTTTGATCTCGGGGCACGCAGCCTCCCACACACACACACAGACTAAACCTCGGAGAAAAAACCGTGACATATTCCACTTTAGTTTTTGACCTGAAGGACTTCTGCACCCACCGAAGCAAGCAGAGCCCTGGCTTAGGCACCACCCGTGCCGGGGGCCGGGTCCCGCTCGGGACCGCCCCGTGCCGTCGCTCTCCCCACCCCGTTGCCTACATTTCCCAGCAGGCGGCGGCGGCCCCGCTCCACCGCCCCCTCCGACACCGCCCCGAGCCCTGGCCGTTGGGGCCGTCCCGGCGGCGGGTGCAGGCAGGGCAGCGCAGCGCTATGGCGGCGGGGCTGCGGTTTGACGGCCGGGTGGTGCTGGTCACCGGCGCCGGAGGAGGTGAGCGGCGGCGGCGGCGGGGGGCTCCCGGGGCCCTGCCGAGGGCCCGACCGCGGCTGTGTGCGAGCGGCTTCGGGCGTCAGCAGCGCGTTGAGCCGAGGCGGGGAGGGAGCGGGGCAGGTGCCGGGGCTGCCCGGAGGGGGGCTTTTTTTTTGCTTTGTAAGTTTCTTCTTCAAACCTTGCAGACTAACTTTAACCAGGAAAGTGTCTTATTCACTTGGAATGTAATTAATTAACTTGAAATATCCCCTCCTGCAAAGTTGTGTCAAGACATTAAATTTTCTGCTTTACCAATATATTTTTCTGTCACAAACATAAAGACAGCAGCAGGTAGCTTTTCCTGATGGTTCTTCTGAGTGCAGTAACAAAAAGTAAGCATAGGCAGTTTCTTTTTTTTTTTTTTTTTTTTTTTTTTCCTCTTGACTGGAGGTTCTGTCAAAAATCTATCTGCTGATCTACTTTTGAGCTTTTGTGCAGCTTTAACTCCAAGGGGAAATGGAATTTTACCTAAAACCTGCAGGATTTTTGTGTTAATTTGGTGCATTTTTCTTTGTGCATTTTATTTTTCTTTTCAGCTTCTCAGAATTGTGCTTCAGGAGACAAATCAACTTATAACTCTTTTTAAACTTATTATTATCCTTTAAACTAGGTTTGGGCAGAGCTTATGCACTCGCTTTTGCTGAAAGAGGAGCTTCAGTGGTTGGTAAGTTTTATCTTAACTAACTTGATCAAGATACTAACCTTTACCTTTTCACATGGCTGTTGTTCAACAATCTGTGCCCTTTTTAACTGTAACCTTTGTTTTAAGATAATTTTCTGTCTTATCTTATGCAATTTAAATTTTGCTTCTATGCTTTATTATGAAACAAGTTACCAGAGATTGTCCAAGGGCTTATTATCGTTGAAAAACCGGTTTGAATCAGATAACCACCCTGACTTGTATTTCATCCGTATATACTGGTCTTCGCTGTGAGTTGTAGACATAGGGTTTAATTTTAGGTGAGGACTGTTCGTAAACTTTTAATATGACCACTCAGAAATGTGAATGTGTGTCTTCTGCTGCCTTCTCCCAGGAGAGTAAATACGTCAGAATGTAATGCGGTATTATTAGCCCCCGGGAAACAAAATACAGTGGAAGTGCACTGCACTGTTTCTTTTTGGAGAGCAGTGTGCAAGGGCCATCAATGACAGTACTATGTAGCTCTCAGTTGAAGATTTCTGATAGTTTCTTAGCTATTTGGTTCAGCTTTCTTTAGTTCTGCAAAATGCCGTGTCACAATTCTGAAGGTTAAGCTATGTTCTTGGGCACTCTCCAGAAGTGAGCCTGTGCCATTTCACTGCCTGTGAAGGGAATTTGTTCAGGTATTGTTGCTGAGTTCAAGATTAAATGCTTAAGCAGACTTTCTTGAGTATGGGCAAGAACTTGCCCACTGATTTCTTCAGCTTTCAAATAAACATCCCAATCTCAGTTTACAAACTTTCATAAAAAGTGATTCATGTTCCTTTCCTCATTAAAAATGAGGAGTCTTTCTGTAGACAACTTTAAAAAATGTATTTTTTCTGGTAATTTCTGCTTTTGATATGTACCTTATTTACTGGGAATATGAGTACTTCATCTCAAGTTCTTACTAACAAGGATTAGGTCACTAAAGTAGCCAAAACATTTGATTTTATTGTTTCTGTGTAGTTAGTACTGTTCTGACTTTCCAGAATGATCTGAGAGAGAATGTATTATGTTGCCTGACTATACTCGATACGCTGTCCCTCACGGCCTTATTGCACAATAGCTAAATCAGTAAGATAATAATTGACTGTCTGTAAGGGAAACTTCCTTTACATGCTTGTATTTCTTTTTATTCTGTTCTCTTACGATTCTGACTGCGTGCATTTGAGAAGTTACTTCTGTAAACTTCTGAGATTGTTTTACCAAAGTGGATAGTAGGAGACCCATGATTGCCTCTTCAAAACTTTTTTTTTTTTTAAGTTAGGGAAAGGAAGCTAGCTAGTAAAAATTGTGAGCAAATGCTGCAGTTGCAGAAGAGCAACTGGGTCCCAGCACGGGAGCTTTCTCTGTTCAGTCCCAGCCTGCGTGCAGCCTTCTGTTGAGTGAGTTGCTGTCAGCTTGGTTGGGCTGACTGGAGTGACCAAGTGGAGCTCTCCTTTTTCCTCTAGCCTAAAGGTTGCCTGCTGTCACGCTTTTTGCCAAGTCTGGTATCTTCCATGCTTCTCATCTGTAGTTGTAAGCAGAGTGCTTTCTATCTCGCATCCTGACTTACACCCCAACTGTTCTGTATCTTCCTTTTCGGTCTGTCTGCGGGCCTTTCTGTGTTGCTATTTCAGTTTGATTACAGACATGCTTTTGAAGCATCTCTCTTGAGTATACCTACCTGTGTTTTCATTCGCGTTGTGGGATGGTACTGAAGTGCAGGAATGTAGTTCCTTTGGAAGCCAAGCTGGAAGATTACATTTAGCAGTTTGCACAAGTTGTACCAAATGGATTTTTTGGTTTGTAGCACCAGCATACAGACAGTAATGAACTGGTTTGTTTTTTTAAAAAAGGAGTGCTGTCAGGTGCTCAACACGGACTGTTTCACTCCACAGATCTGCTTCCACTTTTCTGCACTACTTGCTAATAATGCACTTGTAGCCTTGGAGGAATTCTCTACAGTTCAGGTTAGAGTCATGCCCTGTTGCAACTTCTGCAGTCTCTGGCTCTTTTTTTAACTGAAAATTACGTAATGTTAAGCTTGAACTTAAGATAAATTTATTTATCTGTTGTTTTGATTCCTCTATTACCCTTGCAGAGTTATTTTATCATTTTCTAAGTTTCAAATAGCTCTGTTCTAGTGTCATCATTTTTGCTTCAATTGTGTTAGTGTCTGCACTCACCCCTGAGGTCCTGCACCGACTCTGTAAATTTTCCCAAGTTACTAATTAAGCTGTTTTCAGAAAATTGCTCTTGGAGGATAAACGTACATAACTATGTCTTTTTTAGAGTCATGATATCTTAATGAGACTAACTGAATGTCTCTGTATAAGTGTTTAGCACAAAATTATCTACTCTTCTTGCCCAGGACAGGTTAGAATTTCTGCCTGATCCTAACTGGTTTTTCTTTAATGTCAAGTTTTTCTTTAATGTCAACCTTTGATGTTGCAGACTGAGCAGTCTGCCCACCTTGCCTATTCTAGTGCTTCAGCACACCTGGAAGATTTCCATAATGCTTCACCTGAATTGTGCTGGCTGTGTATTTAAAAGGCTAGATATTGATCTATTTAGCTTGGAGATTTTGTTTCCTTTCTCTTTTGCATCAGTTCTGTCATGTACATGACCATGTTAGCTTGTTCTGGATTAGTTCTTTCTTTCTGCTTCAAGTTATGCACTTTTTTTTAATATAAATTCTTTCCATGGCTGACTTCTCCTGGGCTTTGGTATCCTCTTTCACTCACTTGGATTTTCTCCAGTGTTTCCACATCTCGCCTGCAGTACTGTACACAAAACTTAATACAGGATTCTAGATAAGACTTTTTTGGTTTGAGTAATAGCGAAAGATTTTGTCATGTGTCCTGCAAGCCACGTTCCTCTTTATATGCAGAATTAAAAAGGAGAAAAAACAAAGCACAACATGTGTTTTGTGGTGATACAGAAGACTTACAAGAATTGAATTTCACTATAGCGTAGTGCTTGAGGACTTGTAAGGTATGAAGCTGGAATTCACCATAGCAAAAGACAATCATGTCAATCCAAAGTTATTTCAGGTTTTCTTAAGAAGTTGTATTAAACCTGTTGAAATAATCTATTTTTTTGAAGTTCTTTGACCAATCCAATGTGCATGTTTTTTTCTTCCCCTGATAAACTCTGTGAAGCTTCATGACATGTAAATGCAGCAATCTATGGTGTTGGTGCAGTGCAGCTGCCGTTAATGCCGTGTGCCCCATTATGCAGAGCAGTCTGCAAACAAAGGAACTCTCTGTGTCAGGTGGCCTTTCTGTCACTACAAGGTCAGGATCTGAAGTTCCAGGGCAGCTCTTCTCCCTTTGTTCAGATCGCTTGATCTGTTCTATAGCAAAGTTTACCTGTAACGCTTTGGCTACTCTGTTAAACGGGCAGGTCTTCCAGTCCTCTTTACAGTTCATGCAGTAGCTTTGGCAGTTTGACGAGAGGCCGGAATGAATCACCTATAATTGGTATGCTATCTCAGTCTCTAAAATACAATGACACAGTTAGAGGGGTGGCTTGGGCAAGGAAAGTAAGCTGTGTGTAAAGTGGAGAGAAAACACAATTTTTTTTCACTTTTTTTTTAAACAATTGTGTGTATCATACTACTTTAAAAACAAAACCAGACCTATTGTAAAAAGACCTACTGTTCTTCTCTAATTGTCTGAAATTTTCAGCAGGATCCAGATGCAACAGGTTTTATTCATGCTCCTTAAAACTTCTAGTGTGATAATGAGATAATCAGAGACAAGAAAGCCTGAGATTAATGATTAAAAAATTATTTCTTTTCTAATGCACAGTGAATGATCTTGGAGGTGACTTCAAGGGATATGGCAAGAGCTCCTTAGCTGCTGACAAAGTTGTCAATGAAATCAGAGCAAAAGGAGGGAAAGCAGTACCCAATTATGGTATGTTATTCTTCCAGACTACTTTAACGCTTTATCTTTAGCTATAGTGGGCATCTTAAATGAAAAGTTAACACTGCTTAATAAAGGACTACTGCTAGCTTTTCTATATCATATAAACTAAACAGGTGGATGGTAAGTTGGAGCAAGGAGGCAGAGATGCTAAAAGCAAGCTCGTAAAGGATTTCCTAATTCATGTTCTTCTATTAATAATAATTTCTTTCATACATTATCTCAGTATTGTATTACTGAAAAAGGGTCCAGCTGCAGTTACTAGAGGCAAAATGCAAATGGACTGTTCTTACTTGTTTGGCTTCTTGTTTTTCTTGCAGTGCCAAACATTGCAGCATTTAAACTTACTGAGTGAAGTTTACTTTAGGCCATATGCTAATGATGACTAAATTTATTTTATATTGGGGTTGTACATATGTTTTCTTAACTTTGTGGAATTAGCTATTAATGTCCTAGAAATTTAATGTGTCCAGTTGGATTTACTTAAATTCATGCCTTTTTCTTATAGATTCAGTGGAAGATGGTGAAAAGCTTGTGAAGTCAGCCCTTGAGGCTTTTGGGAGGATAGGTATGGTTGCTTAATTCTTATAACTTGTTTGCAAGTGCAGCACCATTATAGACAGCACAGTTAACAAGTGTATGAAGTACAGCATGACAGCAGTTGCTCTGTACTCACAAGCCCTTGATTTCATTAGATTGCAGGGACATGCCTCTATAAATCTGAAGAGGCAGCTTTTCTCTCCTGTTACTTTTTAGCAAAAGTTTACAGCTTAATGTAAGATTCTGCCCAGCAGAATTTTGGTACTTACGTGATGTTTAACAATTTCTGTATCAAAGCACAGAGCTCATCAATTGTTATAACTAATTGCATAAAATTAAGATAAATAATTGAGTTGGAGAGTCAGATAGACTCTGGCATGTTTGGGAAGCTCTTTTGCATATGTGAAAATCAAAATGCTCGAACACGAAAAAAGAAAAACCACAACAACAAGCAGCCATGCCTGAGTTATTTAATCTAATAAGTAAAGTTCCTCTTTTGCATATGATTTCCACTCTTTAACTGTGAAATTTATGTAGTTTTTTAATGCTTAAGTGGCTAATATTATATATGATCAAAGCCAAGAAGATTCAAATTAAAATTTTGATAAAAGGTTATGATTCAGGTTTTTTGAGTGGCTCTACAGCTCTAGTGTTTCCAACATTTTTTTTGAGATTACTGCAACAAAGATGGTGGCACTGCATAATCTGGAGTGCAGTGGGATACAAATCAATGCAGACATTCTGCTTAGTTTTGCAGCTTGTGGAAGTATTGTGCTCCCGAGTAGCCATCGCATCTCAACTTCTTTATCTGGTTTTGTTCTGTCAGGCTGAGACTTGCCTGTACCCAGGCAGTTTGTCTTAATTATTGACCAGTGTTCGAGTTTGCCTAAAAAGAACAAGGAGCTGTAATATAGAATAGTAACATAATGTATGAGTGCAGTTTTATGGTTGTCTATGTATTTTTTATAGAGCTGGAAGAAAAATGGAAGTAACCTTGTTGTTAGTGTATTCACTAAGTTTTCCTTTTTTTTTTTTTTTTTTAATTTTCAGATATTGTTATAAACAATGCTGGGTAAGTAAACACTAAAATATTTTCCTATATGATTATGGGACGTTAGTTTTGTGTAAACACTTTCATCTTTAATTTTGGTTCTCCGGATGATGTTTTTTAGGATTCTAAGAGACCGTTCCTTTGTTCAGATAAGTGATGAAGACTGGGGTGAGTTGATAAACTTTGAAGTGAACTTAATGGGAGGGATATACCTTCCGTGTTTCACACGTTTGTTCAGGCAAGAAAAGAGGGAGAAGGCTGTCTGTGCCAGATCAGATAATTATCTTTGCCTTGAAAGCTTAGTTATGCTTGCGTTCAGTTGTCTTGTGTACAGCGTGCAAACCAGATCTGTGCCGCAATGCATGGTAGGTGGGTAAATTTCTCAAGGGAAAGAAAGGCCCTAGTTGCCCTTCCTAGTTGCTGAGTGAAACAGAAAAAAGAGCCATGTGAGAAACACAGTACGGTGTTTGTGAGCAGAATACATTCCTAGCCCTAGCGCTGACTGAATGCTAAACAGGGTTGAAAGACCCAGAACTAAGGACAGAGGAAAGAAAACTGACTGTGAAGGGATGGAAGAGAACATGGGCAACCTCCAGTGAGCTGGTAGGTGCTGATAAACTAGTTGGGTAGTCTTTAAAAATGGCATAGCTTTTGTAGGCCTTACTTGACTCTGTTCAAGGGCGGGAATTTTGAATGCTTGTAAATTCTATACAGACCTCCATCCCAAGAGGAGGAAGGAAGGGGTGGTCAGCATATGTTCAGACAATCACTTCAAAATGATCTTTAAAGAAGAAAACAAAACAAACCTTTCTAGTCACAGTTTCAGAGTGTGAAGAGAGTGCGTTTTTTGTCAAGAAGAAACAAATGGTGTATTTCAAATGTGCAGGCAAAATCCTGGGTTTATTAAATTGCAATTAATTTGTTCCTAGATATAATTCTTAGAATTCATTTGAGGGGTTCATTCCTTGTCACCCGAGCAGCATGGAATCATATGAAAAATCAGAAGTTTGGCAGGTAAAAATTTAAGTCTTTTTTTTTTTTTTTTTTCAGTAAGACATAGACTGATGCATGTCTTTGAGTTGAAGGAGTTTTGCATCCTTTTCTTTCATTGTCACTCCGGTTAAACAATGATCAGTCTAGATGTGTAAGCACTTTCAGTTCTGTCTTCCTATCCTATCCACCTTTACAGGTTCTGTCCTTGTAGATGGAGATACCCCAGTCAGGAGCTGTAGGGTTATAGAATAACACTTCCTTTCGTTATTACTAGAAGTGTGTGTTATGTGCCTGTTACCTCCCAAGTCTGAGAAGTTCTTCTGCTCTTTATTCGGAGGTGCATACAATTCTGCTTATGGGTCTTAGGGGCTTGTTTTTTTTTTTTATTTCCCCTTGGGCAAAGGTATTTGACTTAGAAGTTGTGGCATGTTGCCAGGCCCAGAGAGTGGTGGTGAACCAAGTGAAATCCAGCTGGTGACCAGTCAGCAGTGGTGTTCTCCAGGGGTTGGTGTTGGGGCCGTCCTTGGTAATATCTTTACTGATGACTTGGATTAGGGAACTGAGTGCACCCTCAGTGAGTTTGCAGACCACACCAAGTTGGGGTAAGTGTTGATCTGCCAGAGGGTAGGAAGGCTCTGCAGGGAGACCTGGACAGGTTGGGTCAGTGGGCAGAGACCGACTGGATGAGGTTCAACATGGCTAAGTGCTGGGTCCTGCACTTGGGGCACAACAACCCCATGCAGCACTACAGGGTTGGGGCAGAGTGGCTGGAAAACAGTGCAGAGAAAAAGGATCTAGTGGGTGTCAGTTGATGCTCACCCAAGCATGAGCCAGCAGTGTGTCCAGGTGGCCAAGAAGGCCAACGGCATCCTGGCCTGTATCAGGAATAGCGTAGCCAGCAGGACCAGGGAGGTGATTGTCCCCCTGTATTCTGCACCGGTGAGGCCACACCTTGAGTACTGTGTTCAGCTTTGGGCCCCTTGCTACAAGAAGGACATCGAGGCCCTGGAGCATGTCCAGAGAAGGGCTACGAAGCTGGTGAGGGGTCTGGAGCACAAGTCCTGTGAGGAACAGCTGAGGGAACTGGGGTTGTTTAGTCTGGAGAAGGGGAGGCTCAGGAGAGACCTTACTGCTCTCTACAGGTACTTAAAAGGAGGGTGTGGGGAGCTGGGGGTCGACCTCTTCTCACAGGTAACTAGTGATAGGACTAGAGGGAATGGCCTCAAGCTGTGGCAGGGGAGGTTCAGACAGAAAATGAGGAGACATTTCTTCTCAGAAAGAGTGGTCAGTCACTGGGATGGGTTGTCCAGGCAGGTGGTAGAGTCACCATCCCTCAGGGTGTTCAAGGAAAGGTTGGATGTCATACTTAGTGACATGGTTGATTGGACAGTAGTGGTGATAGGGGGATGGTTGGACAAGCTGATCTTTGAGGTCTTTTCCAACCTTAATGATTCTACAATTCTATATGCTGAGTTTGTTTCTGTGTGTTAGCTGAAAGGGAAAAGTGACTTCAGATCTTTTTTTTTTTTTTTTTTTTTTTTTTTGCATTTATCAAAACACTGATGGGAATCTTAACGGCAGTGCCCACATTCTGAAAGCTGTGTTAATTTCTTTAGCATTCTGTGACCAAACTAGCATTAACTTTCATTCCAGGGAACTAAAGTAGAATGGTAAGGGAAGAGATCAGCATGCAGAATACATGGGGAAAGTCTAGGAGTTGCAACCATTTAGGATGCTCTTCTCTGTGCTCCTTTTATGTATTTGCTCGGGTAACAGTGGTAGTGAGTACTTCTGCGGTTTATGTATAGATGTGTGCCAACTGCAAAATGCTTGTTTGGTATAGATTTCTAACTTTCTTCGTCTTGGTAATATTGAGCCAGTACTTGTAACATCTCTTTATTTAGATTAAAAACAGTGGGTTGTTGCTGGTGAGGCAAGTGAAAATAAAAACTGAAATGATTTTGATCCTAGATATACAGTGTGCTTGTAGTAGATTCGGACTGATTCTTGATAAGGCTTCTTTTAAAAGTGAAGGTCTAGGCACTTTTGTTTCTTTTAGGTTCTGTTTTATAAGAAGACATGCAGCACAATGTTATCTTGCCTCAGAACAGCTATAAACTTCTGTGACTTTAGATCTGTCTTGTGAACAGTACAGCCATAATGTTAGGGAACAGCAAGACTTTGTGAACTTCTTCCTTGTCTTATTTAATGCACATTAGGATTCTTTGAAGTTTTCTGTGAATTCAGTAAGAATGCTTTTTTGTATGTTACAAGGTAGTTAAGAAGGTGAAGCCGTTTTCAATAAAGTTAGTTTTCTGACGCTGAAGTCATTTGTTATTAATAAGAATATTGCCATTTGAAGTGCAGTTAGAGCAGGAAAAGAAAATACATTCTTCTATGCCGTAATTTTGTCACAAAGCGTATATTCTTGTTTCACAGTATAAGTCAGAAAGGCACATGACATTCATAGTTTTCTTCTACTGTGACAACTCCTAAAGATTTGTCCAATGTTTTCCATCAGTCAGACACTGAAAAGGCATCTGATTGTTACCAAAAATAGTGCTTTTATTCTTATTTCCTCACTTTGGTGGAATACAGAAAATATAATGCCAAAGCTGGAAAGTACTGTTGTGAAGAATTAAACAACTTGAAGTCGTGTAACTTCTTTTTCTTTTCCCTTAAGGATAATTATGACTTCCTCAGCTGCTGGAATTTATGGAAACTTTGGTCAGGCCAACTACAGTGCTGCAAAACTTGGCCTTTTGGGTCTTTCAAACACAATTGCAATTGAAGGTCGGAAGTACAACATCCACTGCAACACCATTGCTCCTACTGCTGGATCCAGGTTGACCCAGACTGTCATGCCACAAGGTGAATTATTTAAGGTGTATGCGTGCAGCCATTTTTTCAGATTGAAGAACAGCTACTTTTCTTATTGGAAAATGCAAATCCTTTGCATTTGAGGAACTGCTAATGCATTATTCTACTGTCTTTTGGTCTTTGGAGTGTCAACTGACTGGTTGTTGGAAGGAATCCTTATTTTCTGCTATAAGATATGAAGCAATTTCTATAATTTGCAAAAGCAATTTCATGTTGTCAGGCTTTTTAATTACAGTGTCTTCCAAGATCCTCCCTGAGGTAGTGAAAAGGCTTGTTTGTTTTGTTAGATGTAGAATGACTTACGTGCACAGAGTGTCTGCACTTCCAGCATTGTCTGATTTACAAATACCATTTATTACACAACATGTTATGTGTGTATTCCTTTGTTCCATGATCAGCAGCAAACAATAATGAACGGAGTTACCTAGTATGTTTTTCTGTATTACACAGCTAATAATCTTTTGAGTATTTCAACGCTCTATTAAAACTTGTTCCACTGAGAAGTCACTACATGTATATAGTGACTAGTATGTAATGAGATACAGCTGTGTGTAAAGTATAAATTTAGGATAAATAGAGTGACTAATTGCTTTGGCAAATGACCAGAGAAACAAAAAGCAGTCAAAGCAAGAAAGCTGTCAAAAAAAATGCTTTCAGAAAGTCTTCTAGTCAGCTTATTTCATCCCTCAGCCCTACTATTGCCTAGTGACAGGGAAAGTTCAAAGCTAGCAGAATCATTACATTTTTCAGACTGACATAGAGCATAGCAAAGAGTAATATATTTTTTTTATAGTTACACATACATTGAATACATGATTTTGTTTCACTCGTTAAGTCCTATGTAAAGCATCCTGCTTTAGGTCTAAATAATCCAAGTGATCAGAAAATCTAGCATCTCTATAGGTTGTTAGTGACATGGATTTATTACACTTACCTAAGTGTCATGTATGTTAAACTTACAGCCCAGAGCTCTTGAAGTTTAAAGAGATGTTCACTATCTGGAATTCCCTGAAGACTTTTTACATAAAGTGATAAAACTGCCTTCTAATTTTTTCTCAGTCATTTTAAGAAGAGTGACACATTAGGTCACCATAAGATGACTGCAGCTCTGATTGTTTATTCCATACTTGGCTCCCTCTCTCCCTATCCTGTTTTTCGAATACCTCTTGAAAGGTTTAGACTTCAGTGCTTCAGAAGTATTTTCATATGTCTTGTAAAATTATCCTTGAAAGCTTAGTCAGTACTTCCCTGTCATCCATCCTGAAATGTCTGCAAGCAACTCTGCTGTAGTATTACAACAGTTATGTATGTTCAACTTGGTGTATTTAGTTTTGTTCTTGCTAGAGTTGTACAAAAGTTTGCGTCTTTTTCCTTTTTTAAAAAAACTTTTACTACCTAATTCTGTATTTAATAGTGGATTAATAGCATTAGTGATGGCACTTAGTGTTAATTTTTGAAACTAGATGGTGTGTGGCATGAAATGCAATACTTTAGAAAACCCTACAGCTTTTGTTAGGCATTTAAAAACCACCATAGTAAACAGTTTTGTTTCCTGTTAACTTTGTAGAACTTCTAAAAATAAACTTCCGTTACTTCAGCTTTGCTGTTAAAGAAGTGTGGGTAATGCCAAACTTTTCCAGCTCTTATCTTTGAGAGTATATTTGAAAACACTAGCTGACCTCTAGCTCAGCTACAGTTATGTAGCTACTACTGTTGAAAGAAAAATATTCTGAAAGCTGAAAAAGGAAACTTAACAAATTCAATTATGCTTTTCAGCAAGTGGGTAGAATGCATGCTAAGAGCTGCCAAGACAACCAGTTTTGGTCTGTGACAATTTCTCCATTTGAAGATTTTCTTCCATGCCAGATGACCATGTAAATCCAAAGAAATTGATTGATACATAAATTTAGCGGGGCTTATACTTACCAGTATATCACTTAAAAAACTTGACATTTACAAATGTGATTTTTCTCAGATACTCAGCAGCTGTAATTCTTTTCACATTCTCTTATTTATAACTCTATAACAAATAGAAGGGGAATTTGCTCGGATACATCTCCGTCACGCTTTTGTCTATCTGCTTGCCCTTGTTTCAGCTTGCCAGTAAGACGGAAATTTAGCAAGGTTTGATGAAATCATACCGTATTTCTAATTTATGGTTTTTCTGCTCAACTTTATTCCAGATCTGATCGATGCTTTCAAACCAGAGTATGTTGCTCCATTAGTTCTTTGGCTTTGCCATGAGAGCTGTATGGAGAATGGCAGTCTGTTTGAGGTAATTTTTTCTTCTTTTTTTTTCTGCTCCTTCCTGCCACCCCCCTCTTTCCCTGTCCCAGCTGCAAACTGGTAATTTGCTTTAGCCTCTGCAGTCTGAACCTTTTTTTTGCTGAAACTGAATTAACATAGGAAAAAACACATACTCGGGCACAGATAGAAACATTCACTTTGTGGTGCTGTTTATGACAGTTATGTCAGATAATAGCAAAGTTATCAAATTCTGGTATGTGCCCAGATGGATTGTTACAATTCTTATTGTAACCTTATACGTTTGAAAACATACCAAAGCAATAACTTCAAAAGGAAATTTGTGTTTCTATAAATCACTCAAACACAGAAATCAATTTGCAGGGAGGATGAATTAGTTATGGAACACATAGGTACTTTCATCATATTGCTAGCTCATAAACTGGGTGGGAGATGTTATCATGTTCTTAAAATCTTGTTGCTCATATTCCATTACTAACATTCAATTAATGTCAGTTCAGAAACTTTTATTATGTTGATTTTCTTCTGAAGTATACTTTTGTTTTCTTGCCTCATGAAAAGTTTGCATAGTAATATGGTAAGTGGATGATTTTTCTTCTTGACAGGTGGGTGCTGGATGGATTGGAAAATGTAAGTACTTTTTATTGCAAGATGGGTTTTGGTTTTTGATTTGACAGCAAAAGTATGCAGACTTTGCAGTTAACCTCTGCTTAAAACATTTTGATTTAGGCACAGAAAATAAGCAAATATTCTCAGGGAATTGCTTATTTTAAGTAGAAGTTACAAATTTCGCTATGCGTGGAGGAAGCTGGTAACTTAAGAATGTGTTCTGTTATGCTTTGAGCTAATTAGTAGTAATTGGAAATGTGCCTGACTAGTCTTTAATTCTTGGATCAAAAGCTATAGCTGAAGTTAAGAATATTTTTTTTTTTTGTCCTAAGTGTACATTTCTGCCTCTTCTTGATTCCTTCCATTTTTCATGGTATAAAAGTAGCACATACTGGCAAACAGGCTGCATCTTAGATGTTTTCCACCTGTGTTTATACTGTTGTAAAAATGCTAGTGATAAGCATTAACAATTGGAAGTGATTTGTCTTCTAATAACTGGTAGCTATGCCAGGTAAATATCTTCATTGAGTGACTCCAGTAACTAGCTTAAATATGCAAGTAAAGAAAACTCACAGATAGTTCTGAGTGCCTACCAGATGGAAAAGTTAATTCAATGTGTGAAATGTCTTCTCTAAAGACATTTGTTGACCCTAATACTGACATTATTTTCCTGAACTGTTTAAGGATTTTTCAGTGTACATGAATATTGTGAGTTGGAAGGGCCATTTAATTCAAGAAGTGCTCTCCTTTTTTCAAAATGTGTTTTGGCCACTTGGGGGAAAGAAGAAAAACAAACAAAACAGCAGATTTTATCTATTTCTCACTAACTGTAGATGTTTTGATGGCAACGGAATAGCTTTTTCTGTATTAAATAGATTGAAAAACAATGGGTCAGCAAACCTCTTGCTGCCCTCCACAAGGAGCTGACTTTTGTTGCAGCTGAAAGTCACTGGCTTCTCCTCATCGCTGGTCAAAAGTAAATACCATCCTTTATCATAATAGTGGCTCCTGTTCCTGTCCCTAAAATGAAAGCAGGTTGCTGATGAGGTTTATTCATTGTCTGTTGATAACTAAAAGCAAAAACAACACAACAGTTTAAGGACTAATTGCAGCCTAGGGAACCTATATCCTCCCAGAGCTGATTTCATGTTAGCTTTAACAGTTTCTCTCGAATGGCAGTATTGAACTAGGACTGCAGGGACCATTTAGAGATGCTGACTACTGGTATAAACATTCTAACATAGGTAACAGATCATTTTCACATTTTCCATGTAGTTTTCCAAGGCTTTCAGAAGATCCCTAACTAGCAGCCAAAATCCTATCAGAGAGGATGTCTGTAGGTGCACACTAGCTACAACGTTTCACTAGACAGAATCCGACAAACGATGTAATATTTCCAAAAAAAAGCAGTCTGTTGTTGGCTTTAATTAAATTTACAACCTGTGCTATTACTTTTCTAAATGCTAGCGAAAACCAGTGAGTCCTCTTAGTCCAGCTCTGTGTTATACTGGTGAGTTAGATTGCAGTGCATTTAACCTTTCCTGTCTTCCACAGTCTTGAAAGCAGTGGCCTGGATGAAAAGTGCTCTAAAGAAATTAAATGCTCTTTTTGTTTGTTTCTTGCCGTGACAGCCAGCTTAAACTCTGTTCAATGTCTCCCATTTCTGTTGTTTTAATTAGTGCGCTGGGAGCGATCCTTGGGTGCTATTGTCAGAGGAAAGGATCAGCCAATGACTCCTGAAGCAGTGAGAGATAAGTGGGAGAAAGTCTGTGACTTTGATAATGCTAGCAAACCCAGAAGTATCCAAGGTAAAACAGACTGTAATAATGTAGAAAGTCGGGGCAAGAAAACTTTGAAGAGAATATTTTCTTAACAGACACTTGCTAAAACTTGACTTCTAAATAGTCTACAGAACCAATTAGCTCTTTTGTAAATATGTTAATCGTTTACTATTTCAGTACAATTAGATCTTTTGAAGGCAACTTATGTGTTTTTATCTGTAGAATTAAGACAGCCATCTTAAGAGTCAGTTTTCTAGTGAGGTGATGTTACTGTCACTTTGTGTACTGCAGCCAGATGACAGGCAGTGTGTTGTTTGACTAGATACAAATAAGGGTAGTAGCAGTGTAATAGAGGTTATACATTCTTTTCAGTCCTGGAATCTTGGTTTCTGTTAGCCTTTTCCATACTGAAAAGTTCTTCTGGTTAAGAAGTCATTTGGTATAAACAGCAAAGTGCCTTCTTGGACAACATCAACCCCTTTGCTAGTGATCAAGCTGACTGTCAAACTGAATGCTTTCTTTCTTTTTCATTGTTCCTTCCTGATAGTTTTTTTTTTTTTTTTCCCAAAATGACACTCATCTTTCCTGATATCATACTTGCTTCCTGTTCTTATTCCAAGTTTATTTTGTCTTTCTTCTCTGTCTTACCTGTCTCTTGTTAATAGTTGCCATAGTTTAGTTTGTATGGTTTATTTTTTCTATGACTGCTTACTGAGACTTCTCAAGATGTTAGTTACCTTTACTGTTCATTAATATGTTATGTGTGCTCAGTATCCCTGATGTTTTTTTATTATACATGTGATTATTTAGGCCAATAATTGAGTATTTGTCAAATTAGGTTGTATACATGTATGGGGAGAAAGAGGTGTCTCTGTGTACAGTGCCAATTAAATTTCAGAGATCTTTATGTTGCTAGGAGGCTCAGTAGATGTTTAAGATGTTGGTCTTAAAATCTGCTAGGGGATTATATTAAAACTTTAGGGATGTTTTCTAGCTGCCTGATACAAAACCAGAACAGCAGACCGTCCTTTACCGTGGATCTTGGTAGAAGAATGTAACCAGCAATACATTAGTTCACTGTCAACTTACTGATTGTTTTCACTGATCTTCCTTTGCAGAAGTCCCATTGCCAAATGTATTTGAGTTTATATATGTTCTTCCCTCTGTGGAATGGTATTTTTTTTGTAAATGTAATTCCAGTTTTATGTCTTTTATGTCTTCTGATCTGTTCTCAAACCTGTCACATATAATATATAACTATTATTATTTGCAGGCAAAAACAAATATTGTAGAGAAACAGTTGTAGGTGGGAATTTCTTTTGCTTCAGCTTAAGCGCTATATCTAATAATCAGCAATCTTTCTCTTGATGCTACCTGGAGTAAAAAAAAAAAAAAAAAGGACAAGGTTTTGGATTCCTGAAGTAGTTATGCTTACAGTACAAAATAAGAGGTTTGTGTTTTCTTACTATGGTAAACGTTGTTAGTCTGAGTCTCCCATGCAGTGTTACATGCATTAGCTTCTCTTGTGTTATGAAGTTAGACTAAATACAGCATTGTCATTTCACTGACATCAAGCCAGAGGTGCTGCTAGGATGAATGAACTATTTTGTGTTAATTCCATGTATATAAGAATTATCAAAACAGTTGAGAAAAATGCTGAAGACATTGTCTGAATAGATTTAATTTTTCATTTATATACTAAACGTTTTTCATACTGTCAATATTTCAACTTTATTGCTTGAAGGCATTCAAGTGTTAAATAAGGGAAACTAATTAGGAGTACTTGCCTTAAAAATGGAGAGCTACAATACCTAGTATCTGCAAGTTAAAGCACTCCCAGAAGATTTCATTAATTTAAGTAATTTGCTGGGAAAAGCAATCATGTACTAACCATTATGTGTAATTATAAAGAAAAAAATGCTAATTAGATAAAGTATTTGTAATATACTATAAAAATCGAATAATCATAGATGTTAATCTTGATTCATGATGTGGACATGCTGGCAAGAGTGCTTTCAATCTCATTCATTGTAGTTTGCAGAAACTAGGAACATTATGTGTTTTGGTTTTGTTTTGAAAGATAACGTCTCCTACAACTGTAGCAACTATATATAAATTACTTGGATTCATTTTTTTAACATAGAAATCTCTTTGCAAGCAAAGGGTGAAGTCATTCTCTTAAATGAAAGGCTCAGCATGTAATGTATCATGCATCTAGAATCGTTTCTAGCAAAACACTCATTTGGTGTATAACAAGAGCATGTTCCCAGTTATATATATTTTAGCTGAGGGTGTTATGCTGGTGGTATACAAATACTGATTGCTAAATGGAAATGCTGTCTCAACTTCCTGTTAGAGTAGTGGTCTTTTAAGAAACAAAACAGTTGGTTTATTTTCCTTAAAACCAGCTTAAGTAAAAGCAGGAACTTCCTTTTCCACCTTTTTTGAGTTTAAGCACTTCAATTTCTAGGCTTAGTTTTTTCTCTCAGGATGTAAACTGAGTCAAGCTAGAAAACTCTTGCTTGTGTACCAGCAAGGCTTGAACTCTGTAAAACTAATAGGATATAGCTAATTGTCACTAGACTTAGCAGTTGATTGTTGATTCAGTAGCTCTTTGTTTTTTAGTTTTCATGATAAGGAGCACAGTAAAGTGAACTTCCTTGGTAGTTAACCTACATCTTTTTCTGGAGCAGCTGCTGATTGCGCAGTAGTCTTTACCTCCTCGTACCCCAAAAGTTCTCATGATGTAACTGACTATTCCTGTCTTTGCACTTTGCTTTTAATGCCTTAAGTGTCTTTGTTCTTCATAGTTCTTCTTCAAGCTGTATAGGCTTAGTACGTAATGTACTCGGAGAAGTTCTGGCAGTTCTGTTGTAATCCCAAACAGTTTCAGGTATAGTATTGTTAACTTGCACAATCCCTACATGATGTCTTGCCTTAGGAAGTTGAAATGGAAGATTTAGTTTTGCTGTTAAGTATTCTTCCACATTTCCTTTACCAGTATTGAAAGGTAACCATCTATATAATCCAATACGAAAATGCCATTGCCTCTGAGGCAGCAGTGAATCTGCAGTAACTTGTGTTAGGGATTTTTCCTAATTTAGATGATATTTTCACAGAATCACAGACTCGTAGGGGTTGGAAAGGACCTCGAAAGATCATTGGGTCCAACCTTCCTGCCAAAGCAGGTTCCTTAGAGAACCTTTATTTCTTAATAATGTTTATATTGAAATCATAGTTTCAGCTTATATTCTACTATTTCAGAACAAGCTAGAAGTCTTACAAGAAAATAAGCAGAGCATAATCAGAGTTTAAGGATTAGGACACAATCAAGTTACAGTGACTTTCTACCTTCCTGTACATCAGCCAAGCCACTGCAACCGATACTCTTAGGCAGCAACAATTGCAAAATAATGTGACTGGTTTAGCTTGTACTATAAAAGGATTGATCAGTCTCATTTGCAGCAGTCTCTAGCCAGCTGACAGATTTGTCAAGGTAACATGATTTTGTGTTTTGAGATACTGAGAGGCCCTGGGCCCCTGTGCATAAGCAGAAAGACAGAATTAGATGTGATGCAGAAGCTTCTGAATGTGTGGTCATGTACAGCTGGTCACAGTTGCATGTTACACTGTGCAGTGTTGTGCTGGTTCCTTCTATTACCTCTCACAGAGCTAGATCTGCTAGCCCTTGTCCCCACAAAGCACTACATGCTCTTGTATTCACATAGAATTGTAGAATGATAGAATCATCTAGACTGGGAAGGATCTTCAAGATTATCAAATCCAATCATCAGCCTGACTGTGTCCCGTCACTAAACCATGCTCCATTGTAGCCATGCCTCTTAAAAATGTTCAGGGATGAGAACTCCACCACTTGCCTGGGCAGGAAGTTCCAATGCTTGGCCATTCTCTCCATGAAGAAAATCTTTGAAATGTCCGAACTAAACTTCCCCTTATGCAACTTGGGACCATTTCCTCACGTCCTATCACTTGACACCTGAGAAACAAGACCAGCCTCCTTTTGGGTACTTGTAGAGAGTGATGAGGTCTCCCCTTAGTGTCATACTCTCCACACTGAACAGCCTCAGTTCTATTAGCCACTCCTCGTGTCTCATTTTCTTGTCTCTTCACCAGCTTCATTGCCCGTCTCTGTATATGCTTGAGCAACTCAATGTCCTTCTTGTAGTGAGGGGCCTAAAACTGAACAAGTAGGTGAGGTGTGGTCTCACCAGTGCTGTGTACAAGGGGACTGTTGCTTTCCTAGTCCTGCTGACTATGCTGCTTCTGGTGCAGGCCGGGATGCCCTTGGCTTTTCTGACCACATGGGCACTCTGCTGGCTCACGTTCAGCTGGCTGTCAACCAGCACCTCCGGGTCATTTTCTGCTGGGCAACTTTCCCACTATTTCACAAGCCTATACCACAGTATGGGGTTGTTACGACGCAAGTGCAGGTCCTGGCACTTAGCCTTGTTGGGTGCCATGTGATTGAACTCATCCCATTGATCCAGCCTACCCAGATCCCGCTGCAGAGGCTTGCTACCCTCAAGCAGATCAACACTCCTGCCCAACGTAGTGTTGCTTGTAAACTTACTGAGCGTGCACTCAATCCTTTTATCCTGATCATTGATAAAAACATCAGACAAAACTGGCTCTAAGACTGAGGGCTGGGATACACCACTGAACACCAGTTGCCAGCTGGATTGAACTCCCTTCACTAGGGCTCTTTGCGCCTGACCATTCAGCTTGTTCTTCACCCAGAAAACTCTGCACCTGTCAAAGTCATGAGGAGCGAGATTCTCCAGGACAATACTGTGGGAAACAGTGTCAAAACACTTTACAGATAGACAATATCTGCAGTCTTTCCCTCATCTGATAAGCGAGTCATCTTGTCACGGAAGAAGATCAGGTTAGTCAAGCAGGACCAGCCTTCCATAAACCCATACTGGTTGCATCTGATCACTTGATTGTCCCGTGTGTACTGGATCATGATATTCAAGGTGATCTGCTCCATAACCTCCCTTATACTAAGGTCAGAGTGCCAGGCCTGTTGTTCCCCGGATCCTCCATTCTGCCCTTCTAGTAGATACTGTCATATTAGCTAACCTCCAGTTAACTATGACCTCCCTGTATAGCCAGGACTGTTGGTAAATTACTGAAAAAATTGCGGCAATTAATTTTTTGTATTCTCTGCCACCTTTATGAGGCAATTTCTTGGTCTCTCATTGCCTGAATTTCAACCTCTATTGTAAAAATATGAGCCAGTTTCAGTTAAATCTAGTATCTTGCTTTTATGTATACATACATTTTTGATAGTCTTAAAAGCTGCCTCGGTGCAGAAAACAGCTTGAATATTTTTGCTGGATGACTTTTTGCAAGTTTCAAAGGTCTTTCTCTGGTATAGAGCAAATTAATGTAAAACACATAGATGTGTGTGTATGTATATCTTTGGATGCATATGTAAATAAGTATTTTGCATACAAGAAGGAAACTGTTCCAACTTCAACTTCTGTTTCCATCATACACATTTGAAAAGATTTTAAACACTGGTTCTTATTCCTCTGTAATTAAAGCTTATGGTACACAGGCAAAGTACCCTAATTAGAAAGTGAGAGGAATACTTCTGGAAAAAGCTGGGCTTTGCCATGGCAATTTTCAACCTTTGCTCTTCAGGTTAATCTTTCCCTGATGTCTGCTAATCATTTGCTCTATAAGAGCAGATCATGCTGTGTGGACATTGAAGGTTTCAGAGTTCGGTAATGGAATAACAACTAATAAAATAATTCATGTTAAAAATAGTGATATTAAAAGAAAGGTTTCCTGCTTTTTTTTTTATCTGACAAAAGTATTCCTGTTAAACTGTTTCTTGAATCTTTAAAGGACCATACTCAGCTTACCAAATCCTATATTAAAAAGTAGAAATTGTCATTATCTACTTGTGAAACCTCAATTTCAGACATCCTCACGCTGTTTCAGCTGACTGAAACTTCATGATAATGTACCACTCTGTGCTTCCTTCTTCCTTCTTTTACTTCAGTACACAAAATGAAGACTACAGAAAACATCCTTAATAGTGTACAAACAACACTTATCTGTGTTTGTAATCTTTTCTGGCAAGCTGTTTGATCATAACAATGTACTTGATCACAACCTTTGTACTTCTTAATGCAGTAATCTGATTTTCTTTTAAGGTGTAACTCTGCCTAACACAAAGGATCAATATCTAATCAACTGCTGGAATTTAATTGTAAATCTAATGCTGTAGGTGCTAGTCCAGCACATTATTCCAGGCAGCAGAAGATCAGTGAAGACTGAAATGAATTAGTATGTCAATATATATAATATTGAGTCACATCAACTGCATGCTACTCTAGCAGTCTCTGAAAGATGAAAGTAATATAGGTGGACTTCTTGATGCAAAAAGTTATTTAATTTGTAATTCAGGGAAAAAAAAAATATTCCCCCTTAAAAAAAAAAAAAGGCAAACAAAAAAGCAAACAAGCTTTTCTTTACTGCCTATGTTTTGTGACGTTCTGTTGGTTTGCTTGAATTTTTCAGGCAGTCCAGATGGGCATCTTTTTAAAGGTAGTTTTTGATATTAAAGAATGAAAACAACCATTAAGTATAACATACACTTTCTGCTGATACTTCTCTGAGACATAAAGCATAACATATTTTCTCCCGATACCGCCCAAAAAACTTGGGCCTAGAGCCATAGGCATATCTCATGCTGTTAATGTCTTTGTCTTTAGAAATAAACAGTTGTTCTTGAAAGAACATTTCATCTTAAAAGACAGTTTTTTCCACATATACCTTGAAACTCAGTAAACATCTAACTAAAGGATTCTGGTATGACACAGTTCAAGTATTGTTGCTGGTTACAAATAAAGCAGTAAGGCAGAGTTTAAATAAAAGGAAAGAATGGTTTTGCTGGGGCCTTTGATGTTAAAGGTTAACCCCAATATATCACCTTAATGTTTATGGAGACACTGCTTGACCAACTGAGAATTCCCTCAGTTGAGAATTCACTCACTGTTGTGCATTTTAGAAGAAATACTCTTTGAAAAGGATATTTTAGTATTCTACTCTATGTTTAAATTACCATTTGCTCTAGTACAGTCTTAATGTATGTCATTGCATGGGAAATATATGTTGGTAGTCTTGTTTTAAGACTTCACCATTAAGTGTGGTATGTATGTTCCTGCATGGAAGTGGTTGTGGACCTGAAAAGTTGGTGAAATGTTTGGTTTTACTTTACTATCAAAGCTATATTTTCCCCTGAAGATTTTAAAGCAACATGAAAGCCTTTCTTCAGTCTATGCAAGAAAGGTAGAAACAGTCTGTTGCTTCACCCAGCATCTCATTATTGCTTTTCCTTCATTTTATGAGTGATAAAAGAGAATCCTTGTTAAAGGGTTCTCATAAATTACAGCTCTTATTTTCCACACTTTCACATTACATAAACTTATGGCCTCATGTGATGTTATGACAGTGCTTGTACCCAAAGCTGTAGCTTATCTTTAGCAGTGAGGGTGCCAACTGTGTGTGTTTGGTAGATGGATCTTTTTCTTCATGAGATTTGAGCTACAAATAAATCATTATTGTGGTTCTGGTAGTGAGTCTGGGAAACAAGAAATAGTTTACAAAATCAAGATTGTTTAAGAGGATATTCAGCCAGCAGGGTATTTAGGGGGTTGCCACACAGTAGAGCAACTTGGTGCTAACCTGAGAGACAGTGCAATTCAGTATGAGTACAGGAGTTTTGAAATTCAGGAGAGTAGCTCCAAGGTAAACGTAGTTGAATAATGATTTTGTCTTCATCTGATTTAAACACTTCTCCTATATGTGTGTCTTACCACTTTTTGTCCAACTCTCTACTTCTTTCAAATACAAGAATGTTAAATACTGATTTTAGCATACTGAGCTTTGAGGAGCAAGCTACTCTTGATGGTCAGCCTTTACCAGAAATGAGTTCTGTATCTCATCCATACATCATCTTTTTTGTAATCTTGGGATTACAGAAGGTCCAAGCCTCGGTTCCCCAGTTTGAGTGTGCGGGTTTTTCAGTATAATGTGATTTAGGAAAGAGATGTGACTTGTTACTTGTATAGCAAATAACTTTAAAGGTAAGAGAAATGGTACTAATTTTCAGATACTGCTGAGACAGACGAAAAAACAATGCTCAGTATCTTCTCCTTAATACTATTGTTCAGGGAGTTACAACAAAAGTATTTACTGACATATTCCTCCTGGCTTGAATGGTGGTGGTGTTTCAGGCACTGGAATTAAGTATATGTCTTAGTTGATTACTTGGAGATGATGGAGCAAGTTGTCCTGGTCTTAGTTGGGACAGAGTTAATTTTCACCATATAGGCTCATATGTTGCTGTGCTTTGGATTTTTAAGAAATCAGTAGTGATAACACATAAATACTTTAGTTTTTGTTGAGCAGTGGTAGTGCAGAAAAACTTTTCTGCTTCTTTGGTTGCCCTGCCAATGAGGAGGCTGGGGTTGCACCAGGAGCTGGGAGGGAACACAGCCAGGACAGCTGGCCCAGGCTGGCCATATTCTATGTCATATTAGGCTGTGCTCAGCAATAAAAGCTGGGGGGAAAGGAGGAGAGAAGGTTGTTCAGAGGGATGGCATTTTCTTTCCAAGTAAACAATGCTGAATAGTTGCTTGCCAATGGGAAGCAGTGAATTCATTTGCCTTGCTTGCACGTGCAGCTTTTGCTTTAGCTAGTGAACTGTCTTTATCCCACGAATTCTTAAACTTTTGTCTTTCTGATTCTCCTGTTCCACTGCTGGGGGAGTGAAGAAGCAGCTAGCTGTGTGATACTTAGCTGCCTGCCAAAGTTAAACCACAACACAGTTCTAGAGACCACGTAGCAACTATTAAGTAGATGTCTGTAAGGAAGCAGCATTATGCTCAATTCGCACAGGTTTACTTACTGTGTTCAAAAATAAATTGAGAAGCTCTATCTTATTGCTTGCACGTTTGTTTTCTAATTGGAGTGTCTTATTTACAGTTATTTTCAAGTAATATTTTTCAATTGCTCTTTCTAGAGTCCATAAGTGTATTGAATGATGCTCTAAGTCAGATAGAGTCTCAAGGGAGCATATCTATGAATTCCACAAGCTCTGGATCAGTGGTTTCTTCATCTGTTGATACAGTGAGTACCTCTGTCTACCAGACACACTCAAAGCCAGCTGAAAACTTAGAGCATAGATGCTTGTTCTGATGGTGACTAACTTCTACTCTGGCTTGCTGTCTGCAAAAAGAAGCTCTGAAAAAAAAGAAGCTAAATAATAATAATAAAAAAAAACTTAGCCAGACTCCAGTCTTCATTTTTCTTACTGTTGATGGAAAAACTTGAGGCTAAATAGACTGAATAATGTAGAATACAACTGCTTGTAAATCTTGTAAGCATTTTTAGCTAGGTATTGTTCAGAAGAGGAAGCAAAGGACACATACAATGTGTCTCCTTTTTAAAATATACCTAACTTTCTCTCTTTTCAATTTTACTAGAGTATTAACTATTTCATTCATGGCTTGTTCTAGAAAAACTCTTACACATTACTGGGAGCAGAGACGTATTAAGTTATACCATTTACTCTTGAATTAAATTGCTAGCAGCAAGATAAAATGCGTTACTATATTTGTTGCAGTAGAAGCAACCTTAATCTAATGTGTTATGGTATTTTTATTTCTCATGCGTCAGGTTTACATGCAACTATACTTAAAAAAGAAGTTCAAATGTGAATTTTGTTTGATATGAGAACTATAGAGAGAATGCAAGTGTAGTGTTAAATACAATGAAGTTTTATTTTACACTTATCTCTAATTTTCAGACCAACATTGTTGGCCGGGAATTGACTACCAAGGTGTATACGTATACTCACTTAGAGCCTATTCTATATGCTCTTGGTGTGGGAATGTCAACTAAGGATCCAGATCACCTGAAATTTCTCTTTGAAGGAAGTGAAGAGTTCTGCTGCTTACCTAGCTTTGGAGTAATTCCTGCTCAGACTTCAATGTTTGATGGTATTCCTTCTCTTCCAGGACTAAATATGGATCTTGCAAAGGTATGGAACAGCTAAGTATCTAATCTTGTTTGTCTTCTATGTAACTATAAAATTGCTTTAATTAGTATGTTTATAATATTAATAGGTGCCCTCAATTTTAGGAAAGGGAAATTTGGTGTTTATATTCTTGCATTCTAAGAAATTATTTATTTCACTTATACAAACTATATCTTCATAAGACGATATCAATTATGAGTTTTGTGTTAAATTGTAGTTTGTGCCTACTGTGTTTTTATTAAACTCCCAAAAGCTTAAATCTTGCTCTGAAAGTACTTGGTTTGAAAATACTTTGTTCAAGGTAAAGGTGAGGGGGGAAGGAGGGGAGTGCACACTTCTTATTTCTTTGTTTATTCTGAACATTTCTGCATATTTCCTTGCCATTGCGATTGTGCACAGTGGGGGGCAACTGAATACATTATTGTTATAGTGTTGCCTGTCTCTACATAGATGCTGCATGGTGAGCAATATCTGGAACTGTATAAACCGTTACCAACCTCAGGTCAGTCCTTTTATATTGTTGATTTGCTTGTCACTATGACAACTCTTCTTGTAGCTACATCATAAGTGCAAATATGGAAGGTCTGCTTCCAATTATATTTTTTTTGCATATTCTTTTTGCAAGGAATGAGGGAGAAGAGAGGCAACCTGTTGCAGTATTGAAGGAATTCTGAAATGCTGTGTTTTTGGGGTTCAGTGGTGCTGTTCTATAATACATTTAGTAAACTTGTGCCTAATCTGAAATAATAAAAGCAAGTATCTACGATTTCTTGGTTTGTTTTTTCTGTAGTTGGTCTGAAAAGAAATGAGCCAATTATTAAAAAAAAAATACATATAATGTAGGTATATTACACATAGTATTTGATATCAACTAGCGGAAATTTTAATTCTTTCTGTGAGGTTGTATCATAGTACTTTTGGTATGTTACCAGAAAAGTCTTCGACAGTGTTTCATCGTTGTGCCTCTAAGAGAAATAGATTTAAACTGTATCTGTAAGGGAGTAATGGACAGCTTTATGAGGAGGCTAAAAGTTATTTGCACTTCATCCTGTCAAAATTAAGGTATTAGTTACTGTTTTAAAAAGCGCGCTTTGCAGATCGCTGTATTTTCCACGATTACTGCACTTGAGAGAGGCTCATTAGATTCATTCAGGGTAAACATGCGTGCATCTGGGTTTCCTCATTAGTTGTTTTCTGAAATATATTTCTTCAGAGTGTAGAAGGAAAGAAATCTTAAAAGCAATGGATTAATAGTGTATCTTATAGAAACAAAATAAGGTGTGTGAAAGTTTTATTAATATCAAAGAAGGCTGATAATTGTTAATGGATTATCAGGACTTGTAAACCTTGTATTGTCATATAATATATTATATGACTTGTAAGCCAGTCATATAGGTATGTATGGTAACATCTCTCTAGAGCAATAGTTTCTTTAAAGGCAAACTTCACAAATGTACAGACCCAGGCCCTGAGCTGAGCTGCTGTACTGTAAAACAGTAGTTGTCTCAGCCCTCTTGAAGTCTGTGGACAATCCGTATATGGTAGAATCTGTTTTGGACTTAGTGATTTATTTATGTTTGAAGTGTGATTTGTGTTTAGCTCTGCATACATAAACAATTGCAAAATTTAAATTAAAAAAAAAAAAAAAAAACAACAGGCAAATAACCAAACAACCAAGACTAGATAATACTGCCACTTTTTTATCACAGTGATTGTGATTATTATGATTGTCATTATGATAATTATTACTATTAAAATAGTGTATCAAGAGTGATCAGTGGACATTCTTGAAGTGAAACTTCATGATTCTAAACTATGTACATGTTCTTATTGTCTTACAGGACAACTAACTTCAGTTTCAACTGTTGCTGATATACTTGACAAAGGTTCGGGAGCAGTCTTGCTAATAGATGGTGAGAAAGTTTATAATTTTCTTAGGGGATGCAATGAAATTTGAGAGGCTTATTATTTACTAGCTGTAACAGTATCTACCAGCCTTTCTTCGGTAAAAACTTTTACTTTAAGTTCCACTGAGAGCTGAGAAATGAGCTAATTATTAATGGCTGTGTAACTGTGTAATGTCACTGTTCTTGGGCAGTTAAGGTACTAAAATTAGGAACACTGTTTTTTGGAAAAAGATTTCAGAGGAGATTTGAGTTCTCTCTGTGTAAGTAGAATAGTGCACTGTGCAAACTGAACAAACTTCTTGATAGTAGTTAGCCTGGTCTGAAGGCAGCAGTTTTAGCTAGGGGGCATCTGTCCACCAAAACCCTATTTCCTTTTTCTTGTATTCAAGTTAAGGGATCAGTACATCTCTGGAAGTTGGTAAGTTGTCATTTTCTGAACTTTGGTATCTTTAGGTCTGGTATGCCAAGGACCTTGAAAAATTACATTACTATATTAATGAGCAACATCTATTCTTCTATTAGAGATTCTAAGAAGAATTAGAAGAATAGATTAACAGGCAGTGAATCTCTAATCCCTCTTGTGCTTTTATACTTCAGTTTATAGATAACATTTTAAAAAAAAGGTATTAATATTATTAATGTAATAAAATATTAATATAACCTTAAAAAAGGCACTTAATGTTCTTTTGTTACTTCTCATTGTGTTTTGCTCTGTGTTGGTGCTAATGTTAATTTTATCTGTCTTTCTGTGACACACAAGTTATTTTTGTGAACAGAATGTTCACAAAAATAACGTTTAAATTCCTTTCAGAATTGGAAACGGACATTAACAATACTATAAATTTCAGTCTAAGATGTGAAGGAGTGGAGTAGGCATGAACTGGAAATAGGAAGTTGAATCTCAGTGATTCGGTGTAAGGAGTTTAAGTTCTGGAACAAATAACCTTAAAATAAACTTGCTCTGGAGCTTTTTTCATGCAAGAAAGTGTTACGTTTTGAGAGATAGTAGTGTGTTTTACACATGAAGGATTCTTAATAGCTTCTAATAAATCATTTTTTATGGCTCAATTCTATCCTATTTAAATAAAGTACTGATGCCATATCAAACATTGAAATAAATACTAATTGCAGCACTGTGCTTTTAACACCTTAATTGTCATCAGTATTTTGATAGCTGATTTTCTTAATTATAATGCTTTCATATAGATAAAATTCATGATAATATTATCCAAAATATGTGATCATTTTTTCACTAGCCAAGAAATGACTTGCAGCAGTGTAACAGGGAATTGTAATTATTGTCCCTTAACTTGCTAAAATGATCTTTGGTATATTTGAAGCTAAACTGTTCTCTTGTACCACCACGTGCTAGCTTTGTGAAAAAGAAGACAACACGTGACCATTTTCTTTTCTTGTCTTTCAGTGAATACCTATTGTGGAAAGGATCTAGTGTGCTATAACCAATTCTCCTTGTTTTTTGTTGGAGCTGGAGGGTTTGGTGGAAAACGAACATCAGAAAAAGCCAAGGTAAATTCAAACATTCATACTGGGGAAAAAACTGTTGGTGCTGCAAGAACGTTATATGCTATACCAACTAGGAAGGATGCACTACCATTTCAGCACTACAGAATAGAATAGTTCTGTTGGAAGAGACTTTCAAAGATCATTCAGTCCAACTGCTTTGAGGAAGAGGTGATTCTAATTTAGATTTGAATCTAAATTAAGTTGGATTGTTCTAGCAGTGACTAAACCAAAAAGCAAAAAAGAGGTTTTGGGAACAGGTATTTTTGTATTCTCTACCACTCTAAATTTGTCAAAAGCTGTATGCTTCGCTGTAACCATCCAGTTCTATAATACCTTAATAGTAAGACTTCAATGAAGACTGTTGTGTCACAGGCAAGGGTGCTATTTAGTGTCATTTAAGAGTGTCTAAAATAACCTGCAGTCATCTGTGGACTTGGCGTTAGAAAATAGTCTTTCAGTGAAACTGAAATTCATGTGAAATGTGTGATATGGACACAAAGCTCCTCTAGAGGATTATTAGTATTTGGTCTTTTAAAAAAGGACCTTTTGAAGTTGACAGTCTAGCTGTCTGCAACCTGAAGTAGCTCAATAAGACACAATTCCACAGAAATAGTAAAAGAATGTAGTAACATGTCTGGGCAGTGCTAAAATCCTTAAACTCCTCCTGCTGTAGGTAAGATGGAAGATCAGTTCAACTGACGAGTCATATTGACTTTTGGTTTTAGGATGACCAAACAACAGAAACTGAATGCTTTGATTCTATGTATTTAATCACTCTCAACCACACTCTCCATAGACAGACTGAGGAAAACTGCAAATAAAACTATAAATTTTTTTAAAAGCTAGTCTGAAGAAGGTTTTTTTTTTTTTTTTTTTTCAATTTACTTTTGATCTGAAAAATTTTTAGAGGCCTGTGAGATTAGAAGAACAGAGAATTGGCTTTTATTTGTAAGTCTTGGTGTTTTCAAGGAGATTCTGGGAGCTTTTCCTCTCCTGCATAGCTTTAAGAGCAGAATTTTTGTCAATTTTGAGCATCAGCAGCAAGGACAGAGTGACAGGAGGTTGAGATTTTAGAGGCTTAGTCCAGAGGCTGAGCAGTTGGATTGTTCCAGAGTTTTTGTGATTTTAAACTTGCATTAGCTTTGCTGACATGATCAGACTTTCATTTCTGCTTCAGTGCTTGTAGACCCAGTTGGGAATGCACAATAAGTTCTTCAACTTAAACTTCATAAGTTTTTTACTAGTATTCTGCCCCTCTATCTCAGAGCTGCTTGTTACTTCTTGAGCTTGTGTATGAAGGAACTATTTACATTTCAAAATGAATTGATACCTAGTGACAAATTTGTGCATATGTATATAGAGAGCATTAAAGTTTCAATAAGTAATTTTTTCATATGTTAAATTTGTGCTAGTAGGTATGATCATATGTTAATACTACAAGATTTTGCACTATTGAAAAGCTCATTGTAATAAAAAGCTGAGGAGCAAGTGCTCAAAGTGGTGTTAGGTTTGAACATGCTGTTTCTGGAAAAGACCTCTAGGTGTAGCTCTTCATAAATCTATGCCTCTGTGTGAAGGAGGTTTGGAGAGCATAAAGAAGAAAAGAGAGAAGTAATCATTACTATTTCTCACTTATGCTGGAGCAGAACTCCTGCATTCTGAAGGAGAGTTAGCAAGTGACGAACAATGCCACATGAAGGCACAGTATTCATGTCCAAATGCATTATGTAGCTAGTCAGGTACCTGACACATAACTGTTCTTTCCTTGAATACTGTGTTTAAACATAGTGTCAGCTGTGACAGAATGTTGTTGTGAACTAGGGCCTTAAGGCACTACAATAAACAACAGTCAGGTCAACACAGGCTATTGTAAGCTCAGTATTTTCAATAATCTGTACCTAGTTACATATGTCACATAGTAGAGGGATGTTCTTTGGGATTTTTGGATGAAAATCTACAACTATATAAACCGAAGGTTAACCTCATAAGGTAACCTTGTAATTTGTATGACCTAATCTTTATAACCTTTGTCAATTATGCTGATTTTTTTTTAACTTTGTAAATCAAATCTTGAAATGCATGATGCTCCAAAGAGAAATGGGAGAAGCCTCTGCTTCATGTAGCAGATTAGCAGAATATTCTTCCAGTTGATGTGCAGTATTCTTTGATGGAACCCTTTATGCTTCTGTAATCAGTTTTTATAATAGTGCATGTAAAAATAGTGGTCCAAAAGAAATGTTAATTCATACTGGTGGTATCAATGAGCCCAGTGTAGTGCCTTGGTACTTATTTAAGCTTTGCACTTAAGGCAAATGCAACTTCTTCACACTATTCAGTGAAGTATGAGAATGCAACTTAAAAATTATTTTAAATTTCAAAATATAAAGAATGCCTGTTTCAGGTAACAGTCTTTCTTTTGACAGAAGAAAATAAATACATCTAGTTAAGACGGCGTAGGAATAGCACATTCAAGGGCCTTTTTGCATGCAAGAGGGCAGTTTCAAATGACAAATTTCCTTGGTTTGTCTTCACAAAGCTTCTTGGGAACAAAAAACAAAACCCAAAACATTTCATGTACCTATGTGCCAAAAAGAAATCCAAAACTGATCAGACATGTGGTGTAATATATGTTTTTGTCACTTTGCACGTGTATTGCACCTGCCAACCAAGGAGAAGACATTTGTAAATTGAGGTCTGTGTTGAACAACACCTTGTGCAAGTCATGTTTCACTTCTTCAGTTAGTGTTCTTGCCCTAATGACGGTGGTTTCTTTAATTACTCATTTGTTGGCTAGTTTCAATTTATAGCTCAGTAATTCAGGTTCCATTTCTTTAAACCAACTGGAGATAAATTGGGAGGCCATTAATGTTTTGAAAGCATGTTATGTGGTTTTCTTGTTATCAAGCTGAGTAATCAGTAGATCCATTGTGGATCTTTGAAGTGACAAATGCAAGAGTGATATTTTCAAGTCTTCCAACCAATAGATGTATTTGCTCTGCTGTTAATAAATGGGAAAGTTACTCTGCTGTTATTAGATGTGACACTACTCAGTACTCAGTTTCTGATGATTTTTCTTTTCTTTGGGAAAGAGCTTACAAAAGATTAAGTAGAATTCCTGCAGGTGAGAGTCAAGTTGATTGCTTTTGTTTTATAGTTTGTTTCCTTTTTTTGTTTTCATGAAAACAGTACAGAAAGAGAGGAAAAAAGATTTCAGCTACTTTAATAGATATGAATTAATTATGGCATTCTTTGTGTTTATCGTCACCTAAGATATTCTCTGACAGTCGGCTGGTAAAGTTTATATAATCAAAACTGAACAATGAGGCTGAAGATTGCAAAAGAATAACATTCTTACAGTGTGGTTGAGCTTCGCATGCGCTATGTAATTGCAATGAGGAAAAAAGTGCAAAGTTTAAAAAAAAAAAAAAAAAAGCCGTAAGCTGTGAAAATGCCAAAAGTGATGTAGTCAATAAGTGAGGTAATAAATTATTTTGTAATCCATTGAGCTTTTTATAATATTATATTAAAAGCTTCACTTTCATACCCATGTTCTGAAACACTAATATTCTATGAGACCACTGGTTTTGGGGAGCTTGAGCAAAAAAGCTAGGACAGCTTGGAAGAAATGTAATCAAATTGATCAGCTAGGTGTAACTTAGGTCTGATGCCTCAGGTTCACTGTCTCTGTGAAGGTGATCTTGAAAGCTTTTTTTTTCCTGTTTGTCCTTGAAGAAGGGATGGGAGGAACCCTAACAATTTGGTGAGCGCTATTTTTCTTTATACATTTCTGCCAGTGATCCTGGCATGGGAATGGATAAAAGATTTTTGCAGTGAAATATTGATACTACTCCTGCTTTTGCTTCAGGTAACAGTGAATCCACCCAAGAGACCCCCTGATGCTGTACTTTCTGATGTCACAACAGCTGATCAGGTAAAGTCATACAGGCTCAAGGTGTGAAAATGTTTGTTTTACTTGGAGAAAAAATATTGCATGATATTCACTAATGCTTTACATTTTCTGTTATATCTCAGGCATTTATGTATACTTTAATTATAACTTGAAGCTAAAATTTGTGCTACATTACAGTGGTATATTCAATATACTAAAACATTCTTTTAATAAAGCAGTGAGAATTTTATGTTTATATATAATATGTGATATAAATATTTTATATTTTTTTATTACAAAATTCTATACAAAGAGGAAATGAACATGCTGAGAAATAGTATTCAGTTGTAGTTTGAAAATAATTCAAAGTCTATGAAACTTGCAAAGAGTGGTGCATGCAAACAGTGGCTTAAAAAAATGAGTGTTTCAAGTTTCATAGTTCTGAGAATTTTGAATTTCTCATTAAGCAGTAACCAGGGTAACCTGAAATACTGACAGATATCTCTCCGGGTATGTTTCCCTCAATCCATGGTCCCACTGGATCACAGGCATCTACCCTCCAAAGGCAAAAACCCAAGTAAATAAAATTGCCTTTTTTGAAGGTGAAGAAATGCAGGAGTCAGACAAATAAGAAGGGAAAGCTATCAGCATGGAGACACTGAGTAGTAGTTTCAAAAGCAGCATAGTTCTGGCAGGAGGATATACCTTTGGAGATGCAATTAAATTATCATGCATCAGCTGACCTGTAGTAACTGATACCTGCTTGGCTCCGATTATATACACAGTAATTCAAATTAAGTCTCACCCATCTGATTCATGTACTTGAAGTCCAAGTTAGCCCTACCTACTTAAACAAGAAAGAGACAAGCTCAGCATTTCTGTATCTGTCGATAATTTGTTTGCTGCATCCTAAAATTTACAGTGTCAGTCTATGAGGAGCAGATGTCCAGTTTTTCTGAATAGGCTTCATCAAATGTGTGCAATTACATAAAGGAACAGGGGAAAATGAGAGTACTCTGCTCCTGAGAGGTGGAGAAATGCAGTGGAAGGTGATCTCTTACAGCTGACGCTCTATTAGATGGGATGCAGCAACCTTAATAGCCTAGTGGTTAGAGCATTTATTTTGAATCTTGGAAGCCTAGTTCAGATTCTTCTCTGTGTGATTATATCAGAATTGATTCCCAGGCCCATCAAACTTTCAGATGATACTTGTGATGCCCTTATTCGTAGTGAGATTCTGAGTCTCAATCTCTTAAGTCTAGTTACTCTGTACAAAATGCTGAGTTTAAGAGATAAAAAAAGGTAGTAGTGCAGTATAATGCAGAATTTTGGAAACTTGCTACTGCAAAGTACGTTTTTGGAAATAAAGAAAGTAGCACAGAGTAGTCAACACACTGTTTTTGTTTTATGATCTGCTCTGATAGGTAACTATACAAGGAGAATTCCTCTCCAATTAGATTTTTCAGGAGTTGCAGGCAATAGAGTTTCAGAATTGCAAGACCACCTACCTGCCAAATTACTCAGTAGCATCTGTGCGTAAGTGATGATGCCGCTTTATAGGATGGGGAATGTGCACAACGTGGGGACTTAGTGGGCAGTAATACAGAATTTCATTTGTAGGATAACTTGAGGAAAGTGTACCAGAAATTTACCTATATGTGTCTGTGGCATGAAGCACCACTGTGTCATTTTTGTTAATGGAAGCTGGCATGCAATCTGCATTGATGTTTCTGGAATTTTTTCTTCTTTGTGTTTAAATGCCAAAGGTGTTGGCAGGAATGACTTGCCACTCAGCCATCAGATTAGTTTAGAGTATGAGGAGACAGATTGAGAGACTCAGATTGTAGCTAGCATTTGAGCTTACTTGAACTGTTTTAGTTTCCAATGATGTGACATTGTGCCCGTAGTTTTTGTTGCCACAGTTCAGTTCAGAAAAAAAATAAATTTTCCCCTTAACTTCTCATAGCATCATCACGTAGTAAACTTCTTGATGACCAGACCACCAGGCATCTTTAAAAAATTTTTACAATAATGAGTCCTATTTTTCACTGAAATTTGCTTCCTGCTGAAATGCATAAAATATTTCCTCTGGGACGTTCTTGAGATTTTCTATGAAGTACTAAGTGGTGTTTTTTTCCAGACTGCTCTGAAGAGATGTGAATGTGCTGTGGCATTTTTCTAGTTCTCTGTGACCAGAGCCGTGCTTTACTAGATATACTCCCATCAATCTTTTGAATAAAATAGACCTTTTGACAGAAGATCAAGAAGTCTAGAGAGTGTTCAACTGTTAGTCATTTAGCAAGAAATGAATCATGCAATTTCAACCTGGTAGGGAATGTTTAATGTAGTTACAGATCACAGAATCACAGAATTTCTAGGTTGGAAGAGACCTCAAGATCACTGAGTCCAACCTCTGATCTAACACTAACAGTCCCCACTAAACCGTATCCCTAAGCTCTACATCTAAACGACTTTTAAAGACCTCCAGGGATGGTGACTCCACCACTTCCCTGGGCAGCCCGTTCCAATGTCTAACAACCCTTTCTGTAAAGAAGTTCTTCCTAAGATCCAACCTAGCTACTCCTTTTTTTTTGCCAGTTTTCAAACCAGGGACTTAAACTGGTCAATCAAACAAATTTTGCTAAATGTTTCCTTATGCAATTAAGATGCACACATTGTGAATCGTACACATCTGCATCTCTGGAGTTTTCTTTTCACCACACTCCCCAGAGTGTTGATTTTTTGGAGTTCATTTTTTTATGACAAACACAAGATAAGCTGCAGTGGGTATTTAAAGTGGGTGATGTCCAAGTCTTGCTACTTCTGAGGAAATAAATAAATATGAGGAATTGAATATGCTGGGGACTTCCTGCTGTTGTTTTTCTTTTGTATTTCCTTTTTGTCTCGGAAGTACAACGTTCTGATAATTGTGTGGTATGATCTCTTATTGTAGTTATCTAACTGTTAGTTAGAACTGTTATCTGTCTATATCAAAATTACTATTTGGCATATGGTGTTGTCACAGTAAGTATGCACTGTCACAGCAGCCCATTAAATGGATTTTTCAAGAAGATGTTTTGATTTTACTTAAAGTACTTGAACTTTACTTAAAAGCTGTAACATGTGGAGTTTGTAGGACTTCTAAGTTTTTGTTAATGTCATCTTATTTCAGTAAAATATATACTATTTTAAGAAAGGGTTGCTGATTGAAAAATTATCTTTGTTTGCAACAGTATCATATATTTCTCTAAAGCATTCTTCCACTTTGAATTCTGACTTGGAATGTTTTCTGCTACTTGTATTGATAGGGAGAAGTAGACAAAGCAAAGAGGTAGAAAAGACTATTTAGATTTTGAAAAATACAGTATCTCAACCTTCCGTTGCTTTGGGCAACCTGTGTGCATGTAGCTATGCCCCCAGCATGTCTCTGCAAAACAATGTCATGTGGTCTGAACTGCTCCTGAAGCTACTTTTCCATGCAACCTGCCTATTTCCAGTACATACTAGCTCTGATATCTGACTTCCAGTGTCTGGAAAATTGGAATATCTTGGTTGCAAAGATTTTTTAAAAAATTCCTTGTGAAAGCAAATGAAACTGAGACTGATACTGGCATGTTGAGAGGAACAGCTTTATTGATATCCTGTCATCATTATTTGGAAAGCAATGATAACACTTAAAACATGGCAGATACTTTAAGATATAAATATTCCAGGTAAGACTACACACAAAGCAAGCTTTAATCCACTGCGTATGCAATGCTTTGTGGTGCACGTTTTAGTCATGCAGGTATGAATGGTGTGTTCTCTCTTCAAGAGCTCTTCATGCAGGCAAGGAGAGGGCTCTCAGCATGAATTGAGATAGAGTTGGAAGTGTGTTTTCCTGTCTTATTGCTGCAAGCAGTAGTGTTCTGAGAAATATTAATGAGAGGAAACGGATCTCGTGGTTAGTGACTGGTTGGAGTTGCAGTTCTTACACAGTGGATTTTCTTTGCTTTTTCTGTATCATTTTTTATAATCAGTAGGCAACTGTTGATGCGTATATCCCAAAGTACTCAGGCATAGGTACTTTTTAATCAGCATAGGTGCTGATAGATTGGGAAGATGAAACTTGGTACTTGAGAGCATGCTGAAATTGAAATTCACGGGAGCTCTGTTTTGAACTTGTAAAGTGTACTTTGAAAATATGATGCACTTTGAAGAATTAGGCCTTCAAATGTTAAATTGAAGAGCCAGAATTGGTTTGTGCTGCTGACAATTATGACCTTTTCTGCTGTCTTATTGTTTTCAGTCTATAAAGTAAAGATGTTTATAAAATGTTTGAGGCATTTTAGTTCCACAGAGCGTGTTTAAAGGAGTGACATATAGTGTCTGTGCTTTTTCAGAAAGTGATGCAATAAGCAGCATAGAAAAACCAGTTTAGGAAATATAATGACTTTGTATTTATTCACAGATTTTTAGAAAGATTTAGTAAATCTGTACTTAGACTAATCTGATAGGATTTAAGATAGACAAGCTTCATGAAGCTTGCTCCAGGTATAGATAAAACATAAACTGACAAGACCTGAAGTAAGTGATGCCTTTTAGTGTTTCTTCTTTTTTTCCCCTCTAAAATACTATTGCTTCCTGTTCTCTAAAAGAGAAAAAAGAAATGATACCTACCATGTTTTAGGTAATGTCATCAGCACCCTGTGACGAAGCCTTCAGGTGTCTCCCTCTGTTCTGAGTGACGCTCAGTCCTGCTGTCCTCTTGCTTGTCCTGCTGTCATCTAGCTACTTGAGTTCAGCTTTTCCCTGTCTCATGTTCTGTCAAAACTGCAGTTCCTAATCTAAGTGGAAACAATTGTGAAGACAATTACATACAAAATTAGTTCCTTGTAAAAGAGTGGACTTAGCAATAAAACCTTATTAAAAACACATCTTGGAAAGAAAGACGTGCATGGGAAGCATTTAAAAGCTTAATGCATATTAAACTGAAACCTACCATAAAATGTTGCTGTCAGCAGGTTCAGTACTGTAAGCAAATGCTTCATTTTGAGTATGAAGTGTTAAGACCCTTACAAGCTTCTTTGTAATTGGGATGTTGGTAATTGCCTGTGGAAAGTCACATTGCATTTATGTTTTCTTTTTAAGCATATGTAAATATTTGTGTGTGCTTTTGGAAAAGATAGGTGTAGGTAGAAGTAACTGTCACAATGTGACAATGTACATAAACTTTGGTTATTTCCAACTTATTTGTTTCCTTGGAGAGGATTTCATTCTTATTTTTAAAAGATGAGAAGAAAAAATTACAGGAGGGGGATGTTTTGAAGGTTGTTTTTTGAATGAGTGCGATATGCTCATGTGAGAGAGTTGATGATAAAAGCATGTTCATGGATGGGGAAAATATGGTTACAGGAGAAATGTTTTTTTATGTCCTGCTCTATAAAGATTGTGGTACAGCATTGCCTGAAAACACGTAAATTTAAATTAACTTCAGCATACAGAGCAAGAGAACCTCCTGAGAGCCTCAGGTGATTTTTGCTGTTTGTAGCATAAATAATTTCTTTTATAATGTGAAGAATGAAATGCTGCAGTATGTTCAAAGATACACAGAGCATGGCAGACAAAATGTGCTCAACAACAAAGAATGATACAGGCAAAACAAAGGGATGTGAAACCATTGCAAAGACTTGATAATGTTTTCTTAATTTATCTAGAGATTATGGTATGTAGACCTGATATTCTTCAGACCCTTGAAATTGTGTAGTGTGTGAGCACTTAAGAAGTTTGTTGATATGTATTATGATGCTTCAACTTTTTTTTTAATGCGTTTATCCCTATTGGGAAGATCAGACTAATTTTCTAATAGTGCTGATTTTGAAAAATAGTTGAAGGCTTCAATTACACTAGAATATACTAGAATTGTGTGGTAAGATGGTAAAAACAAAAAACAGTATGAGGTTAGCATTTATTTTATTTAAACAAGATGCTCTTGATTACCAAGAGTTTGTTTTCTCTCCTTGTCTGTGCATATCTTATTAAAGGACATAAAAAATGGCTATTCCATTTGAAGTTCTGTAAGCTGGAGTAGCTTGTACTTTTTAATTAAGAGAGGCCCTGATAAAGAAAAGGCTTATTATACATGTGCCTTGCTTGTCATAAATAGCTAATGTTCTATGAAGCCTGTGCCAGAGAGTATATAACTTGATTTTAAAGTTGAAAAATATGTGATAGGGATAAAAATAAAGATGTGAATAATGTGGGATAAGGAGAAAAGATGTAGTGCCACTCCATACATATTATACCTATTACTGTTTATACCTGTGTCTGTGAAGGTATTTTGGTTGAATATTTTTAAGTAATTCTTATTCCTGAAGGAGTCTAAGGTACCTGGAATAGGGACCTAAGGAATAAGATTGTATATAGGTAGTACAGACAACAAAGAACATTTAATCTCAAACTTAAAATAGTCTTAAGAAACTGTACTTTTATATTTCTTAGTTACAGTCTTATTAAAAAATAGAATCGTGTGAACCAGATTTCCACAGGACATATTTAGGCATTGGAAGCTATTACGGACAGCTAATAGTATCTATTACATTTTCCACATGGGTCTACTTCAGCGAGAAAAAACTGTTGGTTTTCTGAAGCAACAAAGAAACAGTTTTACCTTTTTATGTGCTGATTTCTTCTGATGGCTCTTTCCCAACATCTACGCTCAAGCTTAAAAAGATAGTTAAATAAAAAGAAGCTATGACAAATGGGGATCTCAGGTGAAGTGTTACTGCTTAGTTTTAAGTGCAGTGAATTATTTAAGTACTGTGCTCAATTTGAGCCTCTGAAGTATCAGCATTGACAGTTCTAACTGGAAACATTCGTTGTTCTTAATGTAAATCAGAGCTTATTGAAATGTGTAGGTGAGATTTGTGACTGTTTTCTCTTTGAGATAGCTTTGCTCCTTTCTGTTGTTTAAATAAGCTGTTCAGTAAAATACACACATGCACATAACCACACATGCACATACACACAGAAGTGCTTTGAAATATAAGCTCTGGGGCAAAGCTCTCTCGTCTCCCAAATTAGAAGGCAAAATATTTGGAGAGCTGGCTTCCTTTTTTGTTAGCTTTACCATTGACCTTTATTGTAGTCTGCAGGCAAGACTGAAAAATTGGCACAGACAGGTTGAATATCGCCTTTCCTTTTGTGGTCTGGCAGAACTCCTGATTGTTAGGAGATGAGACCTGACAGTTTGTGCTATTAATTGGAGAACAATCTAACCATATTATGACTGACTTCAATCTAATGCCCCACATCAATTGACTCTTGTCATCCTCCAAGGATGCATCACTTTTTTTTTTTTTTTTAAGCTATCAAGACTTAAAGAAATGTCATTACTGTAGGAATATAGAAAGTAGAGCCAACAAGGTTTTAAAATAATTTTGTTCTAATGTGGAATGAATTTTATATAATTAATAGCAAAGACTGTGGTAAAGGAAAAGAAATTTGGCAGGCCTAACTTGGCTGCACTGAATTTGAAATAACCTGCTGTGTAACTCTGTTACTCAGTTCAGCGTATGTGTTTTCTAGCTGTGACCAGTGCCACTCCAGTTGCTGAAAACAACAAATGACAAGTATATCCCATATTCTTGTGTCAGATTTTTTGTAAAATACGTTGATCACATTTAATTTTCTGAAATTATTTTTCCTAAATGCTACATTTGTTAGTGAAACGCTAATATTTTTCACTACAGTTATTTTGAAAGGCATTTGATAGAGGTATTGTTTCCCAAGTAGTGCTTATTATCACACTAAATAAATGGCTAGTTCTTATTACAGCTTTAGTTCTTAAATACAGCAACAACAGCTGCACAGCGAGATTTAAGTTGAGATTTGGTCTCTTTTCTCAAATGTAAATAGAATTTTCCATCGCAACAATTAAATGATAATTAGTTTGAATTAAAATTCAAATTTAACTTGATTTAAAATTGAAACAGTTACTTTATGAAAACGACCTCCTGACAGCTTTTTGTAACAATTCATATTAAAAGAATAAAACAGTGACCTCAGAATTTTACTTAAAAGTCATTTAATGATTTTGTACAGTTCACATCTGACAACTTTTATTTTCTAGTTCTCAAGAGTGGGGATTTACTGTTACGTTTTAGGCTCTATTGAAAGGAAACTTCAGTAATAAAAGGTGATACTCTGTGTAATTCTGTCGATTGCAACTTCCTTTAAATTGGCATTAAAAAAAAATAATGAATGGAACTCAGGTTCTGCTTCCCAATTAAAGTGTCCTTCCCAATGTTTTAATTTTGATGTTGGTGTCATTAAGACAATGTACAGCTCTTAAAAAGGAATCTAGTGGCACCTCAGAGCTGCTGCTTATCTCTGGCTTCTGATAGTGAAAACACAGTATTAACTGCTTCCCAGTGAGGACAGGTGGAAACACCTCAAATCGTAAGAGCAGTATGTATGTGTTCTCTGAACCCGTACTGTTGTGGGTTTTCTGTGTGTGAGACTGGGGTGTGTGGTGCCACTCGTAATTCCCAATTTTTCTTCTACTGGTGTGAGAATTGAGATCAGACAGTGTGACACCAAGCTGTGTGGTTTGACATGCTGGAAGGAAGGGATGCCATCCAGAGGGACCTGGACAGGGTTGAGAGGTGGGCTTGTGAGAACCTCATGAGGTTCAACAGAGCCAAGTGCAAGGTCCGGCACCTGGGTCAGGGCAATCCCAAGCACAAATACAGGCTGGGCAGAGAATGGATTGAGAGCAGCCCTGAAGAGAAGGACCTTGGGCGTGTTGGTTAATGAGAAGCTCAACATGAGCTGACAGTGTGCACTTGCAGCCCAGAAAGCCAACTGTATCCTGGGCTGCATCAAAAGCAGCGTGGCCAGCAGGGTGAGGGAGGGGATTTTCCCCTTCTACTCAGCTCTTGTGACTCCAGCTGGAGTATCACATACAGCACTGGGGCTCACAGCCTTAGAAGGACATGGACCTGTTAGAACAAGTCCAGAGGAGGTCCATGGAGATGATCAAGGGGCTGGAACACCTCCGCTATGAAGACAGGCTGAGGGAGTTGGGGTTGTTCAGCCTGGAGAAGAGAAGGCTCCAGAGAGACCTTATAGCAGACTTCCAGTACCTAAAGGGGGCCTACAGGAAAGCTGCAGTGTGTAAGTGATATGGCAATGGTTTTAAACTAAAAGAAGGGAAATTTAGATTAGATATTAGTAAGAAGTTCTTCACTCAGAGGCACTGCAACATGTTTCCCAGAAAAGCTGTGGATGCCCCATCCCTGGAGGTGTTCAAGGTCAGCTGGATGGGGCGTTGAGCAACCTGGTCTGGTGGGAGGTGTCCTTGCCCACGGCAGGGGATTGGAACTGGATGGACTTTAAGGTCCCTTCCTACACAAACCATCCTGTGGTTCTAATGGTGTGTGAAAAGAGCAGGTACTCTCCACAGATAGTAACTGTTAGCCCCTTTGCAATTTTCTTTCTCTGTTGTTCATTCCAGTTGCCTTAGATGTGACAGTGTGTAAATATTTACATCACTTCCTTTATCTCGGTATGCTTCCCTGTTGCCCCCTCTCAAAGAGCACTGCATGTTTCACTGCACACTTCTTGGATGCCCTGCTAGAATGGCCTCTGACATAGGAGTACTTGGCAGTCCATTTGGCTTGCTCTTCTGGATTTGATTTGTCTTTTTGCTAGTAAAAGAGAATGCTTAACATAAAGTGCAAGTCTTCCAGAAAGCTTGGCCTACCGCTTTTTTTTTTTTATTTGTTTGTTTAACATGGGGATTGGCTATGCTTGAAGCTGGTGAGGGAACAGTATCTTAATGACTCAGTTGAAAACGCATGGTAGTGTTTTTTACTTTGTTTTGAATGTTTTCATATGTAATTTAAAAATGTGGATGAATCTTATGTAGGACAACTTTTCAAGCAAAAGAACCTACTGTCAAATTCTAAGAAAGGTGTTACTTTACTGTTGTCAAATTTTAGTAAATATGGATCTATCAGTCAGCAGAATATGCTGCTTTTTCCTCTCATTAAACAGTTGTATAACTTCGGTGGGTACCAACATTACACACAGTTCATGGTACTTCACCCTGGACTTTGGGCGGTTTGTCTGTACAATAACATTGATTTATGTTTTATCTGGTTTATCATAGAGTTTATTATCTCAACTACTGAGCTAGATCGTGATAAATTTGTTAATAGCTTTGTGTGACTCCTGGTTTCTGTAAACCTAGCTATACTCCCATTTTCTTTCTCTGTTTCTGCAGGCTGCCTTATATCGGCTTAGTGGGGATTGGAATCCTTTACATGTTGATCCAAGTTTTGCTGCTCTTGGAGGTAAGTTTAGAGATGCTGTTTTATTAATGTTTGGGCAAATTATGATGTAAATATATGTATATTTTCACTAGGTTTGTAAGAGTTTAAGAAGCTGGGAAAAACAATGCTTTTTCATAGACATTCTTTAAGTCACCCTTAGATGTCTTCAAAATTGTGTGTGACACCTCACTTTGAAGCATTGCTTCTTGGAGCTAGGAATGTGTGGTATGGTGCTTGGCCTCTTATCTGCAGTGGAAATCTGTCTTCTATATTCATAGTAGAGTTTATATTTTGCCACCTTTACATATGTGCGATCTCTGTTCTCATAAACGGATATGATTCAATTGATTTTCAAAAGCTTCAGAGGGAAATACATGACATTTTTGATAGATGATTGCATCTAAATGATTTTGAGATTATGTTGGTTGAGATTATGTTTGAGGTTATGGAGGAAATTTTTTCTGCTTCTTTGTAGTCTTCTCAATCCCAGTAAATAAAAGCAGAAAGAGCAGAGAAGGGGATTTTGGTTGCACTTTATTGTAAAATTGCTTAACTGGACCTCTTAGTAGCACAGGAGGTTGGTCATTTATGTAATGCCACATAAAAAATCCCTACAAAAGGAGTAAATTTTTTCTGTGCTAAGAGCACTGGTGCTTAAAGTGAAAAACAAAATTAACTCTGTCGGAGTTTGAACAGAAAAATGCTGGGTTCTGCAACTATGGCAGTCTCCTAATAAAATACCTATAGATATCTAACAGATTTATGCTTAGATTAAAAAGAAATTTATTGAAGAGATGGTCCACAAGTATTTCATCTAGTTATGCAGAAGTGATTGCTTTAACTGACTGGCTCTTACTGGTGTGTGTTGGAAAGCGAACATTAAGCTTAGCATACTCAGGTGATTCCAAGCCTTCCTGTAGGCAATGTTTCACAGAAGATACTAAAAAAGACCCATGTGTTCATATTTTTGTGCCTTTATTCTGTAGAATGTGAATATTTCTAAGATGCTGGAATGTGAAGTCAACATTAGTTTTGCTTTCATTTTAGTCTAGGTAAAAGGAAACTTCAGGATTTTTCTTTGAGTTTGTGTGTTTTTTGTATCCTGAAAATGCCAGGGAAAATAAGACTGAACAGTGAAGTCTGTTGTTGAGCTTTGAAGATAGTGGTAATACTTGGCTCTTGAATGGTGAATTGAACTAAACTTTTAAACAGCTGACTGTCACTCCACCGTGTTGTATATATGAGATACTGAATACAGATACCATTACAATTTATAATTTGTTTTAAAATCGACTCCAAGGTATTTTTGTGCATTCCAGAAATACTTTGTGTTCAGGGTACAAAATAAAAATGTTATTAAAGCATGCACATTCAAATACTTCACCAGAAAGAAATGACAGAATGATCAGAATGAAATAGTTATTACAGAGAGAAAACAGACTCATGCTCTTTTCAGCCTGCCCTTCTGTTATGTCTCTCTTAACATAACCAGTCACAATTTCTGTTTCTCATCCTGCTTCCTTCAAGGCTTGTCTTCCCTTTGGGCTGTCTCTCAGAATTCCCATCTTTCCGTACATTGAGTCCTGGCAGCCTTTTTGTCTCTGTCTTAAAGGTGGTTTCTTTTTCTTCTCTATCTTCTGATTCTCCTTAGGCCAGACTTTCTCCTGTCCCTCTCCTTTATTTTCCCCCCATTTTTTGTTTTTCTCCCAGCTGTTGTCCCTTGGGACAACTTTTCATGCTGTGCAGATGCTGTGAGGAATAGTTTAGAGCTCAGGAAAAACAGATTGTGACAGCTGAGAGTGGCAGATGAGTTCCAGGCAAAGCAACTATTTTCAGAGCCAAGTCTGGACAGACCTGTCTTAAATCCATAGACTGTTGTAAGCATGAATAATTATTGTTCACATGCCCACTCAGGTCAGAGCAACCTGCTAAGGGATCAGAACATATTCAGTACAAGCAGTATCTTTAAAACATAACTATTGTGCTTTAATCTCAGGCCAATTTTAAAAGGCTTATTTTGTCAGACTTCGGCTAGACTGGAAAAAGGTGCACTGCTAATATAAAATTTGTCCTCTGCCAAGATTCAGCTTCTGCTGCAAAGCAGGTGGTGCAAGGAAGCCTGTCCAAAAATGTCAACATCAGAAATTTATAGCATTTTTAAATTTTTTTGTTAGGTTTGTTCAGAATGTCTGAAGTTTTCCTTGTTTAGGAGGGGGGAAGAAGTCAAAGTTAATCCTGAAGTGTGTACTAAAATCACAGAATTTCTAGGTTGGAAGAGACCTCAAGATCATCGAGTCCAAAATAAATATTAAGGCATTTGTCAACCGTAAATAAGAATTCAAAATGGGAAACATCAAATAATATTAATTAAACCATTTTTCCATCCTTATACCTCTTATCACCCATATACATCCATTTAACTGTGTATCTGGTGTGTCCATGCATGTATACTAACACAGATGTTCTCCTTAGTTTCATTTTGTCACCTCTTCAGAAGGGTCTCATTCTACTTGTGAGTCTAGCATATGCAGTGTTGAAGTGTCAGTTCTCAGTGAATACGTTCCTTTGCCTCAAGCGGAAACAACAAGTAGTAACAGATGTTTCTTCAGTAACATTTTCTTTTTTTTTTTTAACTTAATTTAAAGAACATTACTGAAGGAAAATACTATGAATAAAACATGGATATTTGTAGAAGATGCATGCAAACTCCTAATGTTGCAAACACTAAAATGTTAATTTTTTAAATAGGATTTCAGAAGCCCATACTTCATGGACTATGCACCTTTGGGTTTGCTGCTAGAAACGTTTTGAAGCAGTTTGCAAATAATGATGTGACCAGATTCAAGGCGATCAAGGTCTGTGGCTTCATTCTTAATAGTTAATTACCTTAATTTAGTCTCAGTACCAAAAATGTGGCAAATTCTTCATGGTAGGAATAAGTTTTGCATTGTTCTGACTGCCACAAGTGCTTTTAGTTATTGTTGCATGCATTTTAATACCTCTGCCTAGTATGTCTACTTAAATATTTAGATATTTTGCATTGCTAGTTGACTCATTTTCTCTTTTCTTTTTCTCATTTTAGTAGAGCCTGTGCATTTAAGCTTTGTATGATAAAATTTTTTTTTTTTTTTTTTTTTTTTTTAAGGTTCGCTTTGCAAAGCCAGTCATTCCAGGGCAGACTTTACAAACAGAAATGTGGAAGGAAGGAGATAGAATCCATTTTCAGACCAAGGTCAGAATGCGGTCACCACTGTGACTTTAGTGAAACGTATGGGTTGTGTAAAAGATGGTGGATATGATGGGAAGTGAAAAAAGTAGCTCATGAAACACACCATTGAAGAAGGTTCTGGAAAGAAATGAAATGAATGGAATTGAATATTCTTAATGATTTATGAATATTTTTACTTATTTCATTGTTTCACAAAGATTCCAGTAAAATAGCAAAAGCATTGTTACAGGACTTCTTTTTCTCCGTATATTAAATAGTTAGCAGAACTCATTTCAGTGTATTATGTTTTCTGTGTTTGCTTACTGTAGAAAAGCAAAAAAAAAAAAAATCATTCTCAAACCAGTGTAGTTTGTATTTGCTTTCTGCAGTTAATTTTAACCTTGTGCGTGCATCTTTTTTTTAACATTTATTCAGCTAGCATAAATGGACTGTTGATGGTTAGTTAATGAAGGTGAACTTCTAAAAGTGTGGCTTAAACTTAGTTAAACTTCAGCTGCATCTACGCAGATGAGCTTGCTTAACAACAGCAGTTTCATAGCTAAACATACTAAGTACAATAAAACGGATCTTACTCTTCTATAAATTCACTTCATATATTACACAATTTTCTTTGGTTTTGCTGTTAGCATTTTGTGTGAGTATCCTACAGTAGCAGAAAATACCATTGGTAGGAGAAAATACTTCATGTAGAGGTGAAAAGTAAATTGTCTTGGTTTCTGTTGTAGCATGCTATAGTACTAGCATTTTCTTAAACTGATTTGTCACTGGTATTTTTCAGTATGCATTGGTTTATGCAGATGCATTCTACATTGGTTTGGGTAAAAGTTTTGCCAAAGTTTTGCTACCCCTGTCTGCAGCCAAGCTGTTTATCAGTGAGTATAACAGCCCCGATAACTTGCAACTGAAGAGAGGATTAGGCAGGCAAAATCAAATGAGGGGAATAATCACAAAGACATAGGATAACCATTTCCATAGGGATATAAATTTGAGGAATAGATGTTGACTGATGAAGGTAAATTATGTTTGCAGACCTGATGAGTACTAGCAGCTATACAATTTCAGAATGCTGATAACATCAAGGCTGCTAAGTACAAACTCTCCATCTCAGGTTTCTAGTAGCCAGGAAACAGGACAGTTTGATGCCTCAAATGAGTTTTGGAGCTAGTACATAGCTGCAGTACTAGAAATGTGGAGGCTTGTAGCTATGTTTAAAAGCTACTACTAAGTCCTGAGGGAACTTCTAGACCTCGTATTTACTTTTGAGGGTTTGCACATAGTCTAAACCAACAGTATTCATGGTATGCTTCCCAGCCCTTTGAAATTCGTAAACAGAATAGGATGCTTTGCTGTGTTTTGTTGCTGTGCTTGGTTTAGTATTAGCATTATATGCAGAGTTTTGGGAGATCTTGGTACAGATTTTTTAGCAAGCTTTGTTGTGGAATAACAGTTTGAAGACAAATTGTGGTGCTTAACAGGATTGATTATAGAATGTATAGAATATATGTTGTTTCAACAGTTACTTTGCTCAAAGCAGTTCTGCAAAGGTTTTTTTTTCTTACTGTAGCTCAGATTAGTCAACAATTAAGCTATCTGTACTTATAGCCCACACAGGTTAAATCAAACTAAAAGTATGCATTTAACTTTGATATTGTGGTTTAAGTCCATTTTCAGCACTGCCTGAAGTGTTGTGGTGACAAGCTGTTAGGCTAGACTTGCGTAGTCTTTAATATACAGTCTTTTTGTGTTAATTTCACTTTTGATAAGCTAGGATATGATTTTGCATATTCTTCTTCTATTTATCATGTAACCCGTAGCATTGTCAGTGAATCATTTTGCTCCTGCCTTGTTTGCTGTCAGATAGTCAAAATGGTATGTATGTCAGTCTGCTTTAAAGGCACATTGCCAAAATGAAATCCAATTTCTTCTCTGACTGAACTATTTCAAAAAAATAAAACTGAAAGAAATGCAGATATTTTTCCTTCTTTCTCCTTGCAATCTTTCTGATCTTATGGTGTTTATAAAATGGTTTGTAATGCAAGTAGCAGTGTAAGATGCCTAGAGGTACTGAAACCGTAGATGAACGCTTGTCAACTTCATATGTCCATCAAGGAAAAACATTTTAGTGTGTTTTTATCTGAGCTATTTGGGAAGTAACATTAACAGTTAATTTATAACAGAGGAGATAATTTTTCAGATATATAAGTTTTTTAGATAACTTTCTAGAAACAGAAAAATGTCTATGTTTGGGAATAATTTGTCAAGAAGCAATTAGTTGTTGTTTCATTTTCAGAGACTTTTGCAAATGGTATTATTATTAATCTGCCTTACAATGCATTTGTAGTTTTTTTTTTTCACCTGGAACCTTTATATTTTGCTGTCTTAATCTTTGAGTTTAAAATGTGACGAAGGCTCCTTCTAGTGATTTTTTTTGCCAATTCATTACTTCTTAAATATAATTTTTTCCCCATCACAGGTCAAAGAGACTGGAGACATTGCTATTGCAGGGGGCTATGTGGATCTAACTTCAGCTGTCAATAAGCCTTTTGCTCTGGAGCCTTTGAAGGTAGGAGGAAGCAAGAGAAGCCTTTATTTTTAAAGCAGCATGGTTAAGCTTTATTTTTGCAAAAAAGTGGGAAAATAATAGAAGCATTCGCTAGTCGCATTCACAATTATTAAATGAGTGTGAATTCAGAAAGGTGAACACATACTTGCTTTATTCGTCCAGGAGCTCGTGGATCTGTTCTGGGGAGAAAACACTGACGTTTTAGGATATACAGAATAGATGATGCAGTTTGAAGTGCTTTATACCGGTTGAGCTGTAAAGTGAAGAATATGTGAAAATGAAACGGCGTACTCACAGAAAAGAGCAGTTTTGTAATTTGAATTATTTTGAAACAAGGCTCTGAGTACTGTTTATGCATGTCACCTAACACACTGCACTTTGTAGTGTGTGTATGTAGCTTGTCATCAGTTACACACAGATGGCATGCTAGTATATACTTGGGGTACTGGACTTGCCTCAAAAGACAAAATTGCACATGCAGCACTGAGGATTTTCAGAGTTCTTAACGTGGTCTCTGGGGTGCACAGTACATTGCCTTAATAAAATTCTTTTATTTATTTGTTTGTTTGCTTCATTGATTTTTGTCTGCAAAGGATGAGATGAAACTTTAATGCATTGAACTTTATGAAATATTGAGATAGTGACATTCATATAAAGCTTGTGATATATTCCTGAAACCTGTTTCTTTTCACTGGTTGCATTTAGTCCTCTGGCGTTCTGAACTGTTGCCAAATCTGTATCTGAGATTCACTTAAGCATTAGAACTTTTCAGTGAAATAATTACATGGGTTTATTTAATATGGGCGGATGAGCTTTTTTTATTTTTTAAAATAAAATAAAATAAATTAAGCTTATTCTGAGAAATTAAGGTGCTTTGGCAGAAGTCTCTTGACTGTCCAAGGCAGGGGAAACCTATCTGAGTGAGTGTAGGTTGGCAAATATAGATGTCAGCAAAAACCATGTTATATCATGGGAAATGTTTATTAATGTTAACTGTGGAGATGATAAAATTGAAGTGTGAGGAGTACTACATTCAGGTGTATGGATAGGTACAGCAGAAAAAATAAAGCAATGAGAACTTCTTTGCTTCAATTCCAGTTGGATGAAGAATATCACTGATGCAGCTTCCTGAAGCATAGCATTTTATCCATTAATTGAAGTAAAGTAATGAAAGGCTTGCAAAACATTACACATTTGGAAAAGTTAAAAATATGAATGTAACTATTCCTGCTCTTAATTGGTAAGCGTTCTGTGCTTGCACTGAATTCTGACTCAGTTCATAGTGCAGCCTCTGAAAATCTTTCACATTCTATTAAAGTAACACACTGGTGAAAACATTTTTTTGTGTTCTGAAAACTAACATGCTATTCAGTCTGGAAAAAGTGGCAATGGTTATCCTCTAAGTGGAATGAAGGACAATTTAGAAACTGTTAAGGAACCCTAATTATAAAGCTTATCTTAAATTACAGTGATAAATGACAAACTGTAAAAGCAAGAGATGAAATAATTCTCAAGCAAGAGTCCATGAAGCATTTTCTGCTCGAATGTACTCTTAAATGCTGACAATTGCTAGAGGTAATTATTTGTGGTGGAAGATATCTCAATTACTCTTAATTCTGCAATAGAGACTGGACACAATGCTTGAACTGATAGTCATATTTTTTTCCCTTTTGAACAGAGCTTTCAATTTTAAATTCTTCATTTTTTTTTTTTTTTTTTTAAGACTGCAGGGCTGCAGAGTGACCTTGTGTTTGAAGAAATAGGCCATCGCATCAAAGAGTTTGGAAATGAATTGGTAAAGAAAGTAAATGCCGTATTCCAGTGTAACATAACTAAAGATGGAAAAACAGCAATGCAATGGAGTAAGTCATAGCTTTTCTACGGTGTCCTGATGCATTTTTTAATGAAACAAGATTAGTTATACTTTTTATAATTCAACTGGTATCTTGAAAATAAGCTTAAAGTAGAAGACGAATCTACTAAAAGTTGGACTGTGTACTGAATACACAAGTAACGAGGATGTCAGGTAATGTTCAATAATGTAAGTTACGAACTTCTAAAACCCATGATCATTCTCTCCCTCCATCTCGCTCTTGTGGATGTGATAGGGAAATAAGCAAATTGCTTATGTATGGTGCTTAGTTGCTTCTCAGGTTAAACCACAGCATAATTAAAAATGCAAAGCTAAACAGAGACAAGCATTCGAAAGTTTTATTTTCAAAGTTAGTCAGTTTTGTCCATAGAATTCCACTTCTCTAAACCACAGTTGAATTTGGCCCAGTGGTTTTTTAGATGATCTGCGTAAACTAACTGTAAATCAGTTTTGTAAACATTATGCTAATTTAGCTTGTAATAATTTTGAAATATCATTCTTAAAGTAAAATTGTTCTTTTGAGATCGACATCCCATGACATACAAACAGAGAAAAATACAAAATTAAAATTAGTTTAGGATTTGTTTATTGTAGGTAGATATTGCATACTCCTTCACTCTGTGTCCAGAGTTCTTGACATAAAATAACTGGAACAACTGAAATGTCAGGAGGTGGATTAATTTGGGAGAGTTTTTTGTTTTGTTGTAAGCTTTGAGTTAATGCTAATTATTTCATTATCTGTCTTCTTTTTAAGCCTCTACTTCTAAGGGCCTCCTAGGACCTTACAAGTAGTGCTTATGGTACTCTTGGGCTACCTGCTAAGCTCTTTCATTTATTAAACGTGTTACCTAGTTGTGCTGGCTTGTCTTCTGATCTTTTTACTTGCCACTTTTGCACAGCTTAGTGTTGTTGTGAAAACTGCAGCAATTGACAGCACTAGAAACAATCTGGGCCCTGCAGCTCATTGATGTCTCACTTGATAATTGTAGCTCCAGCATCTTCTGCTAATGTCCTTGAGCTTTCCAGATCTGTGAGGAGCGTGGGAGGAAAGCAGATGAGAGAAAGCAGCAGTATTATGGACTGCTGTAAAATTCTTTCTCATCTAGGCAGTCATTCTGGTGTTTCCAAACTTTTTAATTTATATTTGCTTATAGTGTTTTAATTGTAACTGTAGCCTTTTGATCTCTATTCTGCACAGTAAGACATTATTGTTTATTACTTTAAATTAAATAGGATTTGTGAACTCTGTAACTGTTGTTATGGAGGCACTTATGATGATAGTACTAATATTAGTAACACTAGTTTGTTTAATCAGCAGTGACCTTTACTTTTATTTAGTTTTCTGTAGATTGTGTGAAACTGTGGATATAGAAACACCAGTCTTGTACTCAGGATATGAAATTTTGGATAGCTCATTCAGTATTTGAAAAACGTTGAACTGTATGTGTTGACATTTGATCTTAATTAGTGTTTTTTCTTTAAAGAAACAAGCTGCTCTAATTTAAGAGGCTGCTAAAAATGGACATAAATCAGTATAGATTTTGATATTATCAAGACCATAAGCTTAGCAGTGCTGGATCTGTTTTTTAAACAGAATTCTCATTAGAGACCCCACAGCTTTGACTTCAGCTTCTCCAGATAGCTTTAGTACCTAAAGCATGCTTTGTTCTCTCCTGCATATTTATTACTGTACAATGATTGCCTCTGTTGTTTTCAGTACTTATAAAATATTTATCTTTGTTTAGAGCAAAACTACTTCATTTCAAGTTCTCTTTCCATAGAGAGAAGACACAGCCACTGAGATTTATTAGCTGATAGTTAATGGCTCTTTAGAACAGTAGTCAGGATTTTCCCCTTCTGTTGCTTTTCATCACACCTCTGAAGGCACTGCTGAAGGCAGAAAATACTTCTGTTCCTTTCCAGTTCTTGGAAAAACAAAACTTTTGTAGAAAAACCGCAGAGAAATCATTACGTGTGTTTGATTGTCAGTGCCACTGAAGTCACTGGGAAATTGCTTAATAATTTAGGACGAGTGACTGGGCAATGAAGAGTGGGTGACACTTTGTTCCATTTACTTTGAGAATGAGCCTTGTATTGTAGCTACTTAACCTCTGTGAGACAGAATTTAAGAACAAACAAAACCAAAAACAGCATCAAAAAGATACACAAAGTCTGTCCCCTTGATAGCTTTCTGCTAAGGATGGTAGGTCTTAAAAAGCAAGGCAAAACTCATACCACAAATCACAGACCCTCTAGCTTTTGGACTACCTGCTATTGAACTGTGTAGAGTTTTTGTCATTTTGGGCTTTTTTATTATTACTCTGACATCTTATGGAGGATAATAATTCATAGGTGTTTAATTACCTTAATGTAATATTTATGTATACAATTAAAAACAGAAGTTTGAAAGATGGCTACTGCTTCATCCACTGAAAAGGCACCCTCTTTGGTCTTAAATCCTTTTGGAAAGCTAAAAATGTTCAGCTCTGATGCTTGGAATCTGCTTTGGCATTCAGCTTATTTCTTTCATTGCTAGTTTATGTTCAATTGTCTGCATGTTGGTGCTGTAGTTTAACCTCAGTTATGATCTGAATAATCTGGGTATATGTTGGGAGATGAGAAAAATGATCATATGTGTTTCTAATACCCCCCCCCCCCTTTTTTTTTTCCTGCAAAAAATGAACAAGCAGAATTCTGGGTGTAGTTTTCCCTGTCTGTAAGGAATGAATTTATTTCAAAATTCAAAATACCAATGTATGCCGTGGTTTTGATCATTGTTCACCAGCAAGGAACACTTAGTTTCTTAACAAGCTTAACGGAAAGGAAGTGGACAAGGTGGTAGTGGGGAAACATGTCAAGTAACAGGAGATGATGCTTCACGAAAAAGGCAATATTGGTTGTTACAGAGCTCTTCTTTTGTGGATGCTGTGATTATTTTTTTTTCTTCCTGTGTCTTCCGTAGCAGATATAGTAATACTGTTTAAAAGAATAAAGTGGAGATGGAAATCATGGTTTTCATGTTTCTAGAAAATAACATACTATTAGATAGCTCCTCTTAAAAAAAAAAAGTAATATGTCTTAATTTGAGATGGATTAAGGTTTTGTTGTGATTAAATATAATTTTATCCTTGGTACCATGGTCATGCAGTATTTACAGACATACTTGTGCTTGGAGAGTTTACAATTAATTTTAGATGTGGGTTGATAAACAGCGTCCTTGAGATTTGGATGTGAAATAGAGGAGAACAGGGCTTGCAACAGTGGATTATGTATTCTATTCAGAGTTCTTAGAATTTTGTCAGTCACAACTTCTAAACTCTAATTTCATGTCTTCTAAACTTCACAGTGTTGAGACTGATTAATCAATATAGCTGATGAGATATATCAAAACTGCTTTTCCAGCTGGTGCTTAGTAGAGGAGAAAGAGGGTCTGTTATGTCTTATGAGATGTTATGTCAGGCATTTTCAGCATCTGGCTTCCCTTCTGGAAGAATCTGGGAAAGGTAGGGACAACCAAAAATTTAATGCATGCATAATGAAGCACAAGATGGGACTCATGCTTTTGTAGACCCCAATGTCATTGAAGCAGAAGGGGGAAGAGGTGTTCTTGGTATTGAAATGGAGATTCCCCTGCAGTCTGCGGAGAAGACCATGGTGAAGCAGGTTGTTGTCCTGCAGCCCATGGTGTACCCTGGCAGAGCAGATTTGCACCCTGCAGCCTATGGAGGACCCCATGCCACAGCAGGTGGATGGGCCCTGAAGGAAGCTGTGGCCTGTGGAGAACCTACACAGGAACAGGTTTTCCTGGGGGACCTACAGGGGAAAAGAGTGAGGTGGAAGGAGAACCAGAGAGGAATGGCTGTGGACTGACCACAACCCCTATTCTCCATCCCCCAGCACTGCTCAGAGTCGCAAGTGAAGTTGAGCCTGGAAGGATGAAAGGTTTTTTGTTGTTGTTGTTGGGATTTTGTTTCTTGCTATCCTACCCAAATTTTAATTGGCAGTAAATAAAATTAATCTTCACCAAGTCAAGTCCGTTTTGCCAATTATAGTAATTGGTGAATGGTATATCCTTATCTCAACCCACAAGATTTTCATATTTTCTTCCCCTGTCCTGCTGTGGAGGAGGAGTGAAAGAGCAGCTGGGTGGGCACCTGGCAGCCAGGTGAGCTCAACTCAGGACAGCAGGGCTTGCTGATCAATGCTTTTTGTGTGGCTCAAACTGAGCTCACTTAGGTTACATTGATATGGTTCATCACACTGCTAGTGTTTGAGTAGTAGTGTATTTTAAGAGCTCCTTGTCAGTTAATGTTGCTTAACCTTAGGAGTTGGTATCCCCTGTGAAACTTTGTACTGTCTGGACCTGAGTAAACCATGGGAGCGGCGTTTAAAGGCTTACTTATGATGCTATATATAGATATAGTAGGTGTTTGGGATTAAAGGGATGTTACATAGCTCTTACCCACAATCATAGAAGGTACAGGAAAACTGTTGTGGCCCTAATGCCTGGCAAACACTTCTTGCTCTTTTTTTCTTTAGCAAATTTTCATCACATGAATACTGTGAAGCTTTGCAACCAAAATATTTAAGGACTTCTTTTGTACACATATGTGTAGGGGAAGGTGATCTGGCAAGAAGCAGAACTCATCTGTTTTGCTTCACTAGCTGTGAAGAGTACAGAAATAAAAAATACCTAAATGATTTTCAAGAGGTCATCAAAGTCTACATTGTTACTTAGGTTTATTTGTAACTTGGAAAGTGGTATCTTAACTGCTGATATGATATAGTTCTTTTTATGATGGACAGGCAGATTGTTCATCTTGTGCTCAGTAATTTTTTTCTTCTTCAGTAATCTTTTTTCTTCTCTTACTGTCAAGTTAGTGATGTCCATTAAACCAATCCCTGAAATTACAATTCACCTTAAAATGAGGTGGATAATAATTATCTGTTATGTCACTTTATGTCACTGAACAGGACTGTACACTCAATTCTCTTGCCAGTTTTATTATAACTGGCTAAATATTACTTAGAAGATATTTCAAAAAATGAAAGGCTTAATTGCGTCAGACAGAAAAAAGCTATTGTCAATCTGTTTAGTTCACCTTAACCTTTCAGAAATATTACTTGAATAAAAATAAGCATGAGGCAGTTTATGCAGAAATAAATCTCCACTGTTAGACAAGTGTTTTAAAATTTGGCAACTAAAAGAAACTGTTTGGCAATCTTAAGTCTGTGATTAGAGATGTCATGTCCTTTGGTAATGATCTTGTTTTGTGCTTAAAAAAGAGGGGGCCAAAAGGAAAAGGTGTAAAGGGAAATGCTGGGTATTTGCAAAATCTGAAAAAGAGTTGGCAGAGCACATCCTGTCAAAATATTCTTATAAACAAATGACACAATACTGGATAGTGTTAGCCTTGTAATAGATTATTTTGGCGAGCCACTTGATGTGGGAAAATAACACTCTGAAGCTCCAGGCACTTAGGAGAATTTTTGGCTTTTGAGAAAAGGACAACAGATGTTTGGCAAGGCTTTAAATGCTCTTTCCACCAAGCACAATGTGCTACATTGCCTGTTGGGCAAAATATGGAAAATGCTACCATGTATTTGAAAGCTATCACATTCATTTCTCTGAATATACGATGCTAATTTAAAATCCTCAAACTTGGCTGCTAATGTGAAGTTTTTTATGTTATTTGCACTCGTTACTTCTTTTGACTCTTAACTGTTAAGTGTTTTGTGCTGTTTGCAAGAACTTCAGAATATCAGTCCTTGCTGTAAGTTCCCCTCCCTGTTAGCTAGGATGTCTTTACATGACTTTTAGAACTAACCAGAAAGCTGAGATTTAATTGAAAACTTTCATAATAATCATTTTTTTATTCCTTCAAGAGATGTTTTAATATTGAATAATTGTCTCTTTTTTACTTCAAATGGGTATTTTCCTGCCTTGGTATCAATAGATTTTTTTTTTTTTCCCTTTCATCTGCTAAAGTTCTCATCCAAACTACTAACAGTCTTCTCCCATGCTGTGTTAAATTATATTGATGACAATGAAATTATTAAAACCAAAGTGCATGGAACAGTGATAAAATAATAGAACTTGTATGCATGTGTCCCTTAATCATTTGCGCTGTTTCAAAGCGTACTTTAAGGAGAGAGACAAGTATAGTTTTCTATTTGAGTATCAAAAGTTCATCTAGCGTGGTTACTGAAGAAGCAGACACTGGAAATGATTAGCAAATGTATGCTGTTTTCTTTTCTGAAGATTAATGTCTGAGCTACAGAAACATCAGTGATCTTGGAGAAGGGTAGTGCAATGCTGATATCTAAGTTACGTCTGTTCATACCAATGAAAGGACAGTTTTTTTTTCCAGGTGATGAAGGGATTGTTTTCACTTAGATTTCTATAAAATGATGTGCTTGTGACTGAAGTATGGATTTGTTAACTATATTTTGAGTGTCTCTTCTGGCCTGTCTTATCTGCTCTAAAAAATCAACTACAAACTTCCTTAATGTCCACTTTCTTAAAAGAGTTTGAATTTTGGTTTTACTACTCTTTAATTGCTTACCTCCTAACCTAGAGGATGAAAGCACTTGTTACTATCTGTGCATGATTAACTGTTGCTAGAACAGTATGGGAACAGATCTTTTTTTCTCCTATTCTGTTACTTTCTTTCAGTAAAGAAGAAGAAATTAAAAAACAGCAACAACAAAAAACCCTCTATTTTCTATGTAACTTAGCTTAATGTTTATGTTTAGACTGGATACTTCGTAATAATAGATATAGAGAGGAGTGTTCTTTAAACTGAGAATTTCATCTTTATTTTGAACTAAAACTGTTTTTGCTGCTCTTTCTCAGCAATTGACTTGAAGAATGGCTCTGGGGCTGTGTATCAAGGACCTGCAAGAAGTTCTGCTGATACTATCTTCACTCTCTCAGACCAGGATTTTATGGATGTGGTGCAACAGAAGACCAACCCCCAAAAGGTAAAACCTTTGTGTCATGGATGTACTTGCTTGCATGGGAAATTACTCTTTACTTTAGTTCAGTTCTGGGATTATGATTGTTTGCATTCCAAAACACTCAACTCAGGCTGTTTGACAGTGCAGCCCAGATTCAAATGAGGTATAAGCACATATAACCTTGTACTACATTAGTCAGAAGGCATGGTTTTTATGCTATCTTTACCTCTCAGGAAGACAAAGATATCTCAAATGACATAAATAAAGCCTAGCAGTATGAAGTTACTTTTTAGTTTTTCTGGCACTTCACAATATGATTTGCAAGGTTAGGGTTCATCAGTTTTGCCACTAGGGACGTTTTGATTGGTTGTGTTACAGGAAGTTGGTATTTGTTGCAGTGCTTTGATTTACTGCTGCTGCAAAGAAAAATCACTGTCAGTGCATGAATGCAGATACGTTGAAACTGGACAAACTTCACCCAAATTAGGTAGTTTTTAAGGGAAACGTTTAAGAAAGGCTACTTTTTTAAGTTGGTACTTTCAGCTTCTTGGAGTAATCAACTGCTTAAAACTACTAATTTTACCAGTCTAAAAATGCCTTGTGTAAAAATAAATTAAACTCCCACAAGTTTAACATCAGCTTACAGATAAAAGCTTGAGCAAATGAAAAGTTTAATCTGCTCATTGTGTATCAAACAGTTTATTTTCTTTGATCCCAAGCAGAAGTTGTTGGGGACTTTGTTTTTAAAATTGGAGACTAATATTGGTGGCAAATGTTTGTTTTAAGTCCTACATACCACATAAGTAAAAACCTTTGTGACCCTCTGTAAATAGCAGGAATACGGCATATACAAAGTGTTGACATGTCATCTCCAGAAAGCTAGAAAACAATGACTGCAATGTTAGGCATATTATCTGTTCTTAGGCATTAGTATTTCCTTGGAGTTTCTGTAAAGTTTTTAATCTAAAGGAGCTCTGTGCATCTATTCAAATTCTACTCTGTTGTCTCTTTCTTCCTTAATTGAATGTATTTCAAGTTAATGGAACTATGCAAGAGCATGTTGTTTTGAGAACTTTCAAAGAGCTTTCAAATTGCAAAACCACAGCAAAGCAAAACGAGTTTAAAAGAAAAAAAGAACTAGATTGAAACAGCGTATATAGTTCTTTGAACTAGGGACAATATGAATGCGAAGTAGCAGCATTTCAGTGAAAATAGTCATTGATCTCTGATTCTGCAAATACAACAAAATCTGTTCCCTGTATTGTCTATTTTTTGTATGCTGCAATATGCTATGTATAAAGCCATTACATTTCTTTGGAATATGCATGTGTGTGTATTGTGAAAGTTCCCATTTGGAATTGTTACAAATTTGAACAACTGTATGTCTTTTTCATTTAGTAAGACAAGGATAAATGAACTTCCCTTGCAAAGGGAAGAGAAGACTGGGAGCTTTATTTTTGTGCACCTGCAAAGTCAGCTTCTGCAAAGAAATTTAGCTTATAACAGATGAAGTTGTCTGTACTATGCTTATGAAAGAAATGGAGGCCACTAAATTTTCGTTTGTTTGACTTGGTTTTGCTTTCTTTTTTGGTTGGTAAACTAGGTCTTTACAGCACTCTAGTTTGAAAGTGGTGATTACGGATGCCATTAAATTGGATCTTAGATTGTATTTCTTTTAAAAGCCTCAAACCAGTAGGAATTGCTCACTGAAGGCTTTCACATAAGCATTCAACAACCACAACTTTCTTCGGCTTTTTGTTTGGTGATCGCAATTCTTTGAATTGTGCAGTTGAATACACTTTTTCCTTTCTTTGCTTTTTGTAGGCATTCTTTTCTGGTAAACTAAAAGTGAAGGGGAACATCATGCTGAGCCAGAAAATGGAAACAATCCTGAAAGATTATGCCAAACTCTGAATTGCTCTGTCATCTACCACAGTACTGAAGAACTTCAGAAAACAGAAACTTCAATTACTTTGGAAGCAATGATTAAAACACCTTGTAGACTGTGTAACCATAATGTACTGATTCATTAAACTGCTAATATACAAGCTGTTTTAATTGCTGTAGACACAATTATGAAATGACCGTATGTGGTGGTTTTACTCGGGTGGGCAGCCGAGTTCCACCACAACCGCGCTCTCACTCCCTCTCCTCAAAGAGGAGCGAGGAGAAAATACGATGAAAGGGGCTCAAGGGTTGAGATAAGGACTAGGAGATCGCGCAATAATTATCGTGACGGGCAAAACAGACTCAGCATAGAGAGAAAGTAAGATTTATTGCTTATTACTAACAAGCTAGAGAAGTGAGAAACAAAGGAAAGAAACCAAAAGCACCTTCCCCCCCCATCCACCCTCTTCCACCTCCTCCCTCCGAGCGGCGCAGGGGAACGGGGGAATGGGGGTTATGGTCAGTCTACAGCACTTCTCTGCCGCTCCTTCTCGGTCACTCTTGTCCCCTGTGCTGTGGGGTCCCACCCACGGGATGCAGTCCTTGCTGAACTGATCCAGCGTGGGCTGTCCACAGGCAGCAGCTCTTCAAGAACTGCTCCAGAGATGGGTCCGTACCACGGGGTCCATCCCTCGGGAGCAAACTGCTCCAACCTGGGTCCCCCACGGGCAGCAGCTCCTGCCGGGTCACCTGCTCCTGCGTGGTCTCCCCTCCACGGGCTGCAGGTCTGGCCCGGAATCTGCTCCGGCAGGGGTCTTCCACAGGCCGCAGTCTCCTTCGGGGCACAGGCTCCACCGTGGTCTCCTCCACGGGCTGCAGCGTGGAACCCTGCTCCACCGTGGTACTCCATGGGCTGCAGGGGGACATCCTGCTTCACCATGGTCCTCACCACAGGCCGCAGGGGACTTCTGCTCCGGCGCCTGGAGCACCTCTCCCCCTCCTTCTTCACTGACCTTGGCGCCTGCAAGGCTGTTCCTCACTCCTCTCACCCTCCCAGCTGCTGAGTGGCACAGCGTTTTTTCCCTGTCTTAAATATGCTCTCACAGAGGCGCAAAACAACATCGCTTACTGGCTCAGCTCTGGTCAGCAGTGAGGCCCTTACCAAACATGGGGCAGCTTCTAGATCCTTCTCACAGAAGCCACCCCTATGGCCCCCTGCTACCAAAACCTTGCCACGTAAACCCACTACACCGTAACCATTAATATTGTTCCTTCTTTGTTTCTCATCGTCAGTACAGAATCATACTTTTCTCATTGTACGTCTTCATCTGAATAAAAGGTATGTAGTTCTTACAAAGATGCATATATTTCTATATTCTAATGAAGATTAAATGAATATATCTCTAATATTTTCTATGTGTCTGTTAGTTCTCACTTTTATCACCTTAGTTAGACATCCTAATTTCTTTCAACATACTGGCTTATAATTAAAATTAATATTTTTTTATCTTAAGCTCCCACAATCCCAGTGAAACAGCTGGAAAATTGAAGTCTGTTCCATTTGTTTGCATCTTGTCATTGTTTTCTTTTTTTTCTGTACAGAAGAAAATACTTGAACTGTAGCTCTGCCAGCCTGTTTCAGGCAGTCACTTTTTTTTATAAGTTTGTTATAATTTACACAGAAATTTAAAAAGGCTTTTTGAGATGGATCCCTCATTATTTAATTAGGGGTTTTTCACAATGGACTCTACAAGCTTTCTGTCTTTGAAAAAACAAGAGAGCATTTCCAAACACATTTTTACTAAAAGAATTGCTCAACTACTGCAGAAGATGCTTTTAAAAACAGGTTTATCTGTTTGTTAACTCATACTGGGGAAAAAAATGTTTTAATATGGAGCACTAGAAAACAAAGGTTTGTTAGAAAACAAAAATTCTACTTAAGAGTATAGAACAGCTGAAATTAGAAGTAGCTACCCTAGCAGTTGAGAGAGTTGCTGTATTGCTCATGGCATGTACATGCTCACTTTTATAATCTGCATCTTTCCCATCAGTCTCATTAACACTTCTTTCCTGTAAGTACCTACTGCTGAGTGAAGACAAGGATCGTGAGGCTTTTTTTTATGGGGGGCCAGATCCAAATGTTTGTGGTGTTTTTTTTTTTTTTCTTCTTTTTTTGTTTCTGCCTTTCCAACTGTGCTATTTTCTCTCTTTCAGGTAGTAGAATTAAATTATGAGGTCAAATGAAATGGAAGTTGTTAGATACTTCCAGAAGGATTTGGATAGGCTGGGGAAATGAGTCAACAGGAACTTCATGAAGCTCAACAAGAAGTGCAAAATCCTGCACCTGGAGAAAAATGACCCCATGCATCAATGTATGCTGGGGGCCATCCACCTAGAAAGCAGCTTGGCAGATAAGGACCATGGATTCCTGGCGGACAGCAAACTGAACATGAGCAGGCAGTGTGCCCTTGCCACAAAGAAGGCTGATGGTATCTTGGGCTTCATTAGGCAAAGCGTTGCCAGCAGGTGGAGGGAGGTGATCCTTCCTCTCTACTCAGCACTGGTGAGGCCACAGCTGGAGTGCTAGGTCCAGTTCTGGGCTCCACAGCGTAAGAAAGATGAGCATACTGGTGAGAGTCCATGAAGGGCCACAAATATGATGAAGGGAGTGGAGTGCTGGAGTGTAGTAATCCCTGTGAGGGAAGGCTGGAAAACTGGGGACTGTTCAGCCTGAAAATGGGAGGGGTGGGGGTGGGTGGGGAGGAAGGGTGCAAAGAGGACGGAACCAGACTCTTTCCAGTGTTACCCATTGCCAGGACAAGAGGCAGTTGGCGCAATCTGTGACACAGGAGGTTCTCTGTGAACATCACGAAATGCTTTGCTCTGCAGGTGCTGGAGCACTGGCACAGGTTGACAGAGTGGCTGTGGAGTCTCCCTGTTTCAAAAACTTCAGAAGCTGTCAGGACATGGCCCTGGGCAACCTGTTCTAGGTTCTTTCCTGCCTGAGCCGGAAAGTTGGACCTGATGACCTACAGAGGTCTGATTCAACCTCAACTGCTCCATGATTCTGTATGCAGCGTTGCATTAAAAGAGAGGCTAGTAGGAAGTGGTAAGCATTAATTCTACATGGGAAACATTTTTGTTTGAGAGGTGTCACTGAAGGCTTAGCACTGAAGGCTTTCACTGATGTAGATTAATTCTCATGAAGGCCAGCATCATGGTAGCAGATATGAGTGAATTACTGATTTTGTATATATGGGTAGACCTGTAATATCTGTGGCTGTATTATTTCCTGAAGAAACTATGCTTTTACATACTGTTTGCCACCTCAACACCTGGGATTGGAGAATATTTATTTATTTAAAACACTGAGCTGGGAGTTGGCATCACTTCCCTGGCTGCCTGAGTAGACTAGCTATTGAAGAGCTTGTTATTATTGCAGATGAGTTTGGCAGTTTGAGGACAGATGTTACACATTGCAATACTGAGTCAAATTCTTCATAAAAGTATTTCTTCTCATCTATACTGTCAGCTATGCTTTGATCGAGACAGAGAAATACAAAACTGACACATCAGCTAGAGTGTGTCTCAAATCAGTTCATGAATAGAATCACAGAATGGCTTGGCTTGGCAGGGACCATAAAGACCATCCAGTTCCACCCCCGCCTCCGCCCCCCCCCCGCCATAGGCAGGGATGCTGCCCCCTCTAACCTGGCCTTGAACACCTCCAGGGATGAGACATCCACAGCTTCTCTGGGTAACCTGTGCCAGTGCCTCACCACCCTCTGAGTGAAGAATTTCCTTCTAACCTCTAATCTCCCCTCTTTTAGCTTAAAACCATTCCCCCTTGTCCTGTCACTATCTGCCACTGTAAAAGGTCACTTTCCAAATAGCTTGGAAACAGGACAAGTGTGATGTTTGCCACCTCAGAGGCCATCCAATGCTCATGACTGAAGAAATGCCCTTTAAGTGCTTTTTCTGCAGCAGTTATTTCCATGTTGGACCTAATCATTGCTTGTACTGCACAGCTCCTCTTTATCAAGCAACTTTGTGACAGATACAGAAAGGTGTCTTTTACGAATTTCTATAAAAATACTGTATTAGATGTATTTGTTGCATTTCTGTGTGTACATGCACATGCTACATGAAAATTTTCACAGAATCGTAAAATACTCTGAGTTGGAATGGACCCCAAAGGATCACTGAGTCCAACTCCTGCTTCCACACAGCACCATCTAAAAATCAGACCATATGTCTGACAGCATTGTACAAACACTTCTTGAACTCTCCCAGGCTCGGTGCCATGACCACTGCCCTGGGGATCCTGTCCCAGTGCCCAACCACCCTCTGGGTGCAGAACCTTTCCCTAACACCCAGCCTGACCCTCCCCTGTCCCAGCTCCATGCTATTCCCTCGGGTCCTGTCACTGTCCCCAGAGAGCAGAGCTCAGCTCCTGCCCCTCCTCTCCCCTCGTGAGGGAGCTGCAGGCTGCCGTGAGGCCTCCCCTCAGCCTGCTCTGCTCTGGGCTGAACAAACCCAGGGACCTCAGCCGCTCCTCATATGCCTTTCCCTCCAGACCCTTCACCATCTTGGTTGCACGCCTTTGGACACTCACTAATAGTTTTTTATCCTTCTTATACGTAAGAAGGTGCCCAAAACTGGACACAGTGCTTGAGGTGAGGCTGCACCACCACAAAGTAGAATGGGATTTTTGTGTCTAGGATAGCAGATATATTCATTAAGAATATGATTTTTGCTCTATGAGGAACTGCTCTACAGGGATGGAAGAGACTGCTGTTAAGCTTGCCCCCCACTCCTCCATTTGGAAGCGGGAAGCAAAGACACACAGGCAAGGGAAGTTGTTTGATGCTGTTGAATTACTGAAGCCCTGAAGCCTGCTGCCGCTGAGCAGGTTAGCAGGTTGGAGTTCACTCTACTAAATAACATCAGCACTCTAAATGTGCTGGGTGAGAAGGAAAGAGTTGTGTAAGAACTGTGTGAATTTTAAGTACTTTTGTGTTGATTTCTATCAGACACAAATCTAAGTTGTATCCCCAATATTGGCCTTGACTAAAAACACAGAAGATACATTCCAAAATTACACTGATATTTGAAATGTACGTGCTCGACTTTTGCCTGATACTAGCTAACTTCTGTGGAGTGACTTGCTCATAGGTGTTACTCTTATATGGAACAGAAAGTCCTTCCTACTTTAGGTAAAAGACTTTTCCTTCTTCTTTCCTAACAAAGGCTGATTGAATACACCTCATAATATTACGGTAGACTTGGTTTTCTAGGAGCACAATTTAGGTGTTAAATTATTTCATCTATTTTGTGGCCTGAATAGCTGCTACTAATGCTTTTGGGGTGTTGGTTTCATCCCTGTCCTGAACTATTTTCTCCAGACCTTTTCTCATTCCAAGAAAAACTTCGCTGGATCACATACATACCTGAAACAATTTGGAAGTTTAACTTTTTGCTTTCCTCCTAGCACGTGAAAACATTTGTGGATGCTGGCTTCTAAGAGTATCCCCAGTAACAAGTAATAAAGTATTTTTAAAATAGATCCAAGGAAATGTTAGGCAGTTCAGCAGATAATTGTTTCAGTTTGAAAGATTCTGAGCTGATTTCATCTGAAATGGTATCATTCTGGTTTTACACCTCACATTTCAAATCTTTCCACACCTTTCTTCTGGAGCAGTTTTTTTTCTTTGCTAGGAATAAGTACTCTTACCACTATTGCAAAGCCCTACTTGTGTGCCAAATGTGTTAGCTCTTTAAGTGATACTGTTAAATTCTCTGGGAGATGAGACTTTTAAAAGCATCTTAGCAGTATTTTTTTTTTATACTCTTGTACTCCTAAAGCAGACAAGAGCAAGGTTGTCTGCTGTTTATTGCAATACATGTTTTATAGTGTTTTGATTAATTGAGTGTACATGTAAATAAGGTGCTTTCTGGACAGCAAAGTAAAGCCTGGATGTGAGACTTTGTAGCTGTTGCAGGTAAGAATTCAATTATTCGTTTTCTGGAATACTTGAGTTAGTGCTAAATCTGGCTGCGTAAATTGCTGTGTTTTTCAATTATGGCCCAGGAATTTTTATTTCTCTTTTTCTACTTAAATTCATTGCAGTCTTCCTGCTTGCTAGCAATTATCACCACCCTCCAAACAGTAAACTGTAGTTCCACAGACGTGTGTCCTCTTCAGTCATTTATGGGTCCTCTTAACTAAAGCAGGAGTGTAGTAATAACAGATGAGGGAAGTTATATAAGCTCCCTGTCTATAAGTGTTGGCTTCAAAGAACTTTGTGCTGAATTTTATGCTTTCTATTCACCAGAATCGTTCTTAATTAGTTTATGTCAGTGAAGTTCAAAACATCTTCCAGATGTCACCAATAATTACAGATAACAGCTCTTTCAATGTTGACAAGTGCATTCATAATCAGAGAACATTAAAACAAGTAAAATGGGGGAGGATGGGAGGCATGAGAGAGGTAAACTAGAGCAACTTCAGATAGAGAAACTTAAATTCCATGTTAATTCCTGCTACCCCTTCTAATGCTTATTCCCACCTCCTCAGAGCTATAGTTGCCCACCTATAATTGCATGTTATACTCCTAAAGGCCATTTGTGTATGTGTCTTTTGGACTGTACTACTTGGAAAAGCAACTGTCCTTAAATCAATAGTCATCCTAACAAATTAAAATGCTTTGTAAAATGGAAGAACTCAGTAGAGTAACAAATAAACTATCATAATATTTATTTATTTATTTATTTATTTTAATAAACCTCCTCAAAATAATGTAATGTTATACCCTGACAGAGGTTAGTTTCACTGGAAGTGTACCTTCTGTTCAACTTCACAAGTGTCAGGGGTAAAGCAGCATTTAGGAGGCAATGACTTCGCCCTTATATAACATTGCTTCATTCTAATGTGAGTAAAGATCTGTGTAAAGAATGGGTAAGTCTCATTGCAGCATTTTCTTTCTGTTCATGGTGTTTGAAAGGGTAAAAGGAGAAAGGAAATATTAATATATTCCAATTCCTGCAGTGTTTTTTTCTTCTACTTCAATTGGTGCAGATATCTTTCTTACTCACACGCGAATGGGTTCTCCATGATGATTCCTCTGCAGTGAAGAATTCTGTTCTTTAGACCATCAGCTGTATGCCCAGTGGACAGACATAGACAGCATTGGACATAAGCTGATCTGACATCAGGAAAAATATAGTAGACTATGAATGGAGTTCCATGTATATTACTTCTATCATATTTGAGAGTAACAATGTCAGTGGTTAGTGAAGGATTTGGTGTGGTAAGGAAGTCTTTTGTTGCACCCAGATTTCACCTTGGTCCCACTGAACCTTGATTCTGGAAAGAAATGATGCTGGTGGAAAAGTCTTGCTGTTAGCATTCTAGGAGTTCTGTGGACTACGTAAAAAACTGAGTAAGTTATAGATTTGTGTATCTATGAATTGAAAAAAAAAAAAACAAAAACAAAAAACACGTAAGTTACTATAAGTGTAAGGAAAACAATCACAGTCCATTGCTGAGGCCTGGTCTTACTTTACCCAAATAACTGCCTGTCCTTAAAAAATTAGGGAAAATAATAAATAAATAAAAATGAAAATAAAAGAAAATGGATGTGTTAGAATGATACTACATTTTGCAGTCTGGTACCAATGTTATTAGGACAATGGGTTCCTATAGAAAAGATAAATTGAATTGCAGCTTGCATCAATCGACATGACTGGGTTAAACCTCAAAGCATTATGTATTTTCTTCTTACAGTGCTTTTTTTGTGCATTGTTTTTTACTTTTACTGATCTTTCCATTGAGATAAAGTGCATGTGACTCATGAAGCTGCCTGACCTTTTCATGAAGCTCCTCGTTCCTCCTGTTTTCTGCTCCTGTATGTCTTTTTCTTTTCTGGTCAAAACTGATCTGAGCTCTGCACTGTTCAGCCTTCTGTTGTGTGAAGCTGAGTCTAATTTTTATGAACAACAGGCATTGCAATTCCGTATATCTGCTGTAACCTTATCAGAGCTCGTAATAGCTATGGTGCTGAGAGCATCATAATCCTGTTAGAAAATGATGATAAAAGCAGAGTTTCTGACTGAATGTAATACATATGGTGTTTTAGGTGTTTCTTTTATTTTTTTAATAAAGACAAAATGAGGCCACCTGATTACTGTATCAGAGATAAAATAGCCTTCCTGTCTCAAAGCGTATTTTAAATTATCTCCCTTCCCTTCCCTTCCCTTCCCTTCCCTTCCCTTCCCTTCCCTTCCCTTCCCTTCCCTTCCCTTCCCTTCCCTAGGGGGGAGGGTTTTCAGTGCTAGTTTTCACATTAGTTACCAAGAGCAGCTAGTAAAAATATAAATGTGGAAAATAATACCCCCCCAAAAAAACAACCAAACAAATAGACAACAAAACAAACAAACAACCCTGCCTGTTATTTTTCTTTTTTTTTTTTTTTTTTTTTTTTTTTTTTT
>CM021797.1:64763149-64806611 GCA_011076525.1 Nettapus auritus | reverse complement strand
TTTTTTTTTTTTTTTTTTTTTTTTTTAGGACAATAAAAAATACAAACAAGAAGAAATAGTTTCCTGCTGTTGTTTTGTTTGACTCACATGAAACGTTCAGTTGGGTTAAGCAAATACAAAAAAGAAGGCATTTGTGAAGCTGGCAATGCCCAACACTGACTAAACTACATTTTGACTTAGGAAATTCTTGTGATAGATGATTTTACTCACATCTGAAGGAAAATAATGTCTCATCACTTGTGGTCATTCATTCAAAATCAGTGTTTTGTTATTGTTATTGGTGGTGTTTTTTTCCATAAGAGAGGTAGGTGTTTATCTACAGGTCTTTTCCAACTTCAGGCTTGGTTGGTGATTAATTCCAGGCCACTCAATGAGTCTGTGGTTTCAGTAGTTTCACAGCCAGCCTAATATCCAAGGACAGTGTTGTTAATTATCACAATAGATTGTTTTGAAAAAAAAAAAAATACCAAGTTACAGTCATGGTTTTATTTAGTTTTACTCTGTTTTGCAAGACTGGTGAAAGCACTCATTAGAGGTTGAGGTCTTTTTTAAAGAAATGCTTGCTTGACAGTGTAAGATCATGTGGTGATGTTAGTTCCTTGCAGGATCATAATTACCCAATTACTCAATGAATTTTCATGGTTATTTATGGCAGTTTTACTAAGCCTAGTAGCCAGTTTTACTAAGCTAGGCTTTGAGGGTCTGCACAGCACAGAACATGAATTAACTTTTTTTTTTTTTTTTTTTTTTTTTTTTTTTTTTTTTTCCCCAGTGTTGTAGACACCGGAGCATGTAATTTATCTGATATTTAGTGATTTTAATAAAGTAAAGCCAACAGATAGCTCTGGAGTCAAAATTTTGCAATAATATATATTAAGCGTTTTAAATTTTCAGGGTGGTTTGCAAAGCTCCACAAGTAAGTGCATTGCTACACCCTGTTGGAAAGTCATCTTTTTAAAGAGCACTCTCAAGGTCAAATGTTTTAAAGAACTCTTATGGTTACTGTAATTTTGTATCTGGGTCAAAAATTAAGTAAGATGTTGTTTTCTTGGGTTGCTCTAATACCATGTATAAGAAGACCAAAATGGTCTCAGCAATGTAGACCACGCTGGAGAGTGAATTTTGTTGTTTTCAGACCATTCCACTGCAGACGAGGCCAAAGTAAAATGAAAGCAACAGCACTGGGGTACTGGATTTTGAAATGCTGCTGGGTGGTAGGTGCACAGTCTGTTGCTTACATCTAAATTTAACCATCATGAAAACAGAATGTGGCTGTAAACATCTTTACTGTTCTCTGGTCTACAGGCTTTTTAACTTGTATATTTAATGCAGCACTCTCACTGTTGCTAGGCGATTGACAGATAACAGCCAAAAGACACCCTACATTATGGCTTATTCACTGTTAAATAATTTGTGAAGGGGCCAGGCTGTACCTTAGCAATGTCGTCACTGTTTCAGTGACACAAAGGTTGTTTACAGTTGTTTTATGAAGAGAAAATGAAGCCAGACCACAAAAGATCATAATGACTCTAATGAATTTGCACACAATTGATAATGTACTAATGAAATACCTCTCACAAAAACAGCTGTGCTGTTTCTGGCCTCTCAGCCCTGCTCCTCAAGATAATCTGTGCAGGGCTTTCCACAGGCAAGCTTGAGACTCTGCTTCTGGTTAGATAGGAGTGCAGCTCTGGACACTGAAGTGTAGGCTTAATAAAGATGCATGGCGTTTTACCCCACTGTCAGTCTCAGCTAATTCCTCAGGGATCTGCAGGTAGTAATTACTTGTGTCTCTCCCTCCCACCAGAGATAATGACTTACCATGTTTGTTACTGACACCCCCTTATGCTCTGGTACCACCAATCACCTTTCTGTTTCAAGTGCTCTAACTATCATGGTTAAATTAACTCAGACTAATTATTCATGTTCTGCATTTAGCTTGAAATTTACTTCTGCTTTGTATGTGAATTAGGAAAATGTGTTTGGATGCATTTCTGGCTTTCACTTTTATATCTGTTGGCTAATGTAAGGTTTCTAGTAGCTTTAGCTGTTACATGCTGGTTAATCTAGTAGCTGGTTAATCTAGTAGCTTTAACTGTTACATGCTGGTTAATTTCCTATTTTCCTCTCTTATGGTTTATTTGTTTCAACATAGATGGACTTCTAGGATTGCAGCATTATGTAATCTCCTTTCAGGTAGCTGTAGAGAATGATGAGGTCTCCCCACAGCCTCTTCTTCTCCAGACTAAAACATCCTGGTTCCCACAGCTGCTACTTGTAAGACTTGTGTTCCAGGACCTTCACCAGCTTCATAGCCATTCTCTGGTGATGCTTCAGCATGTCAATGTTGTTGTTGTACTGACAGGCCCAAAACTGAACACAATACCGCAGGTGCAGCCTAGCCAGAGCTGACTACAGGGCGACAACAACCTCCCTGGTCCTGCTGGCCATGCTATTTCTAAAGCAGGCTAAGATGCCCTTGGCCTTCTTGATAAGGGTGCTTGAAAGTTCGGTTTAAATTTCTAATGTACGTTGTTTGAATTCCGAGCATTTATATGTGCTTTTTACAGTCCTTGCCATTATTATTATTATTTTTTTTAGCTGGTTTGTGACAAATGGAGTTTGAATTGTATTTGCTTTTCTGTAGCCTCTTTTGGAATATAATTTAATGCCATTGTGGCTGCCTCTGGAGGTCTGTGCCTAAGAACACTAGCCCATTTTTGGCTGCAGGGTGCTGTCACCACATCCCTGGCACTGAGACATGACCCGCTGTTCTGCAGAACTACCAGCCTCTCTCCAGCCATGTTTATTGAGCTGGAGCTCTGTCTTCTACCACCCCCTCCTGCTAGTATGTTTGAGACACATGGGAGGTGTGTGCTTTTTTTTTTTTTTTTTTAGCATCAGAAGCTCTTTACAAGGCAATCTAAAACACACAACTTCTCAGTGTATGTTCACCTTATTTCAAGTTTTTTTTTTCAAAGCAAGAGAAACATTGTGTCAAGTAGCTGAAGTCACAATGACAGTATAAACTGCACTTTGGGAAAAGCTTACCAATTTAAAATTCTCAGTTGACAAACAATTCCGTGAGGTAATTACAATTTAGTGAAACACTGCTGATACAAAGATGGGCATGAATGTTATCAGTAATTAATAAACTCAGTGCTATAAATAACGTTCACATTTGCCCATCACAAACGCTGTATTATCATTCTTCAAGACCATGAAACAATGCACCTTTGAAACAATATATTATTTTACTTCTTTGTGTTCCTGAAGAAAAATGCAAATAGAGACCCAGCTTGAAATTCTGGTTTGATTAACAAGCATTGTTATATACACGGGAATTAATTAAACACTGTATTAACTTTGTGCACACCCTACAGCTTGAAACTGTAGTTTCCTCCTTCAACATTTATAATACAAAAGAGTGTCATTCAAATATGTATGTATGCATATATATGTATATACACATATACATATAAGGAATCCTGTTAATCTGAGAGGACAACCTCTTGTTTAGACTGCTAGTAAAAACCCATTCTGGTTCATCTGTTCAGCAGTCTGGGAGCTCCTCTGGATAGCTGAGGTAAGGTGAAGGAGGTGGTAAGAAGGAGGGTGTGCTCTTCCCACAAGTGAGGTTGGAGTTTAAGATGTTACATACATCAGTCTACTGACTGTGGAAAATTAAGTGCCTCTGCTATGGTCCTGGCTCAGGATCCACAATGTTTATAGAATGAACGGAATACTTTGCTTAAATGTTTGAGATCCATGTGGTAGAAACCACTACAAGAGAATTCAAAAAACCAGATCTTTTAGATGAAAATGCATCTTCAGCATACCTTTCATTCAACTGTTTGTTTATATTTAAATGAAGACAAAAAAAGTGTTACTTGTCTAGAAACGTTATTTCTTGTGCAAGTTGAATATCAGTATTGGGTTTTGGTATTATTTATGGCCAGATAATGAAAACAATGGTCTGATAATTTTTTGGCACTTAACTAGCTGTCCTTACCCACCAGAAAGAAATACGTTATGTGAGCGCAATGTTTTGTAATCCAGAACAAGTGAAATACTTGATACCCCAGGTAGCCTGTCTAATTGGCACAGCAAATGGTTAAGCACAGTAGGACTGGTCAGCAGTGTAAATCATTGATGTAGACAGAGTGTTCTAGCAATATTATTTAGCTAGAAGGGTAATTGAAGTTTTAAAAGTTCATCAAATCTTTTGGTCCTCTGTGTACTCCATTATAAACATAATTGCTTTTATTGATTGCTAGTACTGTTACAAAACAAGCGGAGTGATGTTAATCAATCATTTCAGAGAAAAAGAAGAATAGCTGCTGATAATAATTTCCTTGGAAGTTTTTGTTTAATTAAAAATCTAGCTAAGAAGCAGAATGAAATAATTTTCAGTGCTGCAGAATGTTTCTTACAGGTTCATAGGTGATTATATATTTTATCCTAGCAGGACAGTCAGATGGAGTGTTGTGATGTTCAAACATCAGCTTTTTTCTTCAGGACTTTTTATGGGATTATGTTAAATTTCATTTTAATTGAAGCACACAGCAAGATACAAAGTTCAATAAAAGAAGTTTGCAAGTGCATACATCTACTTGAACTGATTTAAACCACAGTGTTAGTTATTATTATTATTATTATTGTTATTATTATTTATGGTAAACTCAGTTGTACTTAATACAGACATTACAAACATTTTCCATTCTAAATTTTCTAGTATATTTGGCCTCAGAAAATCTTGACCTGGAATGGTGTCTAATTTTTTATTTATTTATTTCTATTTTTAAATGCTTGCCTGGGGATTTTGGTTTTGATTTGGTACTGACACCTTCCTTGGATAGTACTTTCCAGTAGTTATTTTCCTGTTGGTATTGTACATGTAGCCTCCACTTCCATAATTTTTAAACTCACCAGAATAACGGACAAATTTCACACATGCAAGCTATCTGAATTGCTCATGACCACATAAGACATTAATCAAATGGGATATTAAACTAGGTCTCCAAAATCCTAACAGTGTGCCAACAACTGGGTGTTTGTTTTCTGTTTCCATTCCCCCGTTCCTCAAGGATGTTGTACCTTAAAGATACCCAGGTCAGAACAATACAATAATTCCAGTCAGAACAATATAATAATTCTAGTCTTTTGTAAGTCTGACGGTGTGTAATAACTTCTATGAAACAGGTTCTAAAACATCTGTAATACTGGAGTAGAATTTCTTTTTAATAATAGAAAAAAGAGATTTTGATTCCAATGCAGTATTTCTTCTTTAGTCTGATCTTCTTTGCAGCATTAGTAACACTTTCTTAAGTATTTAAATTTCTCCAGTATGTTGGCAACAGTCTCCTGCATGAATATCTCTTTAAAAGTCATGCACAGATATCTGCCAGAGAAGATCTAATTTAAAAAAGAATTCTCAGCAGCAGAATGAATGAAATCTGAAGGAAGGTATTATAAATTGTTAATAAAGTGAATATATTAAATAACCTTTAGAGCTAAAATGGAAATTTCCCTTGTTATGTATGAATTTAGTGCTTATTTAGCAAAGGCAAAGATGATAATAAATACACTGTTGGAAAGATTAATTTGTTAAAAATATTAGAGTAGTTTAAATGATAGGTATATTTTAGTGAGAGATTAATTTGCAAAAATCTGTATGTATTATTCCAGATGACTGGTTTGGCTTCATGCTGAAGTGCTCCAAAATTTATAATCCTGCTGCATGTGTGTTGGATTCCCCTTTGAATAAAAGTGGTTCCATAGGTGCCATTCACAGGCAATGAGAGCTTGTTCTATTTTGGCAGTTTTCCATAGATGGAACCATTTATTATTATTTTCTTCTATTTAAAATGCAAAATGTTAAAATAGTGCACTCAGATGTGCACATTGGCAATTCCCCCCAGCAGGAAATTTGACATTTCTGTTAACTCAGACCTTAGCAAACAAGAGTAGTGCATTACCACCATTCACATCCACGTGTCAGGCAAACAGAAATCCGTTCATCTGATCAATCTGGAGCTAGTACACTGCTGAACTCAGAAAAAATTCCCTGTTAGATTTTGGTAAAATTTGAACAGCATCAACTTACATGCTTTGTGAACCAGAGAGAAGATTTGCACTTAGTGTTCTTATCCCAAAGTCTATGACATTTCTATTTTGTCTTTTTAGGCATCAGATTTTGTTTATTAAAGAATCAGTGCCTGCATGAGAGAAATCTGCTCATAACCAGGCTATAATTTTATTGCACTAAATTGAGCGAGGTAAAGGCTTCACTGAGGAATGAGTAATGTTGCCCTGAAAACAAACAAAGATGCAACCTCATGCTTTTCCAAATATCCTAAGTAAACAACAACTTTCATTTCTATTACAGAATTGTGAATCTCTTGCTAAAAATGTATTGTTCAAATCCCATATTACCTTAATTGACAGAATGGGATTGATTTTTTTCTTTCCTCTTTTACCTCCTAACCAGGAGCTTAAGGGTTGTCCCTTTTATTCCTAGAGTGAATGCTGAAAATCATGCATTGTTTTTCTTTGCCTGTCCTGAGGAAGCTACACCAATAAGTGCTTGAAGGTACCTTCCCAATATTTAACATTGCCCTTTGAAGTGATATTTATTCTTTTTGATAAGGGAGATAATGATGCAGTTTTCTGACCTACTGAGATGTTTTCAGAGCAAAATGTAGGCTGGTAATTCTCAGACTTGTTAAGCTGCATGTAACCTTTTGAGTAATTACTTTTCTTATTGATGTCTTGATATAATACTCCCTTCATCATGATAAAAGGCAAGGATTAAGAAATAAGTTGATGACTTTAAAGTCATTGAAAGTTCATGGCTTCCAAAGGTCTGTGCAAAGCCAGGACATCAAGCTAAGAATGCAAGAGAAATCTAAATTCGGATCAAATTATGAAAAACACAAAATGAACTGGGGGAAGGTTTAAGAAAATGAGCTGTCCTGAGCTGGTATTTATTGGCCAGATGCAGCCATATCATATTGTTTCCATCTGTAAACCGGGCTATTCTTCTAACTTGGCAAGTATTAATTTTGCCTGAATGTAGTAACATCCATTTAATTGACTTATGTACTGAGCAAATGGAAACAAGTTAAGACCTTTATGAGGCTTCATAGTAGTGATATCTGTGCTATTATCATCCCTTGTTTTGTTATAATCACATTTACTGAAGAAACTACAGTTCCTGTAGCCAACCATATTTGAGGATAACAGTTATATTTTGCCATCTCCCATTTAATGTGATGTATAGAACTCTACCTTTATGTTACATATTAAATTACATGAATCATCAGTGCTTGAAAGAAAAAGTGCTTATCTGAAATAGTAAGAATCCATGAAATAGTCAGAAACCTTGAAAATTATATTATCTGTTTTAATGCCCTTCCACTTCATATCTGAAAAACTTCCATTAGGGAACTTTCATTTGAAGTATTACACGAGGCACACCCTTGCTAGCCATGAGGAACACTTCTCTACGGGACAAGGTCAGATTTTTTCCACTGTGCAACATGTACTAGCTACTTTGATAGCAGGTATGATTGAAGTATGCTTGTCTGGTCTCCTAACAGTGAGGGGAAAATCTTCTGCTTTTGGTTTTGGAAAATGGATGCGATTCATCACTGCTGTGAAAATGCAAGCAACCATAAAGAGGATCTTTAAGTCTTTAGATAGGCATATTTTTATTGCAGTATGCTTTTCTATGCTGTCATTTCAAAGCTTGTGTGTAACAGACCTTGTGTATTCAGAGAAGGGATGTTTTAAAATACATAAATTGATTATTTTTAGGAATTAATCATTTCCAAATACAAAGAGAGATTTCCACTGTCTATGCACTGGCTTGATGAAAAATTTGTAAGCTAATAGAAAGGCTTTTTTGACATATTGATCTGGATTATGAATCAATTTTAATGACACTTATTCAGCATTTTATTAATGTATTCACATTTTTTATACGAACGAAGTAGGCATATTAATCTTCTTACTGACTGTGTTAAAATTAACTGATATTTTGAAATGCTATAACAGAAGTTCCCAAGTTTGTAAGTAAACAAAGACAAAGTCTCTCTCTCATTATTAATCTTTCTTTCTTTATTACTTTTTCTATATGTGGAAAGCTCATTTAAAACCAACTGGAAGAAGAGCAGTTGAGTTAAAATCAACTCAGAGCTCATTTAAAAAATATGTTTCTTACACACACCCATATGATCTCAACATTGAAGTGAAAGTAGGTGAATTAAGAAAGGCAAAATAAATACAGTGCGAGCCTAGTACTGTGACTGCTCTCTGGCAATCCAATTTCATATCCAGTAGTGTTTGCTAGCTATTTTCTGTTTTTTCTTGACAAGACACCCATGTCACAATCTAGCACAAAGCTTTGCATTTCCAGGCTTCTTGCTGAACTCAGCTCACCGCCCACAGATTTTACCTGTAGCTGCCCTGTTCTGCTTATTTGATGCTGTCCTTGGTGCCTGTCTTTTCTGCAAGTCATTGAAGTTCTCTAGGTACAACCAATATTTTGAGTGGCTTTCATGAGTCAGCTGCTTTGGTTCTCCAGTATAAATCTAAAGACACATCTCTGCCTGTGAAATGCATTTATCTCGCATGCTGATTTCTGCCAGGAAGTCTGGTTGTTGTTATTTACTTCAAAGATGACTCAGAGAGAATTATTTCAGATTTGCTTCGCTTAGATAGGAGGAAACTTTGGAAACTGAGTTAGGGAATTTAAAACTTCTTCAAAATGTTAATGCTATTTGATATTAGGGGTGGGCCTTAGTAAGTGGTTCTGTCTCCTTATGTCCTTTAACATGTTTTTGTTTGACCTAACACTCTTACAGGAAGACCAGATTCAGCCTGAGCTGGTGCCACCATTACTGCAGCTGCAGAACTGAAGGGGACAGGGACCTGTGGTGGTTTTACCGTGCTGGGCAGCTGAACACCACAACTGCTCTCTCACTCCCCCTCCTCAGATGAGGAGGGGAAGAAGTAAAGGAAAGAACAACTCACGGGTTGAGATAAGGATAATTTAATTAAAGAGGAAGGAAAAAAAAAAAATATATATATATATATATTAAGGAAATATTATTCATTAACAATTCAACTAAAGGGAAAAAGGGAAAGGGGAAAGTGAGGGGGAGAGGGAACAGTAAAACAAAACAAGTAAAGGCTATGTGGAAGTGCAGAGGAGAGAAATTATTCTCTACTTCCCACAAATGAACGATGCCTGACCATGTCTTTGAAGCAGGGTAGCTGGTGTTCATGAGGAGGACAGACGTTTTCGCAACGAAAGCCCACCCCTTCCCTCTTCCTCCTTTTTCCACCTTTTATTGCTGAGTGTGACATCATATGGTATGGTATGGAATATCTCTTTGGTTAGTTTAGGTCAGCTGCCCTGGTGATGTTTCTTTCTTACTTTTTTGCCCACCCCTCAGGAGGGATGGAGAAAGTCCTGATGCTGTGCCAGCACTTCTCAGCAGCAGACACAACACTGGTGTGATAACACTGCTGTTCTAGCTACAAGTGCAGAGCATGGCACTGTATGGGCTGCTGCAGAAAAGTTAAGGGAAAGTTAACATCCAGCCAGACATGCAGGGAAAGTTAACAGCCAGAACCAGTAAGGGACCTCAGGGGCTTCAAGCTGGCCACAGAGCCTGAGCTCAGGTTTGGCCATGAATCTCTCACTGGACTCTGTGCTTCTGCAAGCAGACGAGGTAGCTCAGTTAAAGCCCATCTAGCATCCTTCTACTAAGCTGCTGTCTCTGCATTGGCTTTAGTGGTGGTCTGGTCCTGAAAACATGACAAAACTTCTCTGTGCAGGGATTATGAGATTTACACACATTATTGGCTGTGGTTAGGCTCTGCATTTTTGCTTGACTGTGGAAGCTGCCGCTTCATCCATTTGGCACCAATGCTTGTGTGTCTCAGATACCACCAGTGTATTTGTGGACTAATGCAGGGCTTTAACCTGATAGCTCTGCTAAGCTTCCTACATGCTCTGTGTACTTGCTATTTAGAGGACAGGATGGTAAACAGGGTATTGTTCAGAGACCTGTAAATGGAAGAAGGGATTTAGCTTTCTTTATGCTTATTGTATTTGTTACACTGTTGTAGCACCACATTTTTTTTTTTTTTTTAATTATTTTCTCTTTATTTACCACTAATGAGGAAGCCTTTGGTAGGACCTTGCTATTGGGTGACATTCCATTTTGCTGGCGAGGTGAACTTAAGTCTCCTTTGTTCTGATCCTTAAACAGTTACGATGAAAACACCACTTCTCAAAAAAGAGTAGATGTAAAACATTCCAGCAGCACTACTGATGAGGCAAGTCTTACAAACCTAGAGCAGTGTGAAGAAGAGAGGTGATTAACTATGGCATAATTCTCTGGGAGGTGCTGATATAATTGTCAAATCATGTGGAGCATGCCAAGCAGTCACAATGACCAGCTCAGCATTGGTCATGTTGTGAACATTGCCCCATTACACAGATTAATGCAGGTCTGTAGCAAGTATGTTTGGCAATGTGTTTCCTTCAAATTAAAGATATAATAGTGGATTGAGTTCAATGTAATTATAGGTTGGAACTAATAAATAATAGCAAATAGCATGCATTATGCTTACTTTGTTGTAAACATAGGCAGTGTCTTTTGATTTAGAAACAGTTGGAGATATTTCATGCAGCAGTGGCAATAACACACCTGTTTTCCATTTGTTAAATTATATGCATTACCAGTGAACTGAGCTACTCCATTCTTGCTCAGATAACCAAAGAGCAAACTAAGGATCTGAGCAGCATCTTAGTTTGCAGATGGACTGCTGCCCTGAGAGTGGACACTGCTTGAAGAACACTTCCATCCACTTCCACTTTGCAAAACGGAGTAGAGAGCTTCCAGATGCAGCTCATGCTATCCCATCTCCTCTTTAGGACTGCCAGCTCCTCTCCTTTCATTTTTCCTGGATCTGTTTGCTACCCGTTGTCTGTGCTTCCAGACAAGTCCAGATAAACCTAATGATAGAGTAAGCGATGTGTTTATAATGTTAGGTCTTTTTCTCTACTTCCTCTGTCTTTTGTTCTCAGGCTTGTGGTGAAGAAACCTCTGAACATCTCTACATAAGGTAAGTGCTGCCCATGCCCTGGGAATGTGTGAAACTCAGCATAATCCCAGGTAGTTTTCATCACCTGCTCTGTTTTGAAATTTCTGATGCAGTTATTTGCTTTCTATTTTGGTCCTTCAAAATGTTTTTCTTTCAAAGTGCCTCTTTTGTTTATTTGGAGGCAGACATTGTGGATACTTTAGAATGTATACCTCTACTCCTAAGATTAAATGAACACAAAATTTGTATAGAAAAATTAATGAAAATCAATCTTGTGAATTAACCTTGTTTGTTTGAGTAATTATGTACAACACTTTACCTCAAGAAATTAAGTACAGCACTAAATACCGGTTGTTTCAATCATATATGCAGAACAATATGAACCCTTTCTCATAAAATAAGAGAGAATAACTAAGTAGTTCATCCAGTACATTTGCCCAAGTTAAAATTAAATATATTTGTGCAAGGGTTTGTAGTTTTTATTTCAGTGTAAGTTTTAAACAGCAGTTTAAATCCAGGTTCTTGATTTTAAAGGGACCTGTAGAAAATATAGATTGAGACTGACATTTTGCTGTTTTGGCTGTCAAAAATATTTAAGAATTGCCTAGAATGTGGTATTATTTACAAAGCAAAAGCACATGTTAAGCCACTGAAGGTTTCAAAACACTTTAAAATGAACTTCTTGTGATATGTAGGATAAAATAGTATTTGTACTAGTAGTGTGAACTTCTCAAAAGCAATTTAAAGATTGGGAAAAAAATTAGCTAGTAACCTTTAATTTTCTTAAAAATCTGTCTCCGTCAATGTGATAGACAGTTTTTTATAGTTGTGATTTGCTGTATTTTTATTTATTATTATTATTATTATTTTTTTAAATGAATAGTACTTCACAGTCAATAGTTGACATGCAACATGAAAGATCCAATATCTAGTGACAGGAGAAAAGTTATTAATGGAAGAAAATCAGCCTAGAGCCTGCGGTCAGTGTTTCGCTTAATTCACAGTCAGAGGGATGTTTTTCCTAGCTCAATTATGTGCAAAATCTTGTTCAATTTATCTAGCCAATGCTTCAGCTTGAAGGATGGATTGAGTACAGAACAGGATGCTATCCTGATCCATTGTTTTACCTTTTCCGGTGTTTGCAATTCATGCAAAGCTTAGATGATGCAGTTTCTGCAAAACCTGAAGTTAAATATCTTTCCCTGAGACGTTGCTGAGGCAGCAGAAGTCATTCTGTGATGAGTGATAACTGAGCTAGCTGGTACATGCCCTGCTCTCTCCAGTTGCACAGCTGCTGCAGGTGAAAGCCGTTCTGATTTTTGTTTCCTTTTCACTACTCACCCTCCAAAATCATTGTGGATGGTTAGGGCTGATTGCTTGCCTGGAGCAGTGGAACATGCACAGATTCTTTCCTCTGCACCATGACCCAGGCAGCCGATGGTGAGAAGGGCTATTCCTGCCGTTCTGACACATCCAGCAGTCCTCTGCTTTGCTTATCTCTAAAGTCAGCATCAGAAAATCACAGCAGAAAAAGGAGTTGGATATTACATCATTGGCTAAATATTAGCCAGCTAGGTGATGCTGCTGTAAAAAGCGTCTAGCCATCCGGCTTACACAAGCACAACTGTTCAGAAACATACAATAAAATGGCTGTTTCATCCCGACACCTGCAAGGTCTCGGTAGTAGTAGTGTGTAAAGGGCCTGGTGGCTGTAGGACTACTGTGACATAAAACACATTAGCATCTCAATCCACCCAGAAGTACAGTATTTTCTTTAAAAATTTAATAAAGTGATTATAAATCAAACAATATATGCAGCAGGCACAGCAGCGGCAAATTACGGCTTTGGGGACAAAATGTATTGGTAGAGTTGACTTAATATTGATACATTGCCTGATGTCCAATAGCAATGAGTGCATTCACAGGGCCATTTTTTTTTGGTGATTTTTTTTTTTTTTTTTTTTTTTTTTTTAATCCTCTGTATTCCTATTCTTCATGTGTTCTGCTTTTCTCTCTTGCTTGAACCATTTTGTCCTCATTTTCTCTGACTCCCTCCAGCCTGACAGTGATGCAGATGTTGTTCCATGTATACATCTTTTGAAACACCAGCAGGTTTATTTTTCTGAACACATCCAGTAAATAGTTGTGAGGGAATGAGAACTAGAAGTACTTAGCTAAGCATTACACTTTTGAGGTCCATAATCATATTTCAGAATTTTTCTTCAGTCACCCCTGCAAAAAGTCCTTGCAAATGTTTTATTGGGTGTAGTTAAGGAAAGTGATGAAGCAGAATTATATCTGTACTTTCTATTCAAATGTTCTGTTTTCACTGGTATGTCTGTGACAGGACAAAATATGACAGCATGGAAAGCTTTCTTTCAAGGATAAATCTGTGTTCTTTTACAACCATTGCAGAAATGTATGAATGCATAGTTTAGTCATTCCTGAGAGGTTACATAAAAGAAAATTTTCTTATGTGCAGTAAAATGTAAATGTAATCAATTTCGATTGAACAGGCTTTCAAGCTGGCTCTCTTCTGAGTCCTAGGCAAGTCCAGTTCTTGCAGCTCAATACCTTTCCCCCTGCAGAAAATATGTAAGGTAACTGGACTGTTATTGTAAATATTCCTTCGTTTGGAGTTGAGATAGTGGGCAAAGGACACAGACCAATTTTCAAATCTCTGTTCAAATAGAGACAAGTCCCTCTGGATTTGTGTTGGTTCAAGAACAAGAGAAAGACTGAAAATCTGAGAAACAGTAATTGAAGAAGGCAATTCCCAAGCAAAGGCAGACTTGCATTTCAATTATTTCAATGACATAGAGGGGAGAATTGCCTGGTGGACATTGAGTCGTGTGAATGGGACATGCAGCACAGTGGAATGGGAATAAAAGGCAACAAACAGGCATTAGTCTGGAGAACAGAGTATCAACTCAGCTGCCACAGGAATGATCAGTGCCAGTGCAGGTTCAGCGAATCCCAAAGTGGCCTCTTGGCTTGTGGTAGACATGAGCTCCAGTCATGCAGAGGAGCCATGCTGGTGTCCTGCAGGGGTGGCTGGCACTGCTCATCTGGTGCAACAGGCATGACTGGTGCATGCAGAGAAGGGCAGCATTGTCTTTGCTCTACTGAGGAGAGTGGTCACCCCAGGGTTCCCTTTTCAAGTGCGATCCTTCTCTCAGGATGAGAATTTGTACCTTGCTCTTGTACTGATGAAGCTCAAGAAGTTCCTCTAGATAATTTCCACCATCCCAGAGAAGCTTTTAATTTGTTGAAGGCAAGGAGAAAGACTTTTAAGAGACTGTATCATGCCTGCATCCTGGTCACTGCCACTCTGCGCTTGTGTAACGTGTGCAACATGCACCAGGATCATGTCAGCAGTCCCAGTTATGCATACTGCATGCTTCTGCTACACAAATAAATAACTTGGACACCTTGAAAGAGTGGTGAGTTAGTTTCTGATCCTCAATTATCTCTCCTATAGAAAAGTAGAGAGCCAGAACAACCCAATTACATCCATTTTATAGCATCTCAACTTGTCTGAGTTATTCATCATGGAGTTTGAACTCCCTTACAGGACAAATACACCGTAGTCTGAATTTTCTGAAGCAAAGGCGTGGATTGCTTCTATCCCTAACAGCAGCGTTGCTATTCTTACCCTGTGCATTTGAAACTTTGCTTTTACTTGGACTCAAGCCAGTGGAGAAGCTCATTATCACCTGTCATTCTTGCAGTGCTTCCTGGCTAAAGCTTTGAATCCTTCTAGTTTCGTTGGCCATGGGCAGCATTTGCAGTCAGGGCTCCTCAGGAGACTTACCTAGCCCCTTCGTTAAGCAGTTATGCTCCTCCTTACTCCTTATTCCATATCTGTTATTCTGTTACTATTTTGGGGCACTTTTTTATTTTATTTTATTTATTTTATTATTATTATTATTATTTTTTAAGACTGTGAAAACTGTGCTTTAGCTAAAAACAATTGTGAGAGGAGAGCTTAACTCTAAACATCATTTGTGTCATATGTAGTGTTTAATTTTGTTCTGTTTCTGTGCTAATTACCTATTTGATGGTGGATCTCAGAACTTTTTGTTATTCCTTATTCTTCCTTGTTATTGCAGCTTACAGCCTGGAGTAGGTGACAGGATGATTGCCTTTCCTTTACAAAATGTTATCTTTTTTAAAGCTGTTATATTTGATTTAAGCAAAACAAAAAACAATGTGTGTTCTGTCTTGAAGCTGTACTCATAATTGGGAATTGGGTTAAAACTATCTAGCTGTTGATACAAAAAATTACTTTTTCTTGGTTAGAGGTGAACCAAACATTTTCTTTAACACTATTTAAAAAAAAATAAAAAATAGCTGTGGCAAAACTTAATGAAAGCAGAAATGTGTGGTCTAGATCTTGTCTGATTTCTTCCTGCTCTGCAGACTTTGGAAAGCTGCATTAGAGCAAGATTTTTTGTCTTCAGAAGAAATGGAAATAATATCAATACAAAACTGATAGCAATACAAGCAGCATAATTCCTGAGCTGTACGTTGCCTCTTATGTAAATGTCTCACTGTCTAGAGGGCTGGCAAAACAGCCTGTGATGTTTTCCAGGTCAGCTAATAGCAATCTCCTCCATTGTCACTCTGCAAGCCTGTTCAGCAATTCCAATCCAATGTAGCTCTTCATTACTCTAATCTGTTATTGTGCAACAAACCATCTTGTTTTGTTAAGGCATGGTAAACCCACTCACAGGATTTTGGTCTTCTACTTGAAAATGCTATTGTATTTTTAATTTATTTATTTTTTTTTTTCACTTTCAGAAAGCAACATAGTCCTATTTCTTATGGTGTTTAAAGATCTCTCTCTTCTTCTCACACCCCCCTTCTTTTCCTTTTTTTTTTTTTTTTTGGTGAGATTGTCCTTTCTATTTCTGTGAATTAGTATGTGAATTAGTTAAAAACAGCTTTGCAGTCATGGATAATTTTATAACCATAAACAAAAGGGTAAAATAATATGCCTTTGTGAGACTATGTCACAGTTGTTCAAGGCAGAAACCTGGAGTGTGAGGCATTTTTCCACGTCAGGTGTCTGACCTTAGTCCTGTGATTGTATCCAAATTGTTTAAATTACCCTGAACTTCAGGACTCAGCAGTCATTCAACATTGAGCAAATTTTGTAGCTCTGAGGTGAAATACTTTCCAGTAATCTTGCAGATTTAGCATAGTTATTCTTTCCTTTCACATAAAAGAATATTGATCAACAATGTTTATTTACCAACCATTTTTGCTCTAGATTCCTAAAGATACACAAATGCTTCCTGTAAGTATTTCTTCCATTTCTAGGGCAGTCAATGTTGTCATGCATCAGTCTGTGTAATATGTTTCTTAATTTGCCAATTTTTATTTGATAAAGGGACCAGTAAAACCTCTGTCTTGGACTTCCGGAGGGCTGACTTTGAGCTGTTTAGGATGCTGGTTGGCAGAGTCCCTTGGGAGGTGGTTTTTTCAGGTGCCTCTGAAAAGCAAAAAAGTATTTTTCACGGTGATCTGGATCCCATTTGTGTTGAACGTAGTGGATATTAATACTGCCATCAAAAACTCCAAAATTTTAACAAAGGTGATGATAAGCGTTTTTCTAAGATGAAGAAACTGAATAACAGAAAACCAGCACAGACACTGCAGAAGATCAGTCCACACTGTCTCCCTCTACCCTGTTACTTCTAGACATCACTTTAAATGGTGGCCTAGTCTTTTTTAAAGAGCTTCATTGAGATGCATTTATCTCAGCATTTACATATTGCAATTTAGATACATCTTTTCATCTGTGATTTCACTTATCTTTTTTTTTTTTTTTTTTTTTTCTTTTATTTCTTTTTTTTTTAACCAGAGATACAATTAGAATAGAATTGTTTTCGCCAATAAAACTTTCATGTGTTTCTTTAAAATCATGGAATCATAGAATCGTAGAATCACAGAATGGCTTGTGTTGGCAGAGACCTTAAAGATAAAAAAAAATGTTCCAAGCCCCGTGCTATGGGCAGAAGATAAAGCAAAAACAAAACAAAACAAACAAATAAAGATCAACAAGAACCAATACAATTGTTTGTGAGTCTGTGAATCATTTCAAAATTTTTTATCAAACATTTTTTAATAGAAAGTTTTTGTTCTGAGTTCACTTTGAAAAATTGTAAACTCAATTTCTTTTGTGTATTTAAAGAACGTTTGCAGTATCCAAAAGAATGATTCAGTGGTTTGTTTGCATACCTCTAGTTGTTACCACAAGATGTCTCTGTTCTTGCATTCCCTATAAATTACTATGCTGTGTTGTGATGGCACATCTGTAAGACAGGAAATTCAGTGAAGCTTAAAAAATGTTGTAAACTAGAAACAATCTTCAGGCTTTAATCATCTCTTGATCAGTTTTGAACTATAAGTCAGCAGGAGGCTTATATACTTGATGCATATATTCCTATACACTGAAATTTTTTTAAAACTCTCTCCAGATTTAAAAGCAGAAGGTTGTGGATTGGTTATACTTTACAGTTTTTTAATAGAGATTTCCATGTCTGTAATACAGTTACATTCTTTTGTTTAAATAAACTGAAAGACGGTGTTCAGAATAAGTAAACAGTAAATTAATCATAGAATCATAGAATCATTAAGGTTGGAAAAGACCTCCAAGATCAGCTGGTCCAACCATCCCCCTACCAGCAGAATCACCCACTAGACCCTAAGCACCATGTCCAACCTTTCCTTAAACACCCCCAGGGTTGGTGACTCCACTACCTCCCTGGGAAAACTGTTCCAATGCCTGACTACTCTTTCTGAAAAGAAATGCTTCTAATTTCCAACCTGAACCTCCCCTGCCACAACTTGAGGTCATACCTTCTAGTCCTATCACTAGTTATCTGTGAGAAGAGGCCAACCCCCAGCTCCCCACACCTTCCTTTCAGGTGGCTGTAGAGAGCAGTAAGGTCTCTCTTGAGCCTCCTCTTCTCCAGACTAAACAACCCCAGTTCCCTCAGCTGCTCCATATGGGACTTGTCTTCTAAACACTTCACCAGCCTCGTAGCCCTTCTCTGGACACGTTCCAGAGCCTTGATGTCCTTCTTGTAGTGAGAGACCCAAAACTGAACACAGTACTTGAGGTGTGACCTCACCAGAGCAGGGTACAGGGGGACAATCACCTTCCTGGTCCTGCTGGCTACACTATCCCTGATACAAGCCAGGATGCTGGTGGCCTTCTTGGCCACCTGGGCACACTGCTGGTTCATGTTCAAGTGAGCATCAACCAACACTCCCACATCCTTTTCCTCTGCACTGTTTTCCAGCCACTCTGCCCCAAGTCTGTAGAGCTACATGGGGTTGTTTTGACCAATGCTCATGACCTGGCATTTAGCCATGTTGAACCTCATTCCATTGGCCTCTGCCCACTGGCCCACCCTGTCCAGGTCCCTCTGCAGGGCCTTCCTACCCTCTGGCAGATTGACACTTACCTCCAACTTGGTGTCATCTGCAAACTTACTGAGGATGCACTCAATTCCCTCATCCAAATCATCAGTAAAGATATTAAAGAGGATGGGCCCCAACACTGACCCTTGGGGAACACCGTTGGTGACCAGTCACCAGCTGTATTTCACTCCGTTCATCGCTATTTTCTGGGCCCAGCCATCCAGCCAGGTTTCAACCCAGCAAAGAGTGTATGTCTCTAAGCCATGGGCTGCCAGCTTCTCCAGGAGAATATAGTAGGAGACCATGTCAAAGGCCTTGCTGAAGGCCAGGTAGACTACATCAACAGCCTTTCCCTCATCCACCAGACGGGTCACCCAGTCATGACAGGAGACAAGGTTGGTCAGGCAGGATTTGCTTTTCATAAACCCATGCTCTCTGGGCCTGATTCCCTGGTTTTCTTGCACATATTATGTGATTGCATTAAATGAAATTAAAGGCATACATATATGACACTGGAGAAAGTAAAACATCTAGAATGAATAATAAAAATAGATGGGAAAAAGAGAGCAGAATTGTTGAGTTGCACAATAGGTTCTGAGAAGAAATTTGGAAAAAAAAAAAAGTGATTACATTTCATTGTCCAATAACATTAATTCTACCCCTCTCTGGTAGCAAAGTCTTAGAAAGTCATGACCACAATATATGTGTATTTTCCTTCCTTTTTTTTCATTCCTTTTTTCCCTGTCAGTTTTGACCAACACACAGCCACGTGCTCCTTATGGTACCACCCTTGCTTGTCTCTAATTTGGAGCAAAGTAGAAGGCACAGCAGCTTCTACCTTCCACACTTACTGAAATCAACTTTGCATCCCTACCCATTTCAGACTGACAGTTATTCATGTTCAGGACTTTACAGATTTACAATTCAATGACTATAGTCTTGTGAGGCTCAATTTAACAACAGAGAGAAATAATTTATAAAGTTTAAGAGACCTTCTTATTAAAAGCTTTCTTTAAATTCATTTAAAATGCGTCCTATGTTGCATAAATAGTTTTACAGGCACAGAAGAAAAATGGAGCTTAGTGTCCGACTATTCTTATTTGAAAGTCAGTACTGAGAAAAAAATAGAACTTTCTACTGCCTGCCTCCGTCAGAGAAGGGACTCAAAGCCACAGGAAAGGAAAATATAAAATTCCTAAAAATAAAGGGGATCTATGAACTGTTTTCCTGCTTTACTGCTAGACAGGCTCCCTCCCAAATCTTAGATTTCACAGTCAAGTCACAGGGTGAGAAGTATCTCTAAACATCTGCCCTTTCAGACCACTGTGGAGACTGGGAAGGATACAGCTCTGAGCTTGAAGTCTGCAGCAATCAGTTTTTCTTTGTATAACAGGTGAGGTCTGGAGTATGTCAAGTATGTCCAGAAGTTTTTAGAATATGGCTTCTCCTCTCTCTGCTAATCAAGCATTCAGGAAAAAGTCACCTTCTCAGAATTTAAGACTCATAACTGTTTAAACCCTTAGCAAATACCACAGTGTGTGTATACTATAAATGTCAGACATATTTTTTCTGTGGAGATTGGATTTTTACAGGAAAGAGTGAAGAATATCAATCAGCTGTAGCCCAGTGACCCTTTGCTCCTGAAGCTTAATAGTGGATGTGTGTACAGCTTTTGATCAATGGCAGAGTGGAAGGCTTCAGGAAAGATAACCTCTCTGAACTACAGAAAGCATTTTAAGAGTCTGGAGCCTCCATCCCTTTTTTCTTGCCTTTGAAGCCAAAATAAATTTGATTTCATTGTGTTAAAAATGAAACTTGATCTCCTTCCAAGCATTTTTATTTGTGTTTTATTGGCTCTTGGGAATCTTAAAATTTTTACTGTACTCAGAATTTCTTAGTAAGACTTGAAGTTTTCTTTAGTTTTCACCTTGCATTCAATAGGTATCAGTCTTTTCGCTGTGTGATCTCTGCTATTTTCTAGATTGTCTTTAAAATGTGTCCTTGGCCAGTTTGAGTTCCCTTCTCTGTTTCAGTGTTGATTCTCTGCCACGTCTTGCAGGTAGTGTTTGTGAATAGTCTCACTAATGTAAAAAGCTTCTTCAAGGCTGATTTATTAGTTTTAGTGGGATTATAATGCACATTCTCCCAAATGATACATATATAACCTCAATATAATAAAGCAGAAAAAAAAATGCTAATGCTGCACTACCCAGCAAAATATTGTCTCCTGTAATCCTAGCACAGCTTTGAGGACCATCTAACCAAATGGTGGTGGGACCATCTAACCAATGGTGGAAACGTGGTGGGACCACTCTCATGACTGGAGCACTGCCATGTCTGGCTATAGGCTCTTCAGAAGGGACAGGCAGCACGGAAGGGGTGGTGGAGTGGCTCTCTATATCAGAGAGTGTTTTGATGTCGTCAAACTTGAGGCTGGCAATGAGAAGGTGGAGTCGCTATGGGTTAGGATCAGTGGAGAGGCCAACAAGGCAAGCATCCTGATGGGGGTCTGTTATAGACCGCAGAACCAGGATGAGGGGGTGGACGAGGAGTTCTACAGACAGCTGACAGAGGTTGTGAAATCGTCAGCGCTTGTTCTTGTGGGGGACTTTAACTTCCCAGACATATCCTGGGAGCACAACACAGCCCAGAGAAAGCAGTCCAGGAGGTTTCTGGAGAGCGTGGAAGATAATTTTCTGACCCAGCTGGTCTGCAAGCCTACCAGGGGAGGTGCCCCACTAGACCTTCTGTTCACTAACAGAGAAGAACTGGTGGGAGAGGTGGTCGAGAGGTGGCTGAGGAAGCTGGGACTATTTAGCCTGGAGAAGAGGAGGCTCAGGGGCGACCTTATTGCACTCTACAGGTACCTGAAAGGAGGCTGTAGCAAGGTGGGGGTTGGTTTATTCTCCCATGTGCCTGGTGACAGGACGAGGGGGAATGGGCTAAAGTTGTGCCAGGGGAGGTTTAGGTTGGATATTAGGAAAAACTTCTTTACTGAATGGGTTGTTAGTCACTGGAATAGGCTGCCCAGGGAAGTGGTTGAGTCACCATCCCTGGAGGTCTTTAGAAGACGTTTAGATGTAGAGCTTAGGGATATGGTTTAGTGGAAGATTTGTTAGTGTTAGGTCAGAAGTTGGACTCGGTGATCTTGGAGGTCTCTTCCAACCTAGACATTCTGTGATTCTGTGATTCTGTGAAATGCAAGAGGGCAGGAAGGGGTTGAAGTTGGACAGAACATGTTTGATTTACAACTGCTTTTATCTATGTCAGATTTCTCTTTTAAGCTCCTGAGACCAAACAGAGCTTTATTTTGTATACTAACTTTAACGGTGCTACAAGTTTACATGTGCTTAATTGCTTGACCAACACCAAAGTCATGTAAGTATTCCCTTGTCATAGAAGAGGGTGTTTTCTATTTTATATATATTTTTTATAACTATAAAGGAAAATCCCAAGCTCATGATGTAAATGTAAACACACTTAAAAGGAACCATTTGTCTCAAGCTTTTTTTTAAGAAGCAAGGAAGCTACTTGCCTTGCAAGTGAAGACTCATTTATACATGGGTTGACACTGCAGGTTAATATAGTTAAATTTTGGTCCTTGTCATTCTAACTGCATTTGTATTTGTCCTCACATAAAAGATGGAAATGGGTTAAAGAGTAAAATCAACAAATGTTTGAAAGAATTAACAGTATGTTCCTAAAAAGTACAAAAGGAAAAACTTGTGCTACAAGTACAAATTAGATGTAAGTAGTTAGTACCCCAATAACGCTAGACCTTTTTTAATATTATAGATTTCTGCGCCTTTAGTATAAATAGATACTAGTGATCCGACTATCTTTTGCAAAGTTCAGATAAAACGGTGTGGAAACATGGAAGTCTGTAAAAATGATAATGTGAGAATTAAAAGCATCTGTGACTGAAGATGAGTAAACAGCAGTAAAATGGCTTAGACATGGGCTGCCAAGCAGATCTGATGCCAAGCAAAAAGACAGAAGGAAACACCTCCAAAATATAACATTTTATTTATTTATTTATTTTTTCCCAAAGGGACTCAAATGTTCTGATTACAGATATACTTCTGCAAGTCTGACAGAACATTACAATTCAAGCAAGTGAGAAATGTCATTGAAGTAAAAAAGCATGGACTGGCTAACCTAGGACTCTCTTAACTCCCCTTTACAAGAGGAACAGGGATGAACTGTAAGTCTAATTTACATGAATTTATCCAAAATTAGTCCTATCTAACTAAAAACATCTTTTACAATATTATCTATAACACTGATAAAAGTAACACTGATACAATGTAATTAGATCTCTGACTAATGCCTAACTCAATTCTACATAAATTCTACGTTAAGAGACTAGGAAGCTATGAAATACTGAGAGTAAAATCAACCCTCTCTGCCAAAAAACAAAACAACAACAACAACAATAAAAAACAAACCTCATAACATCATGGAGAAAGCATCATTATGTAGCAATGTCTGTCTAATTCTGGATTGCAACAATGTGTGTTTGTCTGCTGCCACATAAACCACTGCTACAGCCTGTCTTTTATGTTAGCCCTAACTGAAGCAATACAAGAACAGAGTCAATGTTTTAACAAGAAGGTGTCACCCCCCTCGAGTGCTTGCAGCCCAGAAGGCCAACTGCATCCTGGGCTGTGTCAAAAGAGGTGTGACCAGCAGTTGGAGGGAGAGGATTGTCTCCCTGTGCTCTGCCCTTGTGAGGCCCCACCTGGAGTGCTGCATCCAGTTTTGGGACCACCAGCAAAAGAATGACATGGGGCTGTTAGAGCAAGTCCAGAGGAGGGCTAAAAAGATGATCAGAGGGCTGGAGCACCTATCCTGTGAAGAAAGACTGAGAGAGCTGGGGATGTTCAGCCTGGAAAAGAGAAGGCTCCAGGGAGACCTCATTGCAGCCTTTCAGTACTTGAGGGGGGTTATAAAAAGATGGAGAAGGGCTCCTTACTCAGGTAGAAAATGATAGGACAAGGGGGAATGGTCTTAAACTAAAAGAAGATAGTTTTATACTAGACATAATGTGGAAATTCTGCATTGTAAGGTTAGTGAGGCACTGGAACAGGTTGCCCAGGGAAGCTGTGGATACTGCAGTCCTGGAGGTGTACAAGGCCCAGATTGGATGGGGCCTTGACAAACCTGGTCTAGTGGTAGCATCCCTGCCTATGGCATGGGGGTTGGAGTTGGATGATCTTTAAGGTTCCTTCCAACTGGAACAATTCTATGATTCTATGATCCCAGGAAGCTGCAACTCCAGAAATGACTTGGGAAGCATGGTAGGTAAAAAGATGACATCAGTTCTCTATTTAAGAGGAGATGTGTTCTTCCTGATGGGATTAACAGAGAAATCTTAATTGAGCACTTACATCAACCACTACTAATGCTCTACAATTACATTAAACTAGGTGCCAATACTTCCAGATGAAAATTGATAAATGAAGGAGAAAATTAAAAAGCCATTAAAAAACAATAAAGTTGTAAAACCATGTTTTATGAGAACCTGCAGATTTCCAGTCTACTTTATTTCTGAAACAGAAAAATAAAAGTTGATATGTACCAAAGCCCATAAAATCTTCAAGAAACATAAAAATAACATCATCAAGTAAATGGAAGCTGAAGCTCTTTAAATTTGGGGTACACACACAATAAAAGACTAATTAACATATCATAGAAGAAGCTCCCTGACTGGGAATTTTTAACTCAGGACCAGGTCCTTTTCCCCCTAATATTTAAATTCTAATTCAGAAAATATTTTGGTCTACAGTGACCACTGCTTGGACTAGATGATCAAATTTCCTAAGGTCCTTCAGGCAGTAAATATACAAGATTAACCATGATGGCAGCTTTGGGATTTTTATATGTTAATATTTAAGATGTTCCAAAAGGGAAAGTATATGCTAAGAAAATAGCTACTTACTTCAAGAAGTTATGATAAAACATCTTCTCAAGGATGTTACACGCGGGTCTGACAAAATACATCTTTCCCCTTGACTTTCTTACAGACACACTTATTAATAGATGCTTTCACAATAATAAATGTGCTTTGTTTCATTTGCAGAACTATCTCATCTTAAAGCATAAAAAACGCCTCCACAGTACTGGCATTTTTTGTTTGCTTGTTTCACCTCCTATTGTTACTGCCTTCTGGAAAAGCAAGAATGGTCAGAGAGAGCAGGTGAGGTGATGGCTTCTATGCTGGCAGGAGGTGGTGAGCAGGGACAAGGAAAAGAGGGGAAGATGTGTCAGCTCTGATAAGAGTGAACAGAGTTGGACAGAAGTTCTGAGACTGCTTAGATGCTGCTTTGCACATCCTGCAGCTGCTCTGGATGCACAAAATCTGGCATCAGCAAATCAACCAATTTTTTTTTTTTTTACTCTCAGCACATTATGTCTTTCAAGATATATATATATATATATATATATATATATTTCCTGTGCAAAATCTAAATCGAATCTCATCCTCAGCTGTTGTCTGTTTCTTCTCTCTGTTGAAACTTGTTTTTGATACATTTTAATTATTGTGTGATGTTTATTGTTAAATGTTTATTGTATGATGACATGGAAAAATATTAGACATACATGTTAACACAAATGTACTAATAAAAGCCATATAGATTTCCAATAAGTTATTATGAGTTTCTTCTTAGTGGTTTTTCAACATTGGCCTTTAAACATTTTTATTACTTTGTTCAATTTTTAAAAGAGAGTATGATCTCCTCCAGCTGTAAATTAGAAAAATAACGACATTGACTTATACTATTGTAAAACTGTTTTAATTTTAGTTTAATAGCATGCAAATTTGCTTTCACCAATTTAATTAATTTTGATTGTGTGTAATGGGCAATAGTGTGCAATGCTTTGCTGCTTCATGGTGTCTGAGAGTGGTAACACAGGCTCTGATTCCATGCTTATTAATGTTCAGAAGTAGTTCACCTGATGGCACAAAAAAAGTTCCTGTTAGGAATGAACCCATGGCTTCATTCCTTTCAGTCATGCAGGATTGCCAGTAACACCACAATGCTTGTGGGACAACAGGCAATAGGTGCTGGAAGGAAGCGTTTGCTAAGCAATCATTATGTCAAAACTTTTCTAAACAAATATAGATAGAGTGAGTTCATACTGATTTAGCACTTAATTTGGGCTACTTTGATCAGTACTTTATGACTTTGGCCAAATAATGGCTTTGTTAAAACATTCTAACACAATCACAAGTGGTCATCTGCTTTCAGTCTTAGGCATGGCCACAGCCTAAGGAAAATCAAGCTGACATTTATGTAATGGTATTTTTTCATGTACTTAAGAACTAACTGCTTAGAGTTCATTAGGCCTTTTACCAAGAGTACTCAGCATTTTTGTTTTAAAGAGGAAGCATTGACCAGAGGAGGCTATTTGTATCATATTGCTGTCATTTTCTGGAAAAGTATGTGGTGTGTTGTGGGAGAGATGGATGGAAATTGGCAGCAGGGTGTAGGAGTTTCTGGGGAAGAAAAGAAACTGGAGGAAAAAGGAAAAAACAAAACAAAACAAAACAAAAACAAACAAACCAAAAACAAAACAAACCAAAAGAAAAAAAAACGGCAAAAGACATTTTTTGGCATACTGAAGAGATAACTGCATGTTGAGAAGTCAGGCTGATGAAAGCCTACTCTGTTAAGAAGCTGGAGGAGTTCTGAGCAATGATTCTTGCAGGAGGGATTTCAAGAGGCCACAAAGACCAAGCGCCATGAAGCAAACAGGCTGCAGTTTACAGAAATCAGATACCGCACCATGCAGCCTGTTGATGTCTGTGCTTCTCACCCCATTAGAAACACCAGAAACAGAATGTAACTGTCTAGAAGACCTTACACAAAACAGCATTTCTCTTTTATCGAGGAGTAAGATATACTGGACTTTGCAGGAGAAAAAGGATGGAGGTTGAGTATGTGAACACCTTTGATTACTTTGCACTAACGCTTGTATCACGACAGAATGCACTCTATATAAATTGTAGAGGTTTCCAGTCACAAAAAGTGATCTGCTGATGTACTGTTCTGTACTGCATTATGCCTAAAAAATGAAAACTCAACTGAAAGCTTGAATTGTTGTGAGAACTTGAAAACTTGAAATACACTTCTAATCTGCAGATTTGATATGCCTATTTCAAATTTTTAAAAGACTCTGGGTAACTTTTCAGTATTACAGTGTCATTCCTTCTAATATGCAAAGTGGATTTGTATGACTTTTGCTTTATTTAGATTATGTTGCGCCGTTTTTTATTTTTATTTTTATTTTTTGTAATGGAATTATTTCATGGTTTGGATTTGTGAGAATATGAAAAGGTGAAAAATCACATCTTGTTATTTCTGGTTTGTTAATTCCAGTTGTTTCTTATGGACCAGTGCGCTGTTCTCTGGAGAGTTTTCCCTTTCTGCATTGGCACTTTCTCCTGTGCTCTTCACACCATTACTTCTGGCTCATAGACACTGATGAGCCAGGAAAGTTCTTGGCAGCTGTTGCTTTATGTGACTTGACCTTCACTTTGTTCCAGAGAGGATCTTAAAAGTGATAGGGAGTAGAGACTTTTTAAAATCTGGTCTTATTATTCATAGCCTCGAAGATGTGATAAAACATCTAGTGATGTAGTCCAGTATTTGTTGTAATTCCATTCATTTGAGGATAAACAAAGAAAGAAACAAAGAAACAATAAAACAACCCCAAACCAACCAAACAACAAGCTAAAACAAATCAACCAACCATCACCAACAACAGAAACAACCAAACTTAGAAAAGCATTGAGTAGCACCAAACACATGGGAACTGAAGATCAGGAAACAATAGTTTATTTTATCTTGTAGTTCCATATCTAAGTCAAATGGTATTCAGCACTCTATTCTAATTTTTCTCAGTTACCACACCTATATTTTCTGACATCTTTTTTTTATTCTTTTCTTAGTGCATCTCTTCTACTTTGTGCATATGCACAAATGTTAAAACTGTAGTCAAGTTGGTTTTCCTATATAGATATTTACCATAGTAAATATACATATATATACATATATATATAGTAACTATATATGACCATATAGTTCAAATTCCTTAGGGACTTCCAGTATGGCATGCAGTTTGTGAGATGGTTTTTATTTTTTCAACATCTCAGATCGAAGGCACACTTCATTATTCCATTATGCTTCAGATGAAAAGTGTTTCTGTTTACCAGCTTCAGAATGGATTTTGCCAGCAACAACATTGTTATTTTTGATAATTTATAAAACTGAAGATGGAGAATCGAGCTGGCTGTGATGATTATACAGATGTAGTGGAAAGAGCAAATGAAGGAAATGTATGTGTGTGTTTTTTGGAAATGAGAAAAATTATTGGGGAAAGCATTCTGTATTCCTTTTTTGCTTTCTGATGTCTGAAACCAGTAAACCAAGGAGAAAAAAATGATTCTGTTTAGTTGGAAAGTTATGAATTCTTAGTTGCTAATCCAACAGTGAAATTTGATAGACTTGAATGTATGTTCTGCATAAATAAGAAAGAAATTTAAATCACAGAAAGAAGCTAAACTCTCAAAGCAACTCAAATACCATATTATTTAATGAAAATTTTCTGTTAAACTACATATATGCACAGAATATTGGTGGTGATATGTGATAGATCTGCACAACTCAAGTTCTAATTACAGCATATGGTTTTCCTACGTATAATGTAGGAAATTTTATGTATTCTAAAACAGGGTCTCTGAATAACACGTAGTATTTTATGAGTTTAGAGAGCAATCAGAGCACTCATAGAAGTATATGTGAGAATTAATATTTACTTGGCCTTGGAAGAATTTGTGGAAAATATATTACTGTTATTTTATTTTCTTCTCAACAGAAGCTTATCTAAGTAGACAATTCTATGCTGAAAAGCTTCCAGAAAAAATCAGGTAACTGTAGGTCAGTTTGTGCTGCCCCTGGATAATACATTCATTACAAACTGTGTTATTCTTAAACTGGATTAACAGAGACTGCACACTAGCCACACCATTTTATCCTAATTAAAACAAAACAATACAACCCCCACAGAATTAGTGTCTTATAGTTGCGAATTCCTTTATTTCTAGAGCCCAAAGGCATGTTATAAAGAATGGAGTGTCTTGTTGGGCTGACAAAATTTGTTCAACTTCGAAAAAATTTGAAATTTCATACTCTTGCTCATATTAATACTTTTAAAATTTTCTTAAAATTAGGCAACCTTAGCCTAAGACAACCATGCTACAACACTTTAAAGCCCTAATGAAATTACTTGAAAAAGCTAAAATGTCAAGCTGATATTAATCTTTATTGTCCAAGAATTAAAATTGGTCAGCTTAAAGTGCTGTTTTAATCTATACCTCATTCTGTTTTAATTATTTATTTGTTTGATTTGGGGGCTCATAACTATCAAAATATTAAAAAATCTGATTTTATAATGCAAATTATGTTTTTTCTATATGTACAGAATATGGGAAAGAGCTCTCAGGAGGCTGATATAAAAAAATAAATTGTGAATTAAATTGTAATCATTGTGAATGATTAATGAAGGAATATTTTTCTGGTCTTGTGCTTTGATTGTCACCAACAATGAGCAGATGGGTGTGAGAAGAGTCTGCTAGCCTAGTGTGTCACGCTGAAGAGGAGGCTAGCTGTGAATTAGGCTTTCTGGAGCAAACTCATTCCCTCATACCAGGCTTTGAGGCCATGGTGCTGTTGCCTGGTGAAAGTCTGAGCATAAGGAAGATGGCTGAGAGCTGTCTCATGGGAATAATTTAGCTGAAGAATGGGAAAACCCTATTTATAAATAGACATTGCCAATGAAAGGGCAGACTTGATGGTAGACAGTGGCTTGTGCAGCTGGCAGACAGAGCATCTGATTGCTAAGGGAGGAATGGACTTTTAGACCTTTGTGTCCAGGCCAGAAGGGTACCACTGGCAGGCTGTCATTACCTGGTTTTCCACATAAAATCTCCTAATGACTTGGGACAAACATTTTGTCTCGGCACCAAGCTGCAGAGCATTCAGAAACATATGCTCTGCATCAGCCTCCAGATGAACCACAGTGCAACGCTTGGGCGTGTTTATGGGATTCTGGGAGTGCTGTCTAAAACCTCAGTAAGACTGAAGAAAGAGCATCACAGAGGTTTGAGCAGAAAAATGCTGAGTGCTTTGTTGGTTCAGCTATTTTGTCTCAGGACCTAGTCTGAGTGTTTTTACGTGGCCATATACTGTTGTGCCATTTCAGGCTTCATAAAGTAAATTTGTGTGGACTCCATCCTGTCGCTCATTACATTTAATGCTGAGAATCAAAACTGTTATAGCTGCCTAACATCTTGCAAGACTGTCTTAGTTTGTTTACAATTTGCTTATCTGTCACAGTCTGTTTTTGTATGCTATATACGTGTTTGTGCTTAGTTTGTTTTGGAAACCCCAAATGACCGAACTGGTTCTGTTCAGGAGAATAGAGAAAAATACTGTTTGTCATTGTACTTCAAAAAATAAATGAATACTGTTGTTATTTTTTATTTTTATTTTCCTATATATATATTCTCTTTGTGTGTGTGTGAATATGCTACCACACCTCCAGGCTTTGCACTGAGAATCTGAACTGTGTCAGTGTGGCTTTGTAACTCTGTGACATTTACAATGCATGACAAATTTTCCAGGCATGACATTTGCCATAAATGCAACAGTCTATCCAGGCTTGTCTTAAATGCCACAAATTGGCATTTTCAGCACTGGCTTGGAAATTTTGTTCACTGAATGTTTTTCCTAGTTTCTCAGTGTTTTCCAGAAAGCCCAAGTACTGTCATCACAAAGTGACCAATCATGACCAAAATGGTTTTCCCTGAAATGACTGCTGGCAGGGTAAAGAAAAGTTGGCCTTAATGAAGATCCTTTTCCTACAACATAGAATGAAATCATTTATCATCCTGGCTCAGCAGATAGGGAGGGAAATGGAAGAAAATTTAGGCTAAGAAAGTAGCAAGCTAGAGTAAAGAATCTAGTAAGGTGTGGACCAGTGTGGGAAGAAGAGAAAAATTGTGCTCTAATTTAAAGGATGACTAAGAGGAAAACCAGTCTGGAGATGTTTGGGAATATCTTCTTCATCTTAGACTGGGACCAAAAGAGTCTGGGACTACCTGTCTGAACTGTGGGATTTGGAAAAGAGAGAAAATAGAGGTGAACTGCAATTTTGGGACGGAGCATTGCATGTTATCAGAAAAGCAAACAGATGCTGGCTATGAAGAGGATTATTAGACACAGTTTATGGTCACTGTATTTAAGAAGGAATCCGAGAACCCACAAAAATTACCCTGAACAGTGGTCTAAACGATGAGTCCAAATGCACAGTGCTTGAACTAGCTTGCTCAAAGCTAAGGTTAGGAATCACCAAATGATAAGGACTTGGTGAGGCACTTGGCTGTGTCTGCTACAAGTCTGATATTACTTTTATTAAAGAGAAGCTACTGTTGGATTGCTCTGCTAATTGTCCTATAATGCCTTGGCTTTTTGGGGAAGGCAATTTTATAACACAAGGAGGATCAAATTTACCTCTTGAAGGTATCTTTCATAGCAAAAAGATCTGAGATGATAATTATGTATTTTAATAGGTATTTAAATATTTGTAGTTTTTGTTTTAAACCTGCCAGAGGATATCAGGTGTTAACTATCAATGTGTAATTCACTTTCAAAATCTTGGATTAAAACATTCTAATTTTTTAATAGGTTTAAAATTTTTGAACCTGTATGCATGCCATTCCTGAATTTAATTGTGAATTTGTTACTTTAAAAAATAAAACTCCCACAGACACACTTCCAGTATGCACTGAAAAATGCCACATTGTTGATGTCACTTTGCTTACTTTTGACTTTAATACCTGTGAAATGTTTTACCTGCTTGAATCCTTGATTTTGATAGGGAGTCTCATGTTAATAGATTCCATGGTCTAATGCATTTTTATATATTTGCATGGAAAGCCCTTGAAACAAAAGTAAGACAGAAAGAAGAAAATGAATTCATCTTATTCTTACATATTAATGTTTGAAATTCCTTACTAGAAGATATTGCTATGAATGAAAACTAAGGATGTATATATAGATTTCATTAAAAGTTACATAATAAACCCTGTATCTTTATTTCAGATTTTTTTTTCATGAAAAAGTTTTTTATTTTTTTTATTTCATTTTTTATTTTTATTTTTATTTTTTTTTAAATGGGATGAACCATCAGTAAATGGTAAAGGAGTAAAGGAGTAAAAACTGCTTTGGGGCCAGATTATCTCTTAACAGTTTCAGAGCAAATTAAAAGACCAATTAACTTGTTTTTCCAATGGGGTGCAGAACTGAATGACAAATAATGAAGTACAGTTTACTGGCAGGGCTAGCATCTTAACAATGACTGTGCCAGCTTTCTTGACTCTGTCAGGATTACTTGCAGGAGCTATATATTTGCACCAATATCACTACCATGTGTCTTCATACAATCAGTGGTTGAAAGACTTTGCCATAGTTCACTACTTGTGTATGTGATCTCCAGGTGCCATTTCCAGGGAGGAAAAAAAGCTGTGAAAATGTTCATAAAAAAGAGGTAGGTTCAGCTTGAGAGCATTCCAAGCAGAGGACTCTGCTGGTACAGTACAAACAGTACACTGCAAATGCAGCTCTCCCACTTCTGATGTAAAACTGGTGGTAAAGGAAAAAGAGAGGATTTAAGACTGATGTGTTACACACACATAACTTATTTTGTTAACAAACTGTACACACAGTGCTCTGAAGAAGCAGTTCAAGATAAGCCATGGGCCTGCGGTAAACACATTTAGTATGCATTAAAATAAAGGACAAACATATCGTGCAAACCTATCTCTAAGGGGAATGAAATTATAGTTGTAAAAATAGAGCTGATTCATTTTCAATTTTCCAGTACAAGTTGACCAAGTCTTTTCATACTTGATGTGTTTGAAAGCTTCTGCTGAAAGGATTAATGTCCTGTTGCACTAAGTACTGGCAACACTTGAGGCTGTCATGCTCTTCTCTGAGGGTAGGCTGAATATCTGTTATAATCAGTTCCATTCCCTAACATTGCGGGCTATTGAAAATTTAATGATGTAACATTTATTGTACTCCAATTTCTGTAAGTGATATGGACAATAGAAGCTATAAGCAGTAGGCAGTCTTAGTTAGCAAGTCCCCACCACTGTGTCTGTAGTAACAGCGTTGTATTTAAAAGGAGCTAATTCATTTGCATTATAGAAAGCTTCATAATCTTATTAAGCTGATAGATGCAACTACTTCTGCTTAATTGAGAGAATTAAATAATTGCATTCTATTGTTTCATATTAAGTGCCTAGAAAGAAAAAACAATGGATGATAGATTCTATTGAAGCACTGGAGAGTATAGTCTAGTTAATGTGGGAGTTACTAGAAATAATTTATATTTACTGTTTAAATTTAGGAAATAGTGCATAAAAACAAGGAAAATATCAACATCCATGCACTGACATCTAATTCATTTTATACCAATTCACCTAAAAGTGGTTTTCCATATATCTGAGGAGTTAATATCTGTGAGGTAGGTTGTTACTTGGACCTGAAATAATTTATGATTTGCAAGCAAAGATCAAATAAACAACTGTCATGCAATGAATCTGTTGCTACAGCAAAGGTACTTAACAGGTTATACAATCTATATGTGATTTGATTTCACTTTATTACCTCTAAGCTGGAAAGAGGTTGTGATATATATTCCCTGGGACATGGCCGGGAATTTCTCACCTGGGATTACACATCATTTCTCTACTGAAATTGGATTTTTCTTGCAGAGAATAACTGGATTCAAGAAGACAGCTTACACATGAATGTTCTGGGCAGTTTGGATCATCTTTATCACATCTGAAGACAGCAATAAATATTCACCTTGTCTTGTATAGTTTGAAAAAAATAATAGGCATGGTCATTACCTTTCCTTTCTGCCAAGACCTGAGAGGAATTTACCCACTTGTGCAATATGAAAAGGATGGATGTATGGATTTTCTGAATTTTGTTATGAATTTTCAGATGTATATTGTGCCGTTTCTTTGCAAAATTTCCCTGTAGCTATGTAATTATTATTATTATTATTTTTTTTTTTTCTGCTGTCTGAAGAGAAACTTTGGGCTAAGACGTAGCTACCTACAGTTCTAAACACCATTGAAAGACGTATTATATAAAGTGTTTCCCAAACAAAATATAGACCATGAAACAGTCTAAAGAAACCACCTATTAATTGTATATAATATATTAAATATTGGATTTGGGAAATTTCATCAAGCCAGATAAACATCCATGACTGTTTTGGGGACAAATGAAACAGTTGCTATTGGAATAATAGAAATTCTTTTCCTCCTAAAGACCTTTTGGACATGAAGTTAGGCAGTGATTCTGTCATTGTCTTAGTATTGATTGAATGTGTTCCTCAGGACTATTTCCTCACATAACTTGTATGGAGAAGATAGTAAGCTTTTAACACCTTAGTAAAATAGTTGAAGAGTACAGATTACATGAAGTAGTCCTGTTCTCATTTGCATTTGAACATTGGGTCATAAATATATATCAGGTATTGAGAACTATCTCTTACCACTTAGTAATGTATAGTATTGTGTTATGCTGTTTTCTTTCATTTACCAATGGTACGCACACATAAACAGTTACCCATTTCTTACTGCCTTGACTTTGAATAGTGTGCAAGTGATTTTATTATTATTATTATTATTATTTTTAATTTTTATTTATGTGTGTGTGTTGGTGTGGTGTTTGGTTTAATACAATATTAGTCACTGAAAAAGTGAATCTGTTCACTCTTTCATTTATTGCTTCTATATTGTACTCTTTTGTCCCATTTTAATAATACAATATATTTTGTAGGTACATTGGGAGGCAGTAGGCAGCTTAAATAGAACTATTTATTGTACTCCAATTTCTGTAAGTGATATGGACAATAGAAGCTATAAGCAGTAGGCAGTCTTAGTTAGCAAGTCCCCACCACTGTGTCTGTAGTAAAGAAATGATGTATAAAAACCCAGAGAAAAAGTCCTGACTGTGACCAGTGTCTGAAAACCATATGCCAGGCTCTGATGCTTATCTCTAATGGATGCTCCCTTTGACATCAGTAAGACTGCAAGGTGATGTGGCCTGTTCTCTCTGCATGTTAATTATCAGGTTGCTGCTCGTTTTCTTCTTTGTACCCTTAGGGGATGAGGCCTCTGTTCATCCCTGTTTTACGTAAGGGCTAAGGGGCTGAGCTGGGCTGCTTTGTTGTTGTCCCCAAAGGCAGTCTGCTTCTCTACTAATACTATTCTGTAGTAAATGAACTCTCTGCTCTTCTGAAGTTTGATAACACAATAATGATTATATTAAGTGAGAATTCATGTTTTTAGTGTGTAAGTCTGTCAGCACCGACCATGGTGTATGCCTTTATAACTTGTTTGTCCTTTTTTGATTAAAAAAAAAGACACAACACAAAATAGATAGTTCTTTGAAAATAATCTATTGAAGACTGTCATTCTTGTGGTAATTTTCTTTTTGTTCATCCTGATATGACAACTTTGTAAAAGGCAATTTCTTCGGAGATCTAAACTTCATTATTACTAAAAAACAAACAACCACAGGGGAAAAGAAATTAACCCAAAACTTTTTTTTTTTTTTTTAGGTCATATTGTTATTTTTTACAGTAGCATATGTCCTTTTATTTCTCTGCCCCCAATTAATCCCCTCTCCAGAGTGATTTCACACTTTGATATTTAGTCTTTTTTTCTGCCTTTGACATAGTTCAGTCTGCAGTGAGAACACACTGCCTTTGGTGGGATGGGCAGGTATTTTGGTTGTCCTGTCTCTGAGACTTTTCATTAATTTTAAACATCTTTTTGGAAGACCATTCTGGATTAGCTGCAGCTCTCTAACAAACATCCCTAAATCTCTGCTCATACAGGAACTGTCCTGAAGAGTGCTCCTCAGTAACCTTTCCTCATCTTCACCAAGTGGGTCGGTTTGCCTGCTGAGACTTGCTTAAAGCAGTCAGGTGTGTTTCTTCCACTTTCATTTGTGCAGTGGTTTGCAGCATTTCTCCCCAGTGTAGACTATACTGCAGCTAACCACATCTTTGTTGCTGATGGAGTAGAAAATTGCTTTATCCTGGAAAATGCTCAAGCACTTTTTTTTTTTTTTTTTTTTTTCAGTGCAGGGGGAAGAGTGGAAGGAAGCTGTCAATGTTGTGATGATTTATAAAATCCAGCTAGCTCAGCCAGATCTCACTGAGAAGCACAAATGCATAAAAGAGGCTCATGTTATCCCAGGTGACATCCCAGAGACAGGTAGAGAGCAAAATGGTTTTAGATCCTTGAAGCTTCAAGACACGGAGAATAACTTTTTCTGACTTTGTGAAATGTGTGGTGACTTGACAACAGCATCATACAGAAATCTTTAAAACTTCAGATAAAGGAAAATACATCAGCATCCAAACTCTTACTTGCTCACTCTTGTTTCTGAAATAATTTACAATACAACAATTCCTAAGTATCACTGTGTGTTTAAACTTTGCCTGTTTATCTAGCCATGACTTCTCTGCAATGAAGTCTGGACAATTTCCTTGCTCCAGCAGTTCTTCATTTCAGCTTGGGGTGAGTGGTGTTAGGATATTAATGCTGTACGAGGGGCATAGAAAAAAACAGGACTATGTCTCTCTTGGTTTGCTGATGTTTGTGGCATACTAAAGTGTTTGTTTTTCATTTTAATCTTTCACAAATAGTCTTTTTGAGTCAGAAAATTCAGTGCTAGGAAGTGTAGAAGTGGATGTTTACTAAATTCTTCTTGTACAATTTATAAAGTAAAAACAACTATGCCATGTAACCAAGAAATTATAATTATATATAATATATATGTAATCGTATATATATATATATAAAGTGAACACATGGATATATCCTTAATAGTATAATGTTTGTTATTCTTAATGTTTTCCCTAGGTATTTTATTTTGTCTTTTAATTATGATTTTGAACTGAGCTTAAAACTGACTGATTAATCAATACAGATTGACTAAATCCCTACTTTTTTTTTTTTTTTTTTTTTTTTTTTTTTTTGAGGGGGGTGGCAGAAGAAGCAAAGACAAGTGATATTTCTTGGAGATCTCATTACCAAATATCTCCCACACCTATGCAATTAAATGTCTTCTGATGTCCATATAGCTCCTGTGATATTTAGCACTCTTGGCTTTAAGTTGTATGGTTTTGAAACCTTAAAAAGTGCAACATTCTCTGACCTTTCAAAAACATTCATACATGTGATGTCGATATTTCCTAAGTAATCATCTGTTTTTGTTACTGTAAACCTGACTTTTGTACTTTGTAAACAAAAAATCAGATTTCTAAATCTGAGCTGCAGTTCACAGATTTGTGGGAAAGAAAAAAAAAAAAAAAGAGAGAGACGAGGTTTGTATCAACACTCTCTGTATTTTCTCTTTATAATTTTATTCCTCTTTAATAAGTTAAATTTTTTTTTTCTGTACATTTCTTTATAATTCATTTCTGTTTCTTGACACTTTGCTGTTGTTTATCAGCAATCATTTAACATTTTAACATTTAACATTTTAACTTGTGTTAGCTTTCTAAAATCTGACTCTTTTTCTGACTAGTGCAGTTACACCCAAAACAGTATGCCTTCCACTCTTGATTTCATGTAATCCAAATGGAAGCTAATCTGTGCTAAACTTCATTCCCTGTACAAACTGTATATGTACAATTTCTATGTTGACACCTTTCCTGTAATTATAAATTCTTCATTTTTTTGCTATTCCTTGTATACAATATATGTATGGTGGGTGTGCATATATACTTATATATAGCATACTTTTATGTAGTGTTATAGTTATTCTTTTCTTCAGATACCAGTTTGTACAAGTTAAGAAAAAATATTTAAAGACGTAAATAACATCTCAGTTATGTCTTTGGAAGTTACTTGTCTCTGTTGTGGACTTTGACATAGTCTGTTTGCACAGTGAATATTGAAGGCAACATGGAAAAAATCAAAGTCATCTTACCATCTGCTGTCTGCCATTTGGAAGCACAGTGGTAGCTGAGATGCAGAGAGGAAAGATAATATTAGTTAATATTAAAAGTTAAAACATAAATATTGAACTATTCTGTGAATATGTTTAACCTACATGAAGTGTCAGAAAACTTTCAGTGTGGGAGCAAAGTATCTTACTGATCATAAGGATGACCGTATCATGGAGGCATTATAAAACCACTAATGTGCTGTTAATTCATCTACATCCAGAACATAGTAACTTCTTCATATAAAAGTTATGAATTGTAGCTGTCAACTGTGTCCTCACTAACTGATTCCTTTGAATAAAATTTGTAGTAAAAAATTCAATTTTTTATTGCTGAATTATTGATAACTGTGAAAAGTATAGTCAAGAGAATTTCTGTTTGCCACTAAAAATCACACAGTTTTGCAACATTAAACATTTTTCCCCTCTAGTTTAATTATTTATCCTCTACATTTTTAAAAAATTATTATTATTTATTTACTTATTCAACTTTTCCATCCATAGTCTTCTTGCTTCTTTCTTTCTTTTGTGGTGAGTTTGATGAGAAGCACAGCAAAGACATTCTGTAGCAATGACAGTATTTCTTTAATTTGAGTGGTCAGTGATTTAAAGCTTATAAAGTGATTATAACAGGGAAAGGAGGAAAGTGGGTTGTGGTTAGCCCATGGCACTTTGTCATGGCCGCTCCTTCACGGTCACTCTCTGCGCCTGCTCCATGTGGGGTCACTCCCACAGGATGCCGTCTTTCCCAAACTGAGCCTGGGGGGGCTGCCCACAGGCAGCAGCTCTTCAAGAACTGCCCCCACATGGCTCCATACCATGGGGTCAATCCATCCCCCAGGAGCAAACTGCTCCAGTACAGCTCCACCCAGACCCCCTGCTCCTGCGTGGGCTCCTCTCCACAGGCTGCAGCTCTAGCCCGGGGCCTGCTCCTGTGGAGGCTCTCCATGGGCCGCAGCCTCCTCCAGGCCACATCCACCTGCTCCACCAGAGGTTCCTCCATGGGCTGCAGCATGGAGATCTGCTCCACCATGGTACACCATGGGCTACAGTGGGACTTCAGCTCCAGCACCAGGAGAACCTCCTCCCATTTCTTCTTCACTGACCTTGGTGTCTGCAAGGCTGTTTCTCAATCCCGTCTCCCAGCTGCTGTTCCCCAGCAGTTTTTTTTTTTTTTTTTTTTTTTTTTTTTTTTTTTTTCCACAGAGGCACAAACAACATCAGTTATTGGCTTTGCTCTGGCCAGCATCAGGGCCCTTATCTGACATGGGACTTCTGGATTCTTCTCACAGAAACCACCCCTATGGCCCCCACTACCTAAACCTTGCCATGTAAACCAATATATTATAATGTAACAGTACAATGGGGAGATGAAAATTCTTTAAGTTATGGTTGACACCACTGAATTTCCAATGTGGTACACTAATTTGATAGAAAAGGCAAATATTTTTTATTTAATTCAACAATTTTTATGTAACTAAATTGAAAAATAAAATCTGGAGGAATAGGTCTTAAATTTGCAGCATAAGTAAAATATATTATATTGGAAACTAAATTTCTTTCTGTTCCCTGCCCAGGAGGCTAAAAAAACAAATTTACTGGCAGGGGATGCTTAGCTTTGCTGCCCTGAGGATCAGATCAACTAATTAAGGGAAACAGGCATCTACTTACCAGATTCCATTGACAAATGTTTAAAATTTCTTAGTCTCTGTTTAAATTCTAATTTGATAGATTTTATTCATAGGCATTTCCACATAGAAATATAAATTTTATTTATTTTATTTATTGAAGAAAATAAGTTAATGACAAAAGTTTTCCAAGTTATCATCATGGAAATAAGTAAATTGAAGTAAAATATAGGGAATGAGAAGGGTATTAAAATACCAGGCTCTTGAATTTGGAAGATCTGTGAAGTATCTGAGTAGACACCAGATTTACATTTAAACAGTGTTTAGCTAGTCAGTTGTGTTTACAGAAAGGCTGACTTCAATTAGTTTCAAATGTGGCAGGAATTATAAGTGGTTAAAAAGACATTTTTTTTGGAGGAATTTATTGGAATAAATTCAAGAACAATTAATTTTTGGTAATTTCTATTTGAATAAAATTAACACTAATTTAACGTAACTTTTTTTTTTTTTTTTTTTTTTTTTTTTTTTTTTTTTTCACAGTATAAAGATCCTCAAGAAGTTTGGGAATAAAAAACAAACAACAAACAAAAACAAACAAAAAACAACAGTTCTTTCTAGAATTTTCATACCAAACCTTAGCTGCAAGATAGGTCAATCCTTTGCTGCATAAATAAAAAGTCTTTGCATCTTCTGAGAAAAAATAAAAGGTAAAATTATAAATGAAATGAGTTCAAACAGCTTACCTGCTGTCTTTCAGGTATTGGAAATGAGTTGCAATATCAGTTATTATGATTGTCTTCGCATGTAAATAAAGTTGTTTTGTTTGTAATAAAATGTCCTTTCTTATAAAAAGTACCTGAAAGTAACTTTCTTATGGTTTATAAGCTTTTTTTTTTTTTTTTTTCACAACATATATCTAACAGCCAGTTTACTTGATGTGGATGTTAATATATCTACCAGCATGCCATGTATCTCCAGATACATAATAATATTGAATAAAGGTGTTCTTAAACAAAAAGCTAATGTTACAGAATTAGTTTGCTTCTAAACTACAAGATGAATTGATCAGATTTCATTATTTAGGAGTATTTATTTAGGTGATATAATAATTGCAGTTTTGTAATAGTGAAAATATACTCAAGATATGCAATTACAGTAAGGGAACTGCATTATCATAGTATTTTCCCACTGATCTTGGTAGATTTACAGAAGAGTTTCTATTTTTATTTCTACAGTACTGTTATTAGAAATTTGTTGACTCTTTAACCCCAATTCATGTGTGCTAAGTATAATTTCTCTTCCCTAAATTAGACTCTCACTCAAGGGAGCTTAGGTGTTAAAAGAATATATTTAAAGCTCTGTTGACGCCCCCCCTCCCGCCCCCCCCTCTTTTTAAAATTAACATCTAAATAAATCACAGATTTTTAAAGAAGGTGCATCAGCAATTTTGTGTAATATTCATATCATTTGTACTAATTCTGAGGCCAAGCACCAATTCAATGTATTTATTTTTAAATTGCTCTTGGGTCATCATCCAACCAGCTGCTTTAGTGTATCTGTTGTTGACTGTTATTCCCAGTTGTCGACGTCAGCTTCTGCTGAGCGCCTGAAGACTGTCTGGCGAGTGGACATAGTACTGGTGGGATCTCCAGATCCATAGTCCACTAGAAACCCTCTGGTGGAGGAAGCTGGGAATACTGAAGAGATCATTGTAGTACGGCCCTTCACATGGCACATGACCATTTTGTGGGATGTTTTTATGTGGGTGTTTTAACACCACTGACAGTGGTGTGTTACTACCAGATGCTGAGGTTAGTTTTCAGACGTAAAGCACTGTAAGGGTCTTCCAGAGGCAGTTAATTTTGCCTCCTACTTTGTATGGCAGCAGTGAATGAGTTTTATCAGATCTAACAGCTACACCCATTTTTACAATTTCAATGGTCTATTGATTTTGTTGGTATATGCAAAAGAAGAATAAGCTTTTGAAAAGGTTTTATGATAACAGATGCTTTCCTTCTCTCTGCAACAGAGGAAGATAATAACGAACTTTTCCCAGTCTAGGCACCAATTTAGTTTTGTTAATTTGCTACAACCAGAAGAGATGGAACCTCTTTTTGGTGTAAACCAGGCTCAACTTTCCCGTTTGGGAAAAGACAGCCACCTTAATATCTTCTGAGTCCTTGACTCAGTTCTCCTCTGACTGCAAAGCATCATAAAGTGCTCCAATTAAATCATTATTTTGGTATCTGGGAATTACTAGGTCATGAAATCACTTCATTGCCTCTTTTTGTCTTTTTAGCTGACTACATCTGACAAAAATGAAGACAGAGAAGCCATGATAGCTGACTATATTTAAGTTTCCTTTCCACACTCCCATTCATACTGGGAGACTGGTTTGCACTGACAGCTGATACAGTGTTTAAAATCTTGGGAGACTGAAGAAGCTGGGCTCTATTAATCATTTTTTTTTTTTTTTAAAATATTTTATTTTATTTTATTTTATTTTATTTTATTTTCTCCAGAATATATGCATATTTACTCTAATCTTTGGATGATTATGTTCTCTGCAGAATGCAATGAAAGTGGCAGTGAATAATAATTACATAATAGTTTTTAAATTATCCCTACTGCTGACCACTGTGCTCTCTACTGTAGGAAGCAAACTGACTAGCATTGTGAATAATCTAGTCACTGCATATAGCTGTCTGTAGTTTTCAGAAACAATTAACCCAACTGGCTTCTTCATTACTCTTCTTGTAACATGGGAAAAGCTTCTTGTTATTCTGAACACTGAAAATATGAAGTCTGGAAACCTTCACAACTGCATTCAAACAGCAGACTGCATAGTTAAGAGCAGAAAATGCTAAATAAGACCTTTGCAGTATGAAATATTTCTCTTAACATTTGCCTGACATGTAAGATTTGGTACATTGATATGGAACTGGCACTTCTATGAGATTTCCTCTTGTCCCTGCCACAGTTGCCAGATTTGGCTGTCTGGTTTTTGACAGATTACACAGAGAGCTGGGTTTTAAATCCATTTGCAGCACCTGCCATTGATTTATTGCTGGTCATTTTACTGATATGGTCTCATTCTTTCAGGACACCTGACCTTTTTGAGCTTTACTGGTCCTACCTTTATGTATTAGTCCTTTTCCAGGAGGCAGTTTTTCATTTTTCATTGTTGTATTTCTGTAAGAGAAACTTGCTCTTGAAAAATAGGATTATATTGTATGGCCTACCCAGAATATTTCATACTCAGTTATTTTGCTCTTAGTGGCACTCAGTTATCTGAGAAACCATGAATAAGAGCTATAGATAAAAGGGAAAATAGAAAAAAAAATCAGGTTTTAATCTGGGCTTAAATCTAAGAGCCCAGGGCTCTTGAGTCTATAGGGTCTGACTTTGAATTTGTAACCACATTCTTCAAGTTCAGTGCCCTTCATGGCTGATGAAGGGGCTAGAAACCCCTTTAAGTTTTGTGTCTGTGCTTAATGTGTGGCACTACTGTGAAACATGATTATAAGAGAGAGACTTTATTATCTAACAAAAGTGTGCTTTTGGTTATTCAGTGACATACGTGCATAATTCAGTTACAGAAGTAAGAGTTGCTGCATTTAGTTTACCTAACAAGGCAGAGAGAGCACTGACAGGAGATAGTAAGTTGGATTCTAGCCCATCATCTTGTATATTACTAAAAATTTAGTTCTGTTTCCGGTTTTTCGTCTGTCTTGGCTATGCTCTGAAGACAGATGCCGTGCTCTATTGTATTGTCTATACTTCCCTAAGGCCACTGCATGTGCACACACTGAGTATGGCTGTCCTGGAGGCAGGCAACATGATTTATTTGGGACGGTGGTGCCCATGGTGGGGGACTCATTTCAGCCAGTTGAGTTTATAGAGTAGAAAAATTAGAAAAGTAGTTTTCCCTTTACAATAACACTTATTTGCTGTTGAAATCAAAATAAATGAGAATGTAGATATTTTATAGATATATAGATATATAAAATATAATACAATTATATTTTTATAGTTTTCTCAGAAAACAGATTGATTTACAAAAAACACAAGTAACAGTATATTTTGCTGAACATACTTGAAACCTCAGAAAAAAATTACTTGGATTTTGCCAATGGTCTTTTATGCAGGACAAAGAGGTTCCCATACAAA
>CM021797.1:64739861-64753149 GCA_011076525.1 Nettapus auritus | reverse complement strand
AGAATATCTTACAAGCCACAAATAAATTTTGCTTTTGTTTTTCTTGTGCTGATAATATTTCTTAAATTATTTACTGGACTAGGAAAATCTGCTTCAGAAAAAGGAAAAAAGTAGCAAATACTCTCATTCTAGTGTTCAAATGTATATATAACCTTAAAAGACTTCTAGAATGTCAGTGTTTTTAACTAAAATAATTTAATTTAAAAACTGTAAAAGAAACTGTTAACAATCTGTCTTTTAACTTTTATCCCATACATATTTTTAAGTTTTGTAGAGTAATACTTTCTGCTGGTATTACATTTTAGAAGAAAACACTAGATGGATATTTATTTCTGGGACACTAATTACTTCGTTTATAACAGATACCATTGCACTGCATTCTCAGCAATGTGCAAAGGCTCTCTTTTAAGCAAAGGCCTCCTTATACTTTAACAGCAATGTAGTCTATTTGCCTCCAGCTATGGCTGCATAGGACAAGAAGTGATTAGAACAAGCTAACAGAAATTCCAGTGTATATAAATATACAAGAAAAAGTGGCAGTATTCTATTCAGTTTTTGCTTTAAATGATGAATCATCCTTGAGGGGAGAAGGCTCAAAACAGACTGCATTTCCCTTGGGTGATAAGGAGTGTGTGAAAAAAGCATGTACTAACTTATTATATAACGATTCTAGACTGAGTCATGCAAGTACCAGTTACTTACTGATTATCATGATGTGAAATTGTCAAGCTGTAAACCATTGCAGGACTGTAGCTTTCCTTCAGTAATAACCATTCAGTTCCTCTGAAAGCAAAGTTTTAGTGGGCACAAATGATAAGCTAGTTTTATGCTGCATTGAAGAGTATCGCTTAAAAGCGATAGGAGGTTGAAGAGGTTACGCTTAAAAACTTTGTTATCCATCTTTCTTCCATGTTTGGGAAAAGAGAGTTTATGTCTGGTGGAAGAAGGGACAGGCAACTTAGGGAGAGTAGAAGGAAATTGCCAGCATATTCAGAGAAAAAATCAGGAAGGCCAAAGCTCAGCATGAGCTCAGCCTGGCCACTGTGGTTACAGATAAAAAATCTTTTGATAAATATATTAACAGTAAGAGGAAGGCCAAGGAGAATCTCCATCCTTTTCTAGACCCTGGAGGATAAGGAAACTGGGGATAAGGAAAAGGCTGAGGTTCTTAATGCCTTACATCTGTCTTTACTAGCTAGACCAATTATCCTCAGGGTACTCAGCCTCCTGACATGGAATTCTGGGATGGGGAGCAGAACCCCCCCACAGTTCAGGTAGAAACAGAGACTACCTGGACTGTCACAAGTCCCTGAGGCCAGATGGGATCCATCTGAGGATGCTGAGGTGCTTGTACTCTGCTCTTGTGAGACCTCACCACAGGTACTGTGTTCAGGTTTGGGCCCCTCACTACAAAAAGGACATTGAGGCCCTGAAGTGTGTTCAGAGAAGGGCTATGAAGCTGGTGAAGGCCCTGGAACACAAGTCCTATGAGGAGCAGCTGTGGGAGCTGGGGTTGTTTAGTTTGGAGAAGAGGCTCAGGGGAGACCTTACTGCTCTCTACAACCAGCTGAAAGGAAGTGGTTGCCTCTTCTCACAGATAACTGGAAACAGAACAAGAGGGAATGGTCTTAAGTTGTGCCAGGGAGATTTAGATTGGAAATTAAGAGACATTTCTTCTCAGAAAGAGTAGTCAGGCATTGTAACATGTTGCCCAGGGAGGTACTGGAGTCACCGACCCTAGTGTTGTTTAGGGAAAGGTTGGACATGGTGCTTAGGCACTTATTTTAGTGGGTGATTCTGGTGGTAGGGGGATGGTTGGACCAGCTGATCTTGGAGGTCTTTTCCAACCTTAATGATTCTATGATTTTATAATCTTCTGTCTACAAAATGGGCCTTCAGTAATTTGTTTGGTATATCCTGAGACCAAGCCTGACTACTTTTAAGCTTAGCTATTTACAGGCCAAATGGCTATGATGCATCAGATACTGATGGTATCTGGTTAACAATCTCAATTAAGGAAAGTGTGGGCTAGTATGATGAAATCAATCTCAAAGATCCATTAAACAGCAAGTCGTAAAATGCAGTCTTTCTCTTGACATCTTGTCACATATAGTGTGGAATGTAAGCATTCTGGGAATCTGACAGTCGTATTCTTTGGCATTATACATATGTACTGTGAAAAAGCCAGCATTTGCTGAAATATTTTGCTAAACTATGTGTTTATGTAATTTTATTTTATTTTTCTTCATCTGTAGTCTCCTGTGTTTTGCATGCTCTGGGTTTGCATGCCTAAAAAGCTAAATTGTCCCATGGATCATTGCTGTGAAGGGGGTATCAGTATTTCCAATGTTTTCTTTTTGTTCATTTGCATAGTTTAAAATGTTCACGTATTATAAGAAAACAAGAATATTGTATTAGTGAGGAAGTTTCCATAATTCTGGTGAATATTGCATGGGCTTGCCAACCTGACACCACAATGTGAAATTATTTACATAGCTCCAAACTTGTATTTTATGACTTATAAAGGGCAAACATACTGGAAAAAAAATAATCCTGTCTAGTGTTGACTAAACTATACATGATGTTCTCTTGGAGAATTACATGCAAAAATATATGATCTCAATAAAACTGAATTTTTATATTGGTGTCAGAGAAGTGACTGAGAAAGATATTCAGATTAGTTTGGCTTGGCATCGAGGAACCAGTATGTTTAAGTATGTTTCTTTTAGTGGCTTTATGAGATTAATGGGCCCTGTTCTGTTAAATTAATATATGATCTACTCAGACTTCATTTTTTTTTTTCACTATTGACAGCCACAATAAAATACATTTCAGTTTATTTTTACTAGCTAACATTGCTAAATCAGCATATCTTCTTGATAAAATAAACGAAAGTTTGTAATACACAAAGCATGTCTTGTGGTATAACACCATCAAGATATTGTGTTAAGCTAACATAAACTGAAAATCTTTAAGATGATGAAGTATATAATGATAAATTGAGTGGCTGCAAAAGCTTTTGCAGTACTTGAATTAAAAATACATATAGTTTTCAGGGAGTCAGCCAAGAGGAAACAAATATAAAGGTCAAAAAGAATTAGTGATGTTCATGAACAGACATTGACAGGCACTGTACGCTGTGTAAGAACATGGAAAGTGTCATTGCCCCTAACTCTCTTCAGAGTCTTACAAATCTTAGAAAACAGATGATTCATCCATCTTTTTGTTATTATGTAAGGGTCTGATGAAAGTTAAAAAAAAAACACATAATGCACTTATAAGAAAGACTATTGCAGTCTTTGTAGAGATCAGCTCACTTCAAATAGATACAATGCATAAAGCACCAAGCAGAAGTGTGTCCTTTCAGATCAACTGACAGAATAAGATTAGAGGCAAAAACACTTATGTAGAAATGTAGGCTGGTCAATGGAATTACAGGTTCTAAGCTGTGGAGTTGAATCTTTTTTCTACTAGAGGTGTGATGAGAAGAAGCCTCTCAGGACTGCTTAGTTAAAACCTTCTAGAATTTTTGGAATATATAATAAGTAAAATTGTTGGGTTTTCATGGTGAAAAACAACAACTCTCAATATTTTGGAAGATTTTAACAGAGCACTGCACAGGTTTCCCAGAGAAGTTGTGGATCCTTGGAGTTAAAAGCTCTCTGGATAGTGGCTCTAGGTGATTTGTATAGAGTAGGGTAGTTGAACCTGATCTCCAGAGGTCCCTGCCAGCTTCAACCATTCTGTGATTTTAAATGTGTCATAAAAAAATTTCTATATAAATATGAATAGAAATTATTGGAAATAGTCTGCTGCAAATTATAATGACATCTATATTTCCCTGTGGGCAGTTGCTGAAATAATTTAAGAATTTTGGGTGTCATTTTTTAAATGTCTTCCTCATCTTCTGTGTTTCTCACACAGCCAGTTCTAGATGGCTCTGCAGGTGGCCCACTGCAGGACACAACTGAGGCCATCAGCTGACTGTGTCGCATCAAAACACATCTAAGGAATGGTGATAAACACTGAGAAAAAGGAACAAGAAGACCAGACAAATGATAGGTGCTCCATGGTGGAACAGGCACACCCAAAGGAACTGTGCAGCCTGTGGAATCATACTGGAGAATGATTAAGGAATGAGCAACAAAGAAAAAGACTGAGAAACAAAGAGGAGCAGAGAGAAACTGATGTGCCCTGATCCCAGACTCCAGAATCACCCATGACTGATGGGACTGTGCATAACCTGTGGTGATGATGAGGCATATGGAGACAAAGAAAGAGGAAAAAGGGTGTCTAGAATGAAGCCAAGCCTGGGAAAGAGGAGGAAAGGTGTGTTTAAATGCTTGTCTTTTTTGTTTACAATATCCAGTTCAGTGATTAAAAGTTTAAGTCAAATACCCGGAATTGTGTCTGTTTTGCCTGTGACTGTAAACATCATGACCTTTTTTGGTTCCTGTTCTTACTTTCTTCTTGTCCCACTGGGGCAGAGTAACTAAGAGTCTGTGTGGGTGCTTGTCTTCCAGCTTGGCCAACCCACCACAATGTCATTGGTTGGCAATCAATTTGCAAAATTAAACTGTTCAACAGAAATTATATATATATATATATTATATTAAAAAAAATATAAATACAACCAGAAAATAAACAGAAGTTTTGAAAAACTTTGGGTGGTGTGTGAGAATAATATTTTCAGGTATTCTAGAAGGTCAGGATGCTGGGTTTTGTTGATTTACAAAGAATTAAAAAAAAAACTCAAAACCAAATCAACAAAACCCAACCAACAAAACCAACCAAACCAAAGAAAACAAACACAAACAAACACACTTATTGATAGGAATGTCAGTCCATTGAGAGCTACTGAATTCAATGTACATGAATTTCAGCTCAGGAAGTCTGTAAACATCAAAGGACTGGAGTCAGAGAAATAGGCTTTTCTAGTAACCTTTACCCATCCTCTTTCTAAGAGAGGCACTGTTTGGGTCTTTGCTCTGATCTGGTACAGTTACTCTTACTTTATTATCTAGTACAAGAAAACAGTAGAAGTAATTTACTTTACAGTAGGCTCACCTTTACAGCATCAGTGTTAGACAAGGAAAACAAAGTTAGAATACGTTAGATCAAAAGTAACAAATAAAAAAGGAAGGCATAAAATACCAGAAAAATATATATATATTTTTCTACCAATTTTCCACTGTTCTAATGCTTTTCTAAAGGATTTGTTAATCTGTTTGTATGACAGCAAGCACCTTTATTTCATTTCCCTTTCCCAGATGAAGGAGGCTAATTATCTTTCTAGTCTGCACTAAGGGCTGAGATTCAGTGTTTGTGTTTAGGAAGATTCTAGAGCTGCTGACACACCCCCTGGCAATCTCATGAGGAAAGGAGATAAGTTCAGACACAGCCTATAGAGCTCTTCTTGCCTATCTTCTCCTTCATCCAGTCATTGGCACTGAAACAGAGCTAAGCTGCAGTGAAGAAAGGGATAGGTACATACTGTTGAAGCTGGAAACAGCTCCTTCAGATACTTATACATCATACACAATGCATGCTGAAATGTGAATTGTGCAGCATTTGCTTTTGAATGAAAACCACAATGCTGCATCTTCCTACACATTGTAAATCTTGTGTAAGTATCCCAATAAAAAAAGATGCTTGTATTCATATAACAAGAATTAAAATGTGATTCAGCCTCCATTAAATACTTAGAATATATTTATTTTTAAATTCTATCTGAATCTTATGATTAAGAAGCCACCCTTTAATTTTAAATCCTTCTTTTTTAAACTCATATTTCTCTATGCTCCATATTGATTCCACATAAATAAGAGTATTAAAATCAATGGAAGTGTGCATAAACAGTTTTTCTAACTTTAGTGAGACACCAGGTTTAATTTTATTCTTAGATATTATTCTATTTCTTGATTCAGAGTAGAGTGTTTTTTAATAAAAATGAATTTCCATTATACTATTTGAGAACCAAAAAACTGATACAGCTTTGCTTAATTTGCTAGTCAAGCAAAAGCTCTAGACATTTATGACATTTAATGTCTTCAGCATGGTGTTATCTGCAGAATGATAGTAGTTGTCTATATGTGGAAATATGGTTGGTACAAAGTTGTGTATGTGGTTGTGGAAATATGTTTGGCTGTTCAGCCTGCAGAGGAGGTCTCTGGGGTGACCTTATTGTGGCCTTTCAGTACTTGAAGGGAGCTTATAAAAAAGATGGAGAACAACACTTTGCTCAATCAGATTTGGACAGGATGAGGGGGAATTGTTTTAAACTACGAGAAGGGAGATTTGGATTAGAGGTTAGGCGGAAGTTCTTCACTCAGAGGGTGGCGAGGCACTGGAACAGGTTGCCCAGAGAGGTTGTGGATGCCCTGTTCCTGGAGGTGTTCAAAACCAGGTTAGATGAGGCCCTGAGCAACCTGTTCTAGTGGGTGGCATTCCTGTCTATGGCAGGTGGTTCGTAATTAGATGATCTCTGAAGTCCCTTCCAACCCAGGGCATTCTATGACTCTATGATTAAAGTACAATACACTTTTGGCAGCTGGTATAATGTCAGGAATGTCCCATGATACAAATATGACTAGTAGATATTTGACTCATCCTTAGCTGACTGTCTTGTTGACATGTTCTGCTTGACCTGAGTTATTTACTGTTCTTCAGAAGTTATATAAATTCCTCAAAATAGATATTCAAACTCTTGTTTAAAATTAGGGCAGATTAATATCTTTAAATAAGAACAGCAGTGTGTTTCCATAGCTACAGTACTGTTAACACAATCTTACTCAGATTCTCAAAGTTAAAATCTTATCATTGTTTTTAATAACAGAGCATTGTTTTTGTTATTTGCTCATTCTCTGACAGAAAGTCGTGGAGTTGTGAGTGGTCTTTAATTCAAAACATAAACAATGAAACTACAAACAATTACTGTTTTGTCGTTTTCCCCCCTCCCCCCCTTCCACTTTTAAGCAAGCAGGCTAGACGCTAGTAGTAAGCTAAATCTAAGGGGCATCCTTTGATTAACGTAAATACTAAACAGGCAAATGCTATTGCACCCTCTGCAAAGTGAAGAACATGGGTAACAGAGTGATAACTTGGTGGAAGGAAGTGAGAATGTTGAGCTCCTTCCTTCTAATTGAGTCTGAGACAAATAAGGCCAAGAGACTACAGAAGCATAGAGAAAAGTTTCAGTAGTGGGTTCTTACTGTTCACCTTATGGATGTGCTAAAAACCCATTCTCCCAAAGATTGAGTTCTGCCTGTGCCTGGTGCTCAACTTCCTTGAATGTGGGAGCTCTTGGTTCTGGGTAGCTGCATTAGAAGCAAAACATTGAGAAGGAGAATATGCTGGGAAACCGTATTCAGATTCCACAGTTACATGGCAACATAGGGGTACAAGTCAACATGTTAATTCAACAGTACTGGATTGGTGGTTTTTTTTATTATTATTATTATTATTTTTAATTTTTAATTTTTTACTTTGATGAATATTTAATTACCATTGGCAATTGGCAGACTGACTGGTATTTATTGCAGTCTATACAGTCTTTTCAGTCATGGAATACACACTGATAATGACCTGTATGGCATCTACTTTCCATATCCTCCTGTTCAAGTTATTCTTTTCCTACCTCTGTTAGTGATCAACACTATAATGTTGAACAACTAACAAAATATGGGATGGTGAAGACATAGTGCCCACAGAAGTTGAAGGTGGGGATGGTCAAGTCATGACTGTTAGTTGGCAAAGAAATGTACTGAAAATTGACAGCTGCAAAAAAGGCATCAGGGATGATCTGCAACTCAGTGGGGAGAGTAAGGAACCAGTCCTTGTGCAGAAAACCTCCTGTATGTCTGATTTGAATGTAGTGTGCATGTTGCAGATTCGAATTTGAATGTGCTTGAATAGTTGTAAGGTCTTATTGCACTCCCTAGTTCTTTGCTGGATATCACAAGCTCTGCTGCTGACAGAACTCAGAGGAAACACTCTGCATTACTCTGTGTATATTTGGCTCACACATATACAGAGATTCACCAAAAAAACTCTGCAGAGTTCCCTAGAACTTGCTGTCCCTCTGAAGCCTTGGCAGAATGTAGATTTCATTGTTGCAGATGAAACTCCATCAGATCCAAGCAGCACATATGGTAAAATACGCCAGCTAAACCTTTTATAAATTACATCAATGTACTTGTGTCAAGAAAATTGATTTCTCTCTAGTAATGACATATGATACAGAAAGGAGAACTTTTATTTCTTGCTTATGTAACATTGTTTTCAATTAGCAAGGTCCAGATGTTCATGTATTTCAAAGGCATCTTTACATTCTTTTGGGCTTCTTATTAGAAAACGCCAGTGGTTTATGTTCCAGAAACCTTTTTCTCCTCCTTGAAATTTAGGTTATATTGACTGGATAGCTCTTGATTTGCATCCCAAAAGATTTATTTGTTGTTCACATGTATAATTTTGTTATAACATTATGCACATGTAAAGTCCTTTTGGCATAATAGTCTTGTCTTGTAATGAGAATCATTTCTTCAGGATAAAATTCATAGGTCGTATCCTTCCTTCCTTCCTTCTGTGATTGTCAGGGTTTTACTTCTTGCAGTAAAGCCTTTTTTTTTTTTTTTTTTTTTACTTGGGGTAATTTTTTGGTAGTATATTTTTGTAGCATACTCTCAGGTCTGGGTAGGTACATACTCTAAACAACTTTTATGTATGTTAATGACTTCATTAGTAGCCATCAATGAGCTTAAGTTACTTGGACAAAATCTTACTAACAAGCTAAGATTCAGGGAACTTTCATAAAAAATACAATAAAATTAATGAGTCTTTCACTTGAAAGTTGCAAGAAATAACTATTTGGGGATGTATAAGAACTTTTTTTCTTTTTTTTCTTTTTTTTCTTTTTCTTTTTCTTTCAGATGTTCAAGTGTATTTTTGAAAACTTATATAAAATTTTTTACCTCCTTTTGATTCCATGAGAAATCTCCAAGATCAATTAACAGCTGGGCTTTTTAAAATGAGGGCTTTATTTATTTATTTATTATTTTTTATTTTATAATTACTTGACTTATATCTGATTTCTTTTAATCTGGTCAATGTTATTATTGATATTATTGATATTATTATTATTATTATTATTATTATTATTATTATTATTGGAAATGATCTGGGAAAGACACATCTATTGGGACCAGATGGTTGGGATTCATAACAAGGTGCCACAGGAGGTCATTTATCCTAACAAACCTGCAAACAGCTCACCTCTTGTTCAACCCAAGTGTTAAAATGAGGACAAAGCCATTGCTAAACTTACTTAGCCAGGCATTTTTCACTGAGAGGGAAGTCATACAGGAGGTTTGTGTAACTTAGGGCAGGATTAGTCTAATAAATTCCCAGACTGGTTGTTTCTTGTGAGGAAGTAAGGTGTTGAATGTGGGCTCTGAAGCTATTTTTAGGCAGTATTACATATATCGAGTGCAAGAATCATGTCTAAACTAAGCAGCCAGCAGCTGTTGTTTTTTTTCTATTATTGTGACCAGAACTTGTCAGCACTTTTGTGGCAGTATTATGCAATTTGATGTTGAAGATGACAATATACAGGTGCCAGAATATTCCTTTTGTTAAGGTGTCACCCAGTAATTTTTTTATCAGAATGAATCTGAAGTTAGACAGTTCCTTTGCTATGAATTTGGTGTCAGTTATTCAGTAAAACAATGTTTTAATTGACAGCCTGAGTGGATGGAATTGCAGAGGTGTTCTTTGATGAAATGGCTGCCTTGCATTTTGTTATGTCACCAGAGATCTTTACTGAAATGACAGCTTTTTCACCTGGAACATTGCTGATTAACTCTAAGCTGCAATAATTGCTCTGGCAGTATGAAAGACATGAAATACAAAACTAGACATTTCTGTACCAGATTTCATTTGAAATGAGAAATATTGTCAGCCTCTGATTACTTTGAGATAAGAAGGAACTTATAGCCCAGTATTTCGCTGAAGTACATCTGTGCTAGAAAAAAGATTATCTTAAAATCAGGTGTCAAGTATATACACTGTATTCATGTAGATAAAACAAAAAACTGGGCTGTAAATGCAAATATTTCTAGAGACTAAACACCATCATTAATTATTTTTGCCTTTATATTAAGTCATACTTTATCAGTAGACATCTTACATTTTACTGTTCTTGGTAATATTCTTGGTCAGATCATGGCTGCTTTAATGAACTAAGAACTAAGACATTTTTCATTTACACAGTAAAAACAATAGGTTGTATATTATATATTAGTACTGAAGAGATGTCTTTTTTTTTTTTTTTTTTTTTTTTTTTTGGAGCAATAATTTTTTAAATGAGCTGGAAAATATGCTGTGCCCCAAGGATGAAATGAAACAGTCATTAGTTTCAGGCAAGGTGGTACAATGTTTATCTTCTGATAACGTATGCCATGAGGTACATATTCTTTGTCATTTAGCAATATTTAAGGTTATTCTGATAAAATCTGGGGTAATCCATTATATATTGTTTTATTTTTTATTGGAAAATAATATGCCTGAAGTAACAGCTATACATATGCACACATTTCAATTTTAGTCAGAAGCAAGATTTAATCAAACAAATAAACAAAAAACAAAGCATAACAAACATCTTTTTAACTTTTCAGTATCTAGGTCCAGTAAAATTCTTACTAGAATAAGGTAAATAAGGTAAGTTTTTCTTGGCAGTGTGATTGTGTCCTCAGAACAGGTACAGGCAAAAGAACAACAAAGTCACTGTCTGAAAATCAGATGCACTAATGTCTGGCATCTGTAGCACGCCACTGGAATGAAATGAAAGAAAGGTATAGCAACTAGCAACAGGACTTTCTTGGCTTCAACTTTAAAATAAGAGGAAACTGAAATAATTTTCTGTAAGGCTGAAATTCATAAGGTACTGCAGTAAGGGATAGAAAATAATAGTCACTGATAGACAGCTTTTGTGATGATATATCAGAAATTAGTGATTTCTGACCTTGAGAATATGAGAATAACCTGAAAACCCTTTTGTAAATCTCACATTTTCCATTCAGCAGTATGAAGAGACAGGATTATACTCTGCATGGGTGACACCCTGTACTTAATATGTCAGGCCTAGCTGCAAGCTTTTTGCCTGGTGTTGAATCACTTTAGCTATAGTAGATTTAGTAGACCATCACCAGTTTAAACTAATTAAAGTTCTTTCTATTATGTGCATACCTGGGAAAATTTCCATGGATGTCTTCAGTATTGCTGTGGATGTAAAGTAACAGATTGCCCCAATATTTTCAGAAGCATATATATATATAATATATATATATATAATATATATATATATATATTTCCTGACGCATCCATTCACAAAAGACTGAGATAAAAGATGAAGGAAACAACAAAATTGCAAATCACTTCAGAAAGATGTATGTACAAAAGAATGTCAAACAGTGACTGCAAGATGCTGGGCCGTTGCTGTCTCTCTTGAGGTAACATCTTTTGGACTTCAGTCTTGGTAACTGACTTTTTATGGAATTTCTTTCATTTTCAGCCTGTGTACCTACATATATCTGAGTACAACTTTCCAGATGAGAGTAGCAGAGTATATATATTATTTTCTTCTTGGGCTTCTCCTTGGAAGTGGACTTCTCAACTGGTCTGATGTTTGCTGCTTTAATGTCCTTTATTCTTTGTAAAGTGAACACCTTCCCAGTTTGTTCTTGGCAGTTGAACTCAAGCCAGAAACATAATTCAGAGCAAATTGTTCCCTCATTCTTCCTTTACAAGCAGAGGGTTTAGAGATTTACAATTCTGTTGTGATCAAGCAGCTACAACATGAAGGATCAGGTCTGTGCTTGGGGAAGGAGACAGCTACAGAGCTGACAAAGTGAGAAAAAAGAAGATATTTCTTCATTGCTACCTCTTTAGCTCTTAAATTATAGCAAGAGACTCACACAGTATTTTTAACAGTGCTGTCAGTTAGCACTCCCAGAAAGATTGTTTGCAGGTCCCTAAATGTAGAATTCATGAGGCAGGCCAAGGAAGTCTTCAAATTTACGCAGTACACAAGGGTGCCGTGTTAACTGTGCACTGTGAACAGTAACAACCGTGTTATTGTTGAAACTGAAAAATCAGTTTGAGCTGATGAAAAGGAAAATGGATTGCCAACATTTATTAACAGCTTTTGTGCATAAAATGAAATTAGTTTGCAAATCTGGGTGTAGATATTAAGAAAGTGATGTGAAGTCCAGCTGCTCTGTTCAAGTACCTGCCAGCTTCTACATTTTTTTTTTTTTTTTTAATTTTTTTTTTTTAACCTTTGCTGTCTGGCGTGATGTGATTACCACTTTTCTTCGTTGTTATAGTCTCTGCCTGCTGGTCTCTTGTTGTCTCTTTTATATGCCTATGACCTTTACCTGAAGGGTGCATTGCTGATGCCCATTGGCCATTATATGGTCTTGGTAAATACACCACATCAAGAATCTATTACCATCCTTCAAACAGACCTATGTAAATACACTGTACTTCAGAAATTACTGCTAAACCCCCGTGATCCCTAAGAATGCCTCCTTTTGCATTGTCAGCTTGAGCGGTATTGTAGTAAGAACTGGGTTTTAGGAAGCATTTTGCCGTATTACTGCAGTAGACTATGTGGAAGGAGAATTCATTTCAAGGTGGTGATTGGGAACTCAACAAGAAGGGATTACCACATTGCCGAACATGTGACCAACAAATATATGCATTGCATGGTGTTGGTGTTAAGGTGGCAGAGAACATGTTTTTACCTTGGTGGGCTGATGTTTCACAGCACCTACCTCGCAGCAGCCATACATGCTCACCTCACCCTTGTGTGCAGCATGTAAGAGGGCAGCACCTGCTGCTGGTATGGTGCGTTGTTTCATGTGCTGCAGAGAGCATGGGCAACTGTGCAGCAGTAAGCTTTCTCTTACTTACATTTTCTCCATTCGTCTCATGGTAATTTGATTGCAAGATGTGTCCTGCAGACATTTATTAGGTATTTCACAATACTTGTTAATGTTTATTTATTTATTATTATTATTATTATTATTATTATTATTATTATTATTATTATTATTTTATTTTTTTGGTATACAATCATTTATTACCAGGTTTGGTGGAACCTGTTTCTTTGCTTTGGGCAGCTAACAGCAATAGTACATGCTAAATTCTACGTAGCTGCTGTCAGCCAGCTGTCAGCATTATGCTTACAATTTTAACAACTACATTGATTTGGTTACTGGTTCTAGTACAT
>CM021797.1:64688773-64709541 GCA_011076525.1 Nettapus auritus | reverse complement strand
TTTTTTTTTTTTTTTTTTTTTTTTTTTTTTTTTTTTTTTTTTTTTAAGATCAAAATAAACTTTAAAAAGAAGTTCCAGTTATTCAGTGAATCTGAAATTCATTCCCATTGCATGTTAGTCAGTCTAGTAGGTTGACAGAACACCTAAGAGATTTAGATAAATATCTCCTTAGCTGGATATAATAGTGAATACAATTAATAATAATAGAAATGTCCTACTAAGGTTGCATTCCAGTGGCTTTTGTGACTTTCTCTAGTGCTGGAGACCATTAAAGCAGAACAAAAACTACCCTAAACTCTATAGCAGTCCTACACACTTCAAAAAGCTGCACCCAATAGTGTGGCACTTTATCATGTTTCCTGCTCTGGAAACATAAAACGATGAGCTTCCGAGTAGTTTTATAAATATCTTTCACTGTCTGATGTTGTTTCTGCCTGCTCTTCAGTGAAGCTCTGTAATAGAACAGGACAGAATATCCCAAGTTGGAAGGGGCCCTCAAGGATTGAATACAATTCGTGTCTTCATGCTCCATGAATACCTAAAAATTAAACTGCATGTCTAAGAGCACTGTACAAACACCAGCAGGCTCTATGCTGTGACCATTTCCCTGGGGAGCATGTTCCAGTGCCCAACCACCCTCCCTGTGAAGAACCTGTTTCTTATACCCCACCTGAACCTCTCCTGACACATCTTCACACTGTTCCCTGGGGTCCTGTCGCTGTTCCCAGAGAGCAGAGCTCAGCACCTGCCCCTCTGCTCCCCTTGTGAGGAAGCTGTAGGCTGCCACGAGGCCTCTCCTCAGCCTCCTCTTCTCTGGGCTGAACAAACCAAGTGACTCCTTATAAATCTTGCTCTCTAGACTCTTCAACATCTTTGTTGCCCTCTTGCCCTCCTTTGGACACTTTAAGAGTTTCATATCCTCATTCTATTATGATGCCCTAAACTACACACAGTACCCAAGGTGAGGCTGCAGCAGTGCAGAGTAGAGCAGGGCAACCCCTTCCCTTGACCAGCTGGCAGTGCCATACTTGACGCACCCCAACATATGGTTGACCATCCTGGCTGCAAGGGCACACTGTTGACTCATATTCAACTTGTCATCAACCAAATCCCCCAGATCCCTTTCCGCAGGTCTGCCTTACAGCCTCTTGTCCCCTGGTCCTTAAGTATAGCCAGGGTTGCCACTGCCCAGGTACAGAATCTGGCACTTTCTTTTGTTAAATTTTATTCAGTTTATAAGCTCTCTAAGCCAATCCCTCTATTCTATCTATTAATTTCTGCAAGGCTCTCCTCTACTCTCAAGGGAGTCAACAGCTGCTCCTAATTTAGTGTCACTCACAAACTCATTTAGTACACATTTGAGGCCTGCATCCAAGTCCTTTATAAAAACACTGAAGAGAACTGGCCATAAAATGGAGCCCTGGGGAACATCACTCGTAACTGGCCACCATCCAGTTTTAACCCCATTTAAAATAACCCTTTGAGCCTAACCCATCAGCCAATTGTTTACCCATCATATTATGTATTTGTCTAGCTGTATGCTGGACATTTTGTCCAGAAGGATACTGTGAGAAACAGTATTGAAAGCTTTTCTGAAATCCCAGAAGATTACATCAGCTGGCTTCCTTTAGTCAGCTAGATGGGTAACTTTGTAACTAAAGGAAATTAACTTAGTTAAACAGGACTTTCCCCTCATGAACCTGTGTTGGCTGTGACCAATGAATGTGTTTTTCAATAACTCCCAGAACAATCTTCTCCATGCTTTTACCAGCCACTAAAGCAACACTAATAGGTGTGGAATTACCAGGGTCTTCTTTCTTGCTTTTCTTGAAATCTGAAACAACATTTTCCAGTTTCCAGTCATCTGGGACCTCTCCTAGAAATGAAGGTCTCTCTTGTAGCTCAAGGCCTTGACTACATCACAGGAAAGCTTGTAGTTTGTAAATAGTGTTTTTTATTAGCTGTTTCATACAGCATCTCTGGAAGTTCTCTTCCATATTAGAAAGTAGCGTAGCTGTTAGGTGTTGCACTGAGTTGTGAAAAATCTTAGCATTACACCAAAAGTGTTCACAATGTAAATAATTAATCTGGATAAAGTGCTTTATAGGAGAAAATACAGTGAAAATCTAATGTTCATTTTCATTGTTTGTGTCATATCTTGAGTTGTTTAGCCATTACTGAAACAATTCACATTGATGCTATAAATATTTTGCTTAGGTAGTGAATGACTAAGAAGTGCAAATTTTGGCCTTTTTTTTTTTTTTTTTTTTTTTTTTTTTTTTTAATCTCTCTTTTATGGGGAATTTAATTAACATTGTTGTAATTTGATATGCTATTCTCTTTTTGTGCTATAAGATACTCCAAAGGAGTATCTTAAAGGCAATATAAAGTAAAATGAATGTCACATAAAACATCTAAACACTTCCTTCTGTCTAATGTACCAAAACATTGTGCATCCAGAGTAGATGTGGAAAACCTAACACTGAAGCTTAGAACTATGAAAGTTCTTTAATGATTGCTGTTATGCAACTTCAGAAATTTAATTCCTCTCGTAGTTACACAATTATTTCTTACTATTCTACAGAATGCACAATACTTTCTGTACCTAAGACATCTCTTGTGGTGATGTCAGGAAGTACTTTGATTCACAAGTCACATGAAATCAAGGTCACCTTCTATAGGCTCATAGTGCTTGTTCTTTCTTATTTTGGAGGCTGGGCTGATTTAACAGAACTTAATTGTCATCATTTCATTATCTGTTGTCATGAGGCTGATGTATTCCAGAAAATAAAGCAGCTAAAGTAGACATCTACAGGGTGTTTGGGAGAGGATGATGTGGAGGTAACCAGTTTTAGGAATGACAGAAGGACATGGCCCATTCCTACAAAGATTTGTAAGCACCTTTGAACAATATGTGTCAGCTTGAACCCTGACTGGAAGTGGCCTGCCATGGTTGTGGTTGTGTGTTGCCCAGCTCTTTGCTGCTAAGCACACGTTTCTCTGCAGTGGCTGAGCCTGAAGTCTCTATCCCACCCTTTCCAAAGAAAAATGAATAAATAAACAAATATATATATATATTTTTCTGCAGCTGCTTTTGTTTCAACACGTCTCCCAAGGAGCTAATTATTTTATTGACACCATTTTTCTAGTTCCTCACATTTTACTTTCTCTTCATCATACTCTTCTAATTCCTTATCCAAGAGTGCATTTCCACTTCTCTGCTGGCAGCTCCACATGAAATTTTCCAATGCAGTCTCCGTTCCAGACTCTCTTGTGCTCCTTCAAATGTTTCTGTTTGTATTGCTGATTTCCTCCTCCCTGCAAATTGCACAGCTGGTGTGCTTGTTCTCCCACTGTTAGATCCAGCACCTTTGAATCTGTTTTTTAACTTCTACTTACTCCTCAATGGAAATTTCTCATGCTGAACTCTATCTTCCTTGCAGATCCCATCTCTCTGTAAGACAGGCAGTTTTAAGGTGAGAAATCATTAGGCTGTAGTACTGTTATTTCTCTCCTGTCCTGTCCTGTCCTGTCCTGTCCTGTCCTTTTCTCTCTCCCTCTCCATATTGGCAGTATTTGCCATCATTGGAACACATAAGTAATATTGGTTGTCACAGGAATGTAGCTTTTCTGTGTACCATGAATCCTGGGAAAAATTAATCATGCAGCTAGGTACAGAAGTCATGTTAGTAGTCACTAACATGATAAGTAAGGCAATGTACATAGACACTCAAAGTGGCTGTAAATATCAACTAAAGCAAACAAATTACTTAACTTCCCCATAATTACAACAAACCCATCTCAGTTTGCATTCTGATATTCCCAGCATTGTTCACATATCATTCAGAAAACTAGCATTGAAATGGTATTTCTGTGGCTGGTTCAGCACATTTAAATTTCCTTTATAAATGTAAAAATACAGTTTGGTTCACTATTGAAATTCTTGATACTTTTCCTCTGCTGCCATTTTTCTCTTTTTTATTTTTAATTCATTCTTCTTCTGCTTAAATTATCATAATTGATCCTGAATCTCCCCTCCACAATTACCAGGCAGGTATACTTCGTTATGTAAATCATGCCCTAGTGTCAGTCTGAAAAAAATATTATAAAGCATTTCTCAGGGTAGTTAAATAGCTTATCCTCCTGCTGGACTGTGTGTAACAGACTCAGCACTGGGGAGGGATGTGAACACTTACCACACAATATTAAAATGAGGTTTAGGGAATATTTCTTCTTCTTCTTCTTCTTCATTTTTTTTTTTTTTTTAAATTTATTTACTTATTGAGAAAAGATTTGTGATATTTTCAAGACACAGCCATCTACTTGGATTATATTTTTGTAGTCAAGTCTTCCTTATGATTTGTATTATATACTTAGATCTGAAATGTTTATGTCAGTCTCTATGCAGAATTCTCTTCTACTATATTTGTCTTTTGTAGCTTGTCTGTGTGTGTCAAAAAGGCATTCAGTCTTACGCTTAGTATAATGATTTTTTCCCACTGACTTGATAAGTATTTTAACAGATATTCTGCTGTAATTTTCCTCTATTACTCAACTGGATGAACTGACGGGAAATTGCAAAACGTGACACAACAGAAGTTTTTCCTTTCGGTTTTATTACATTGAATATTTCATATTTCTTTGAATATTTCATCTTCTTTTTGTACTTGCAGAATACTGTATCAGGATACAAATGAGCTTTGCATTTTTCTGCCTAAGCAAATGTGATAATTCTCAGCATCAAAATGAAATCTAATTATTGGCATTATTGTTTAATTACATGGAAGAGTGATTCTACTGTATCTTTCCATTATGTTTAACATATTGTTAAATTAAGTTCTGAGATATCTTTTATCACTGGAAAAAAAAAAAAAAGTATGGAATAGAAATCACCTAATTTAGGAAGACTATCTCAATGTAATCTTCAGACACCATGTGGAATGATTTGAATATAATTATATTTGCTACTATTAATAACGCCAAATGATAATAAGACATAAATGATTAGAATGAAACTACATTGTGCCCCATACATATCCCCATGGGAAGAAATTGAAGTAGGAGAAGAAACAAGCCGTGTGAGAATGTACCTATATTCTGAACAGTTTAACAGATACATGATGTTAGAATTTGAGGATATGTTTTGGACAGTTCTTTCAAGAAAGTTTAAAAAGGAACTGTCAAAGAACATACTTAGTAGCCTAACCCTTCAGATACAAAACTGCCAGTTAAAGGTTCAGCAGCACAAGCCAATCCTGCCTCTTGCTAAAAAAAAAAAAAAAAAAAAAAAAAAAAAGTTGTTCATATCCCCAGTTACTCTGTTGGTGAAAGCAGCAGCAGCATCAGTCTAAAACAAACATCATATCTGAGGTCTTAGCTATTGGATGACTCAATAGAATTGACTGAACAGGAAGCTTCTGACTGTCCTACAGAAGCTGAAAATATCTGAAGTCTTCAAAGATGAAGCAAAGCTGGAAAAAGTTCTCCTTCATTATTCCTGTAATAAAGACATGGCAGGTGCTTCCTGAAAGCCTGGGGAAAGCAGAGGTAAAAGGAGTAGAAAGTAGGAAGTAGGCTTGTTCTAGGCAATAAAGTGCAGGAGGAAGAAGGTGAAGAAGTTTTGGGAAATGAAAGAGTGCCAAGCTAGAGAAGTGAGAAACTTCTCTTAAATAAGGAAAGGAGCAAAAAACACCTTGTTCCCATCCACCCTCTTCCACTTCCTCCCCCTGAGCAGCACAGGGAACAGGGGAATGGGGATTGCAGTCAGTCTATATAACTTCATCTCCGCTGCTCCTTCTCAGTCACTCTCTGCCCTTGCTCCAACATGGGGACCCTCCCATGGGATGCTGTCCTTCCTGAACTGAGCCTGCAGGGGCTGCCCACAGGCAGCAGCTCTTGAAGAACTGCTCCAAATATTGGTCCATACCATGGGGTGCATCCATCAGGAGCAAATTGCTCCAGCAGGGGCCCCCCACGGGTGGCAGCTCCCCCAAACCCCCTGCTCCTGTGTGGGCTCCTCTCCACGGGCTGCAGCTCCGGCCCAGGGTCTGCTCCTGTGGGGGCTCTCCATGGGCTGCAGCCTCCTCCAGGCCACATCCACCTGCTCCAGCAGGGGCTCCTCCACCCATGGGCTGCAGCGTGGAGATCTGCTGCATGTGGGACCCATGGGCTGCAGGGGGACAGCCTGCTCCAGGGCCACTGAGGCCTCTCCACAGACCACAGGGGAACTGCTGCTGTGTGCTTGGAGCACCTCCTGCCCTCTTTCTGCACTGACCGTGGCATCTGCAGGACTGGTTCTCCATTTCTCACCCCCTTCTCTCTCCCAGCTTCTGTTCTCAGAAGTGTTTTTATTTATTTATTTATTTTTTTTATTTATTTTTTTTTTTTTTCCCCTTTCTTCTCTCACAGAGGCACAAACAACATTGCTTATTGGCTTGACTCTGGCCACCAGTGGGGCCCTTATCTAACATGGGGAAGCTTCTGGATTCTTCACACAGTAGCCATCTCTATGGCTCCCTGCTACCCAAACCTTGCCACATACACCCACTACAGATGGTCAATATATTTTTGTTACTCATCTTTCTCAGTGACAAGTGGTTTCTAAAATCCTAAGCACAAGCATGTTGTTTCTGAAATACGTGTTAACCCAAATGTAAATCTTACATGCTTAAATAGCATAATCAAAAACAAACAAACAAACAAAACCTTAGATAAGGTAGGATGGTTGTAAGACTTTTTCATGTTAATCTGAATATGAAATTAATACAAATAAGAAAAGTGTCAAAGCTGTAGGTGACTTGTCTAAGATTTAGAATTCAGGTTGAGTTAATAAATCCTCATTTTGACTGTTGTCTAAATCCTCACTCCCTAAAACTGAAAATGTTGAGAGAAGAGATTCCCCTGTGAAACTATTAACCATATTGTCAAAAGTAGAATCTCCCATTTAAAATTAATGCTTTTTTCTTCCTATGTCTGTGTTACCACAACTCTCTATAGCACTATTTTTCCCCTTTTAGGGATATTCTCTTAAGGCTTCTCTTTCCTTCCAGGTCCACATTTCCATGCTGAACTATTTTACACTTCAAAAATTCTGCAAGGTCAGGAGTGGACCTTGCAGCATTAGGATAGCTATACAGATGCATTGGGTCTTTCTTATCTGGTCACTATATTATCTCCATCAAAAAATCATGGAATTGACAGTAAATAAAGCTTTGACCTAAAGGGTAAAAACAATTACAATTATATTAATTTCAGCCTTTCTTACTTTGGTGGTATATCTCAACATGTACCTAGAAGGATCATTAGATGTATCCTTGCATCTAAATTCAATGATTTACTACTTTGTAGCTGCTACTATTGTTAGTACACTGGACCAATGTAATCATGGAATTGCTTAAGCTTTGTGCATCTACATTCGAAATGAGAAGATGTAGAGCTATCAAAATGCAGTGAGATAGAGTCACAGTGTCAAAATCTAATCCTTGGAAGTGTTTGTCCTCCAAAACTTAATTGTGCCACATTCAAAGTGAGAGAATAATACAATGGGAGAGCACTGTTTTTTGGTAGTCTGAAAAACCTGGTATTTTCCAGACAAAATTGGCCAAATCATTGAGTTTTATATGCATTTAAATAGAAATCTTAACTTCAATGAGGATATGAATGATTGGACTCTTCTTGCAAGCCTGGAAGGTCTTGGCTGTCAGTATTTAAAGGGCATTTCATAACAGAAATGTATCTAGCCACAGGACATTAAAGACACTCAAAGGTGTAGCTTATTAGTAACCTTTTTTTTTCCCCATGAGCTGTCAACCTTTACACAAGAGAGAGAGAGAGAGAGAGAGAGAGAGAGAAAGCGCATTAGACTCATTCCTCATTCATATATAGAAGTGTGAATATTTCTGAATCTTAAAAGTGGCAAGAGATAATTTCAAAATAACAAGAATGAAGATTTGAGGCACAGAAATTCCACATTACTCTACAACTGCAAACAGGAAAATGAGAACTTCTAACCTCTTTTTAAAATGCATTTATCCATCTGGCTATTAGCACTGATAGCAGCTTATATAATAATCATGCATTTTCCCTGAAAAATGAATGATGTTAAATGAACCCTTCCTTGGAGTTTGACAACCTTCATGGGCACCCTACTGGAAGAACATATTAACTATAGATTGAAAGTGATGTACTGCACTGCAAATGATGCAAGTTTCTTAGCTACATCTTTTGAAAGAAAAATTAAGAGAGATGATTATTCTAGTAGACTACGAAAAAGACATAGACTTTGAAAGTGACTGAAGTGATGACTAAACCACCATAATCCAATTTAATTCTAGTGCTAGGTAGTCTTTTGCACTGTGAGATAGCTACATGTTTAAATACAGTTCATTATTTGTCATAGATAGAATACCATGTTTTTCTTTCCAGATTTCATTATCATACTTTTTTATACATATATTTTTATATTTCTTAAAGATTTATTTATTTATTTATTTATTTTTCTGGAATTGCCAAGAAGCATTATAATTCAGCTTGAATTAATAAACTTACATTCATAGTATTCAATGGAATTTTAAGTACCTGACTTCCTTTCATTTTACTAGAAGTTAGAAGATGGTGCCACTGCAAGTTTGTGCTTTCTGTGTTTTAATGATCATGAGAATGAATAGGACTGGATTTTTATGGGTGGTCATTATTCAGTGTGCAACAAAAATTATCAGTGTGTCTAAGGGTTTTACACAAAGCTGGAGTAATAACAGTCCTGAATCCCTGTGTCTTTACTGTGAGAAGCACTGTCACAGAAACAGAACAGAGGACAAAGTAGGCAAGAAAGCAAAGTATGAGAAAATATGTAAAATGGTAGAACATTTGGGACTGTGGTGGAGGTTTTGCAGAACTCAGTGCATTTAGTTTGCAGCTTAGCTTCCTGAACATCCTTTTCTGGGAGATAAATAGCTTAAGACCTTGCTTTTGTTTAAGGAACAGATTGTGTTCCTCATGACTTGAAGCAATATTTTCAGGAAGATATTTAATCAAAGGGGAAAGTGGCAAACACAGAGAGAATGTATTAATTGTCAGGAAAAATGTATTAAGTCTTTGTTGCCAACCATATGCCCATGCTAGACTAACACTTTCACCTACCTAGGAACGTACATCTGTTCTGTATTTTGTTTTACAGAATCTGAATGAAGTCATGATTATGCTCTAGGTCAAAAAAAATGTTACAGCACAACTTGTAAACAGGATGTGAGTTTTGGAGAAATGAACACAGAAATGGCCATTATTATTTACTTTCTTGTACTTTTCTCCTGTGCACAACCTGGCAAATGTTTTCCATTAAAACTCCAGGGGAATACAGTTGATTTTTTTCAAGTTTCCCCAATTCTACACTTTCATGTTTGAACTCTCACATGCCAGTTCTAAACCATGGCCTTTCTTGTTTTCCTGACAGCTAGTGCAGACAGGTCAAATAGTTTCAACCTTTAGAGAGAAAGACAAGACTGGTAGAAATTAAAGCATTTCTACATGATGGTGATGCACTACAGTCTTGTTAGAAAGTGTATGGATATTACTGTTGAATGTTAATTATCATTGTAGTATGATTTATTCTACTAAAGAAAAGAAAAAAAAAAAGAAAAGAAAAAAAAGAAAAAGATGCAATTGTCATTATTCAAATCACATCACAAATCCACCCTGAAATACCAAGACCTAAGTAATGTGAAGAGATTTTTCTAGGCAATCTGTCTGTGAATAAAAGGTTTGTGCTATAATTCTGTCCAGTGCAAAAAAGACTCCAGGCAGCACAAAGGAATCCCAGCCACTCCAGCTGAGAAGTCAGTTTCATCAGTGGCCCAACTTAAATGTTTATAAGCTAATGCTCATAGCATGAGGAATAAACAAGAGGAAGTAGAGATGTACTCATGCCTGCAGGGCTATGACTTCATTGATATAACAGAGGTGGTGAGCTGGCTGGAGTGTTGGAATGGAAGTAAACAGGCATTTTAGGAAGGACAGGAAGGGGAGACGAGGAGGCATGACTCTCTATATCAGTGTGCAGCTGTAGTGCACAGAGCTCTGCCTGGGAATGGAGGAGGAGCTGAGAGAGCATATGGATCAGGATTAAAGGGAGGACAGGGACAGGTAACATTATAGTAGGGGTATGCTACAGTGCACAGGATCAGGAAGATGAAGCAGATAAGGCCCTTTATAGACAGATAGAAGCAGCCCCACGTTCACAAGCCCTGGTCCTCCTGAGGGACTTCAACCACCCTGTTATCTGTTGGAGGGACAGCACAGCAGGGCACAGGAAATCCAGGAGGGTCCTGGAATGCATTGATAAATTCCTTCTCTACCTAAGTGATAGAGAAACCAATGAGGAGAAGTGCTACACTGGACCTCATTCTCACAAATAAGGAGGGGCTAGTAGGGAATGTGAAGCTCAAGGGCATCCTTGACTGCAGTGACCATGAAATGGTGGAGTTTAGGATCCTGAGGGCAGCAAGGAGGGAGCACAGCAACCTCACTACCCTGGATTTTGGGAGAGCAGACTTTGGCCTCTTCAGGAATCTTCTTGATAGAGTACCATGGCACAAAGCCCTGGAGGGAAGGGGTGTCCAAGGAAGATGGTTAATAAGGAAGCTTAGGAACTATGCATCCCAATAAAGAGCAAATTCGGCAAAAATGCAAGTAGGCCTACATGGATGAACAAGAAGCTCAAACTCAGACAGAAAAAGGAGGCCTTCAGAGAGTGGAAACAAGGACTTCCATGCCTGGGAGGGATACAGAAACATTGTCTGAGCAGCCTGGAGAGGAAAGCTAAAGCCCTGTTAAAAGTAAATCTGGCCAGGGACATCAAGGGCAACAAGAGAGGCTTCTGTAGGTGTATCAGTGATAAAATGAAGGCTAGGGAAAGTGTGGGCCCTCTCCGGATGAAACTGGTCAGCTGATCATGTAGGATATGGAGAAGATTAAGGTACTCAATTACTTTTTTGCCTCAGTCTTCACCAGCAAGAGCTCTAGCCACATAGCCCCTTTCTTAGAAGGCAAAAGCAGGGACTGGAAGAATGATCAGCCACCTACTGTAGGAGAAGATAAGTTCGAGACCATCAAAGTAAGCTGAAGGTACACAGGTCCATGTAACCTGATGAGAAACATCCACAGGTCCTGAGTTGCTAAGCCACTCTTCATCCCATTTGAGAAGTTGTGTCAGTGTGGTGAAGTTCTTAGTGACTGGAAGAGGGGACATAACCCCTATGTTTAAAGAGGGAAAAAAATGGGGAACGACAGGCCAGTCAGTCTAACCTCTGTGCCTGGCATGATCATGGAGCAGCTCCTCACGGAAACTGTGCTAATGCACATGGAAAATAAGAAGGTGACTAGTGGCAGCCAACATGGCTTCACTAAGAGAAGGTTGTGCCTGACAAATCTGGTAGCCTTCGATATGACAGAGTCACAGCATTGGTGGATAGGGGAAGTGTAACGGATGTCATCTCTCTGGGTGTGCAAAGTATTTGACTGTCTCCCATGGCATCTTGTCTCTAAATTGGAGATAGATGGATATGATGGTTAGACCACTCAGTGTGTAAGGAATTAGCTGGATGGTTGCACTTGACATTGTGGACATTGTGGTCAACAGCGCAATGTGCAAGTACAGATCAGCAACAATGTGGGAGATCAGTTCTTCAGGGGAACACCATTATAACGTCTGTTGCTGTTTAACATCTTTCTTGGTGACATGGACAGTGGGATTGAGTGAAACTTAGCAAATTTGCCAATGAAACCAAGCTGTGTGGTGTGGTTGACATACTGGCAGGAAGTGCTGCCACCCAGAGGGACCTGGACAGGCTTGAGTGGTAGGCCTGTGTAAACATCATGGAATTCAGCAAGGCCAAGTGCAAGGTCCTGCACCTGGATCAGGGCAATCCCAACCACAAATACAGGCTGAGGGGAAGAATGGATTGAGAGCAGCCCCAAGGATAAGGATATGGGGGTGTTGGTTGATGAGAAGCTCAACATGAGCTGGCAATGTGAGCTTACAGCCCATTGGGACTGCAGTCCTGGGCTGCATCAAAAGCAGTGTGGCCAGCAGATCAAGGGAGGTGATTCTCTCCCTCTACTTAGTTCTTCTGGGACCCCATGTAAAGTACTGCATTCAGCTCTTGAGCTGCCGATATTAGAAGGACATGAACCGATTTGTGTGAGTCTGGAGGAGGGCCACAGGGTGCTGGAGCACCTCTCCTATGAAGACAGGCTGAGGGAGTTGGGGTTGCTCAGCCTGGAGAAGAGAAGACCTCAGGACCTTCCAGTACCTACAGAGACTACAGGTAAGGGGGACTATAGTAAAACTAGGGAGCAATTCTTTGTCTGGGGGTGTAGAGATAGGAAAAGGGAAATGTTTTTAAACTAAAAGAGGGCAGATTTAGATTAGACATTAGGAAGAAATTCTTAATTCAGAAAGTGGTGAGGCACTGGACTGGGTTGTTGTGGATGCCCCCTTCCTGGAAGTGTTCAAGGCTAGGCTGGACGGGGCTTTGAGCAACCTGTTCTAGTGGGAGGTGACCCTGTCCATGGCAGTGGGGTGGCTATTAGATGATGTAGTCTTTATTGTTCCATCCAACCCAAACCATTCTGTGATTCTGTCATTCATTCTGTAACATGATTTTATTCTTCAATATACTAGACAACCAGAGCAATGCAAAACATTCAGTAAGTTGATTGTATTTATTCTTTGGACAGTATCAGTTAGGTTTATTATCTTCCCTGCACCTTTTCCCAGCTATACACTTATCACTGGTAAAGACAGAAAATTTATGCAGATCCTGTGTGTTTTTCTGGAGTCTTTTTAATAGGATTCACAAGAGGGAAGGTTATATAGTGTACTTAATGGCACATGGCATTTATCGAAAAGGTGTATTATTGTAAAGGCTCATAAAATATCTGTTAAGGTTTTTATAATTTAGGAGCTCCTGCTAGATTCCTCCTATTTTTATGTCACCAGAGGAAATGACCATGGATTTTCTATGAGATGACTATGATATGACAATATGTACAAAAATAATATTGCAAGATGCACACTTTTACTGATATTTCTGTAATAAACATCATCCTGGCAATGTGATATTTATAGAATTCACAATGATGTTTTCTTTGAATAACTGATTTCACTTAACAAGCAAAAAGTTAATATATTTGGGTTAAAAGTATTTTAATGGTTGTGTCCAAAAGCTTTTAGAGTTAAAGTGTGTGTTTTAAGAATTATATTTGTTATTATGGACCTAATCTGCCATATTTTACCTCCATTCACGTGTGTTACTTATCATTAAAATACCTCTTTGAATGTCTACTATACCATATACGGTATAGTACAGGACAGTGCCATAATACTGTTCTATAGTACAGCAAAGCTGTTTGAAAAAAGTTTGCTTCTAACAGCTAAGATTTTAGGGAACCTTTAAATGCATCCTATTAAAGGACCTCTTTTTTTTTTTTTTTTTTTTTTTTTTTTAAAAAAAAACACTCTTCAGATTTATATTTTTATATTTATATATATATATATAAGTACATATATTTTTAGAGGGGATGTAGCTCAGTGTTAGAGCACATGCTTTGCATGTATGAGGTCCAGGGTTCAATCACTGGCATCTCCAGTGACAGGTGACTACATTTACAGGTAGTATTTTCCTCCTTCCAGTGCAAAACAATATTGAAAGGAAAAGGCAGACCCAGCTGATCAATACATGGCTCGAAGGCTGGTGCCACTGACACAGTTTCAGATTTCTTGATCATGGGTTCTACTTGACACCAGACCTACTGACTGATGGGGAACACCTTTCTTTGAGGGGAAAAAGGATTTTTGCCGAGGAGTTAGAAGGGCTGATTGATAGGGCTTTAAACTATATTTGAAGTGGGAAAGAGACAAAACCAGGCCCATCAATGATAAGATATGGGACTTCATGCTAATTTTTGAGGAACTACATGCTAGTGAGGCCCTTCAGTATGCCCCACAAGGGGCTGAGTTGATTGAAAGATGTCTGAAGTGTTTATATACATACACACGCAGCACGAGAAACAAGCATTTGAGATATCTGAGATGCTTGTATACTAATGCACATAGTGTGGAAAACAAACAGGAAGAACTGGAGATCTGTGTGTGTCAAAGTATGCAGGGATGTGACAAGGAAGGCCACGGCTCATTTGGAATTAAATCTGGCAAGGGATGTCAAGGACAACAAGAAGGGCTTCTTCAAATACATAATAGAAAGAAGGAAGACTGGGGAAAATGTCTTTCTGATGAATGGGACAGATGTCCTGGTGACAAAAGATACAGAGAAGGCAGCATTCCTGAGTTTTTTTTTTTTTTTTTTTTTTTTTTTTCAGTCTTTACTACTAAGATCAGCCCTCAGGAATCTCAGACGTGGGAGACAAAGGAAGAAGTCCAGAGAAAGGAGGACTTTCCCTTGGTTGAAGAGGATTGGGTCAGAGATCATTTAAGCAAATTTGACATCCACATATCTGTGGGCCCTGATGGAATACACCCACAGGTGCTGAGGGAGCTGGCCGATGTTATTGCTAGGCCATCCTTTATCATCTTTGAAAGGCCGTGGAGAACAGGAGAGGTTCATGAGGACTGGAAGAATGTCAGTGTCACTACAATCTTCAAAATGGGCAAGAAGGAGGACCCAGGTAACTAGAGACCAGTCAGCCTCACCTCCATCCCTGGAAAAGTGATGGAACAGTTCATCCTGGAGGTCATCTCCAAGCATGTGGAAGATAAGAAGGTGATCAGGAGTAGTCAGCATGGATTCACCACAGGGAAATCATTCTCAACCAATCTGATAGCCTTCTGTGATGGGATGAAAGTTTGGGTAGATTGGGGGAGAGTGGTGGATGTAGTCTACCTTGACTTCAGCAAGGCTTTTGAAACTGTGTCCCATAACATCTTTATAGACAAGCTCAGGAAGTGTGGCCTAGATGAGTGGACAGTGAGGGGGATTAGTAATTGGCTGGATGGCAGAGCTCAGAGGGTTGTGCTTAGTGGTGTGGAGTCTAGTTGGAGGTCTGTAGCTAGTGGTGTCCTCAAAGGGTCAGTACTGGGTCCAGTCACGTTCAACTCATTCATCAAGGACCTGGGCAATGGAACAGAGTGCACACTCAGCAAGTTTGCTGATGACACAAAGCTGGGAGGAGTGGCTGATACTCCAGAGGGCTGTGCTGCCATTCAGAGGAACCTTGACAGGCTGGAAGTTTGGGCTGAGAGGAACCTCATGAGGTTCAACGAGGGCAAGTGCAGGGTAACCCCAGGCACCAGTACAGGTTGGGGGCTGACCTGCTGGAGAGCAGCTCTGCAGAGAGAGACCTGGGAGTCCTTGTGGACAGCAGGCTGACCATGAGCCAGCAATGTGTCCTTGTGGCCAAGAAGGCCAACGGTATCCTGAGGTGCATTAGGAAGAGTGCTGACAGCAGGTCAAGGGAGATGATCCCTGTACTCAGCGCTCATGAGGCCACACGTTGAGTATTGTGTCCAGATCTGGGCTCCCCAGTACAAGAGGGACATAGAACTACTGGAGTGAGTTCAGAGGAGGGCTACTAAGCTGATTAGAGGACTGAAGCACCTGTCTTACAAGGACAGAATCATTCATATTATTCAGATAATTCAGATTATTAAACAGTATCTGATGCATGATAGCCATTTGGCCTGTTAATAGCTAAGCTTAAAAGTAGTCAGACTTGGTCTCAGGATATACCAAACAAATTACTGAAGGCCTATTTTGTGGACAGAAGACCATAGAATCACAGAATCATTAAGGGTGGAAAAGATCTTCAAGATCAGCTGGTCCAACCATCACTCTACTACCGATGTCACCCACTAAACCATGTCCCTAAGCACCACATCCAACTGAACACAAAACTGAACACAGTACTCGAGGTGTGGCCTCACCAGAGCAGAGTACAGGGGAATTATCACCTCCCTGCTCCTGCTGGCTATATTATCTGAGATACAAGCCAGGATGCCGTTGGCCCTTTGGGCCACTTGGGCACGCTGCCAGCTCATGTTCAGGCAAGCATCAATCAGTACCCCCAGATCTTTTCCCTCTGCACAGCTTTCCAGCCACTCTGTTCCAAGCCTGTAGCATGGGCTTGTTGTGACCAAAGTGCAGTACCTGGCACTTAGCCATGTTGAACCTCATCCCATTGGTCTCTGCCCATCGATCCATTCTGTCCAGTTCCCTCTGCAGGGCCCTCCTACCCTCTGGCAGGTTGACACTTGTCCCCTACTTGGTGTTGTCTGCAAACTTACAGAGGGTGCCCTTAATTCCCTCATCCAAATCATCACTAAAGATATTAAAGAGGATGGGCCCCAACACCAACCCCTGGAGAACACCACTGGTGACCAGTCACCAGCTGGATTTCACTCCATTCACCACCACTCTCTGGGCCCAGCCATCCAGCCCAGTTTTAACCCAGCAAAGAGTGTACCTGTCCAAACCATGGGCTGGACGTGTCCAAACCTTCTCCAGGAGAATACAGTGGGAGACAGTGTCAAAGGACTTGCTGAAGTCTAGGTAGACTACGTCAGCAGCCTTTCCCTCATACACCAGGCAGGTCAACTGGCCATAGAAGGAGACAAGGTTGGTCAGGCAGGACTTGCCTTTCATGAACTCATGCTGTCTGGGTCTGATTCCCTAGTGATCCCACATACACTGTGTGATTGCATTCAAGATGACCTGTTCCATCACTTCTGGCACCAAGGTTAGGCTGACAGGCCTGTAGTTCCCTGGGTCCTCCTTACGACCCTTCTTATAGATGAGCGTCATATTAGCAAGTCTCTCTCCAGTCATCTGGGACCTCTCTGGATGACAATAACTGCTGATAGATGATGGAAAGCAGCCCAGCAATCACATCTGCTAACTCCCTTAGCACCCTTGGGTGGATCCCACCTGGCCCCATGGACTTGTGACAGTCCAGTTAGAGCAGCAGGTCTGTTTCCACTTGAACTGTGGGGCTTTCTTCTGCTCCCTATCCCAGACTGCCGGGTTGGGAGACTGAGTACCCCAAGGATAAGTGGTCTAGCTAGTAAAGACAGATGTAAAGAAGGCATTAAGAACCTCAGCCTTTTTCTTGTACTCAGTAGTCATGTTCACCCATGTCCAGTAAAGGATGGAGATTCCTCTTGGCTCTCCTCTTGATGTTAATGTATTTATGAAAACATTTTTGTTATCCTTAACCATAGCGTCCAGGTTGAACACATGCTGGGCTTTGGCCTTCCTGATTTTTTCTCTCCATATGTTGGCAGGCTGAGAGGACTGGGCCTGTTTAGCTTGGAAAAGGGAAGACTGAGGGGAGACCTCATAAATGTGTATAAATATCTGAGAGGAGGGTGTCAAGAGGATGGAGTCAGTCTCTTTTCATTTGAGCCCAGTGACAGAACTAGAGTCAACGGGCATAAACTGAAGCACAGGAGGGGGCACTTCTTTACTGTGAGGGTGACAGAGTACTGGAACAGGTTGCCCAGAGAGCTTGTGGTGTCTCCTTCTCTGGAGATACTTAAAACCCGCCTGGATGCCGTCCTGCGCAATGTACTCTAGGAGATCCTGCTTGACAGGAGGGTTAGATTAGACAATCTTCGGAGGTCTCTTCCAACCTTGGCCATTCTGTGACTCTGTGGTTCTGTGATAGATCTAGCAACTTTTTTTTTTTTTTTCTTTTTCTTGCATTTTTTTTTCATTAAACCTAAAGTCCTTTGGCAGTTCTCTTCATTTTTTAAAAGTCTTTTGGACTGTTCACTCTTTAAGTGACTTAATGATAGGATATGTAGAGAAATTGCATAGTGTGAGACCTAGTAGAGAAGCATTCTGTGTGGCCTAATACAAGCAGTATTGGGATTTTTTTTCCCAAAGCTTATTGCAAGTAAATCCTGAAGTGAGTAGAACTAGGATGAAATAGCTAGCCTTTTGCCTGAAATATCAAAGGTAATGATTATTTTTTTAAGTTCTGATATCAATTTCAGCTGCTATGAGGTAACTTGACTGTTTCTGCTGTTGTAATTTTCATGACAATTTAGTTTTTCTAACACATTTACTGATCCTTTTCTTTAAAGTATGAGGGTTAAAGAGAAGTTACTGGTATCAAAAGACAAGATGTGTGTGTTCTTTATGTTCTGAGAGCATCTTTTGTAGCAGAAAGCATGTGGGACAATAAAAGCTGCAGATGCCTATTTTTCTGGAGTGAAGCAATATTCAGAACACCAACAGCCAGCTTCACTGTCTCCCTTGTGGCACATCAGAGAGTTTGGGAGCTGGAGGAATTAGTCATTGTCATATTTTAGGGACCTTGGCTGGAACGCTTTGCAATTGTTTCTCTTGTTGCTGTTACAGCCTTGAACAAGGGCCTTCTTGTAACAGAAAGATGGGAAACATTTTCATTTTCTTGCATTTTTTTTTCTTAGAGGGAATTGTCTTCCATATTCTTATCACGTCTCTTTGTTTTTCTGTGATTGTTGTTGAGGAGACTTGTGGAGCAAGCTTCCACAAACAGGAAGCAGTCTTTATCTGTCCAATTGGAGGCATCTATTGTTCCCCCCCCCTCCCCTCCCCCCAATTTTAGTACATCACTTCATCTCTGTGATGGTTTTACTCGGGTGGGCAGCTGAGTTCCACCACAACCGCTCTCTCACTCCCCCTCCTCAAAGAGGAGTGAGGAGAAAATACGATGAAAGGGGCTCAAGGGTTGAGATAAGGACTAGGAGATCGTGCAATAATTATCGTGACGGGCAAAACAGACTCAGCATAGAGAGAAAGTAAGATTTATTGCTTATTACTAACAAGCTAGAGAAGTAAGAAACAAAGAAAAGAAACGAAAAGCACCTTCCCCCCCATCCACCCTCTTCCACCTCCTCCCCCCGAGCGGCGCAGGGGAACGGGGGAATGGGGGTCATGGTCAGACTACAGCAATTCTTCTCTGCCGCTCCTTCTCGGTCACTCTTGTCCCCTGTGCTGTGGGGTCCCACCCACGGGATGCAGTCCTTGCCGAACTGATCCAGCGTGGGCTGTCCACAGGCAGCAGCTCTTCAAGAACTGCTCCAGATATGGGTCCGTACCACGGGGTCCATCCCTCGGGAGCAAACTGCTCCAACCTGGGTCCCCCACGGGCAGCAGCTCCTGCCGGGTCACCTGCTCCTGCGTGGTCTCCTCTCCACGGGCTGCAGGTCCGGCCCGGAATCTGCTCGGCAGGGGTCTTCCACAGGCCGCAGTCTCCTTCGGGGCACAGGCTCCACCGTGGTCTCCTCCACGGGCTGCAGCGTGGAACCCTGCTCCACCGTGGTACTCCATGGGCTGCAGGGGGACATCCTGCTTCACCATGGTCCTCACCACAGGCCGCAGGGGACTTCTGCTCCGGCGCCTGGAGCACCTCTCCCCCTCCTTCTTCCTTGACCTTGGCGCCTGCAAGGCTGTCTCACCCTCCCAGCTGCTGAGTGGCGCAGCGGTTTTTTCTCTGTCTTAAATATGCTCTCACAGAGGCGCAAAACAACATCGCTTATTGGCTCAGCTCTGGTCAGCAGTGGGGCCCTTACCAAACATGGGGCGGCTTCTAGATCCTTCTCACAGAAGCCACCCCTATGGCCCCCCCTGCTACCAAACCCTTGCCATGTAAACCCACTACAATCTCATAAATGTGTATGCCATTTTCCTCTTACACAGCAACCATATTAGGGTCCTCACCAGCTGACTCATATGCTGCCAGAGCAATTATAAATCAAAAAACAGCCTTACCTTCTACTGCTACTGAGGAAGGCTGACTTGTTTGCAGCTAGGGAAACATCCTGTGACAAGAGTGTCCTGCACATGTCTGATGGGATAGAAGCACTTCAGCTAAGCTGGACCTTGACAGTACTGTCCCTGTCTCTGGAAATGCACATTGTATGCAGTTCATGCTTCATTCATTCTGCTGCTCTAGCAAATTCTCAAGAGACTCCGTACTTTCAGTTTCAGTTTAGAGAAGACTTATTTCTTGCTCCTGGTTCTGGCTATTTTATGGCTGCTGCCAGTGTCAAACACAGATTGCCATTAGCAATTTCTACCCTTAAGAAATTATAAACTTTGTCCTCCACACCTGTGGAAAGATGATTTTTTAACAAACTGTGTGTGTTGTGGTTTATTTAACCTGCCAGGCAGCTAAGTACCACAAATATGCTTGCTCACTCCCCCACAGTGGTATGGGGGAATCAAAAAAGTAAAAAGTACAAGAACTCGTGGGTTGAGATAAGGACAGTTTAAAAAGAAAGGAGAAAAAACAACAAAGAAAAACATAAGTATAAAAAAGAAAGGATGAAGAACACAATTGCTCACCACCAAGAGACCAATGCCCTGTCAGTCCCTGACCAATGGCAGCCCTTCCCTGGCCAGCTCCACCATGTTGTTATTGTTCAACATGCTGTTATATGGTATGGAATATTTCTTTGGTCAGTTTGGATCAGCTTACTCAGTGGAAGGGTGTTGTGGTTTAACCCGGCCGGCAGCTAAACACCACACAGCCGTTCGCTCACCCTCCCCCCTCCCTCTCTGGGATGGGGGAGAGAAATGGAAAAGTGAAACGAGAGTTGAGATAGAGACAGTTTATTAAGATAGGAAACAACAACAATAATAATAATAATAATAATAACAATAATAATGTGTATGAAACAAGTGATGCACAATGCAATTGCTCACCACCCGCTGACCGATGCCCAGTCTATCCCGAGCAGCCGGCCCCCCCACCCCGGCTAGCCACCCCTA
>CM021797.1:64642468-64653773 GCA_011076525.1 Nettapus auritus | reverse complement strand
ATATGTATATACTCCTGAATTATTCTTATTTGGCAGATATTCAACAGTGGTCTAAACCTTCATTTCCTGTGCTCTAAAACATAGTCCTGACTTACAGAGGTTGAAATTTGGATTGATTTTTTGCTCCAGTAAGAACTGCAGATGAGCACTTCTGACAACAAGGTCAGTGACTTAATTTAAGCATTCAGAATTTGCCATATAAAATAAATAGACACCTTTGAATAGGTGAGGCCAAGGGATGGCTTTATCTTTCTGTTTTTCTAGTACATGATCTTTCATATTGTCTAGTAAATTTATCTAGAGAAGCTTTCTTCCTACCAGGAGCTAATATTCATGTCACTGACAGGCTGCCAATCTGGTGAATCTTACAGATTTTCATCTGCTCCTACTTTTCCATGTAGGTTCTAATGATACTGTGACAAGACAGCTTAGAACCATCAAAAGGTACTATAAGTCCCCTGCTAAAAGGATCAGAAGTACAGATTGTGTTCTCTGTCCTCCTAGTCAGAGGAATGAGTTCAGGAAGCAGGAGATGAATGATCAGGTGAGTGCCTGTCTGTGTGGCTGGTGCCATACTCAAGATTTTGTCTTCTATGATCATGAATCTAACTGCAAAGCCAGCTTTGTTGGAAGCTGATAGGTTTCACATGGTGAACTAGAGAAAGTATGTCTTTGCCAACAAACTGGACAGACTTACAAGGAGAGCTTTAAACTAGACCTAGATGGGGAAGGGGCTGGAGTTCTGAGTAACAGAGGCCAGGGGCTGCTGATGTATTAGGAGCTAACAGGCAAACACTTGTGAATTGCCTTAAAGTAATTAGGGTGTGTTCCTCTAATCACTAGATAAAGTCAGTAAACCAGCTGAAGTGTCTATATCAGTACATGTAGCATGGGTAACAAACAGAATTTGGAAACTATTGTGCAGCTAGAAAGGTATGATCTAACCGCTGTCACTGGAATGTAGTGGGAAAAATCACAATACTGGAGTGCTACAGCCATAGAATCATAGAATGTCTTGGGTTGGAAGGGATCTTAAAGATCATCTAACTCCAACCCCCCAGGCCATAGGTAGGGATGCCACCCACTAGATCAGGTTGGCCGAGACCCCATCCAACTTGGTCTTGAACACCTCCAGGGATGGGGAATCCACAGCTTCTCTGGGCAACCTGTTCCAGTGCCTCACTACCCTTACAATGCAGAATTTTCTCCTAATACCTAGTCTGAATCTATTCTCTTTAGTTTAAGACCATTCCTCCTTGTCCTAGCATTTTCACCCAAGTAAAGAGTCCTCCACATTTTTTATAACCCCCCTCAAGTACTGAAAGGTTGCAATGAGGTCTTCCTGGAGCCTTCTCTTCTCCAGGCTGAACCTCCCCAGCTCTCTCAGCCTTTCTTCACAGGAGAGGTGCTCCAGCCCTTTAATCATCTTCGTAGCTCTCCTCTGTACTTGCTCTAACAGGTCCACACCTTTGTTGTGCTGGGGGCCCCAAATCTGGATGCAATACTCCAGGTGTGGCCTCACGAGGGCAGAGCAAATGGGGACAATCCCCTCCCTCGACCTACTGTCCACCCCTCTGTTGATGCAGCCCATGATGCAGTTGGCCTTTTGGGCTACAAGTGCATACTGCTGGCTCATGTTGAGCCTTTCATCCACCAGAACCCAGAAGTCTCTCTCTGCAGAGCTGCTCTCAATGAGTTCTTCTCCCAGGCTGTAATCCTGCCTGGGATTGTCAGTGGCTATGAAATGTTCCGAAGGGACAGGCTAGGAAGAAGGGGGAGGAGGGCTGATCTCAATGTTAAAAAAAAAAAAAAAAAAAAAAAAAAAAAAAAAAAAAAAAAAGATTGATTGCACAAAACTGTCTTTGAAAAAGAACAGTGAACAAGCTGAGATTTATGGGTAAAAATTAAGTTCCAAGACAACAAAAGAAGCCTTGTGGTTGTTTACTACAGGCTGCCTGATCAAGGAGAGCCTGCTGATGAAGTGTTCTTACTTTGACTACAGGAAGCATCACAGTTGCAGGCTCTGAAGGCTAGGGAACTTCAGTCACACTGGCATCTGCTGGAAAGCAGTACAGTAAGCTGTAAGCAGTCCAGAAGACTCGTTGAATGCATCAAATATGTATTAATCCGCATGATAGTCTAGACAGAAGAGAAGCATTACTGGACGTTTTGCTCATCAACACAGATGAACTAGTTGGAGAGGCCCAGATTGGTAGTGCTCTGGATTGCAGTGATCATGTCCCCAGGAAATTCATGATCTCAAGGAATATGGACCATGTGAAAAGTAAAGTCAAGATCCTGAATTTTAAGAGAGTAAAATTCCAGTTGTTTAATGTGATTGGAACCCTCTGGCAAATTGTTTTCAGGGATAACAGAGCAGAACAGAGATGGCAGGTCATTAAAGACATTTTTCTAAGAGCACGAGAGCTTTTGATTCTCATTTAAAACAAAACCAAAAACAAACAAACAGGTAAAGAAAGCAGGACACCAGCATAGCTGTATAAGGAGCTCCTCATCAAACTAAAGTGTAAAAAAGAAATGCATAGGCTGTTGAAGCAGGGATGTGTATCCTGGAGGAATGTAGAAATTCTGCCTGGATGTTTATGGGTGAAGTCAGTAAAGTTAAGACACAGTTGGAGCTGAATTTGGCAAGAAACATGAAAATTATTAAAGAAGATTTCTACAAGCATGTTCTACAGGCTTGTTGCTGGAAAAAAAAAAAAAAAAAAAAAAAAAAAAAAAAAAAAAAAAAAAAAAAATTAAAGAAAATGCACCTCTCCGTGACAAATAAGACAGGAGAACAGGACAAAAGACATGGAGAAGGCTGAAGTACTCAATAACGTTTATGCCCCACTTTTCACTGGTAATTCAATGAAGTTTTCAACAACTCTCAAGTCCATGAAAATTAAGGCAGGGACTTAAGAGGTGGAGAAAGAAGTTCTTCCCCTCGTAAGAGAAGATCTGATTGGAGAACACTTGAGGAACATTAACATACACAGGTGCATGGGACTCAATGAGCTATATCCTAGCATCCTGAGGTAATTGGCTGATGTAGCCTTTAAGCCACTCTCGATTATATTTGAAAAGTCATGGTGAAGACCCCAGTCACCGGAGAATAAGAAATGTTGCACCTATTTTTTAAAAGGGTAGTAAGGAAGTACTGACCAGTCAGCCTCACCTCAGAACTCCACAAGAACACAGAACAGATCCTCCTGGAAGTTTTGTCAAAACATATGGAAGACAGAGAGGTGATTAGAAATAGCTACCATAGCTTTGCCTCATGCAAATTATGCCTGACTGATTGTGCCTTCTGTGATGCACTGACTGCATCAAAGGACAAGGGAAGAACTGCTGTCATCTACTTAGACTTCTGTAAAGCCTTTTACAATGTCCCACACAACATTCTTACCACTAAATTGGAAAGATACGGGTTTGTTAGATGGGTAAGGAATTGCCTAGATGGCCACATCCGAAGAGTTGTATTCAGCAGTCCAATGTCCAAACAGAAGTCAGTAACAAGAAGTGTCCCTCGTGGGTCTTTGCTGGGGTCAACACTACTTAATACTTTAATCAGTGACACAGATAGTGGGATTGAGTACCCCTCAACAAGTTTGTGGATGACACCAAATTGAGTGGTGCAATTGATATGATAGAAGGAAGGGGTGCCATCCATGGGAACCTTGATGGGCTTGAGTGGTGTGCCCATGTGAACCTTATGAAGTTCAACAAGGCCAAGTACAAGCTGGTGCACCTGAGTCAGGGTAGTCACCAATATCAGTAGAATCTAGGGGTTGAAATGTTTGAAAGCAGCCCCAGAGAGAAGGACTTGGGGGTACTGGTGGATGAAAAGTGGGATATGCATTGACAATGTGTGCCTGCAGTCCAGAAAGCTGATCATATCCTGGGCTGCATCAAAAGAAGCATGGCCAACAGGACTATGGAGGTAATTCTCCCCCTCTGTTCCAGTCTCTGGAGTAATACACCCAGCTCTGGGACCTCTAGCACAAGAAAGGCACAGACATGTAGGAGGGGTCCAGAGGATGGCCACATAAATGATCTGAGGGCTGGAAAGCCTCTCCTCTGAAGACAGGCTGAGAGAGTTGGGGTTGTTCAGCCTGGAAAAGAGAAGGTTCTGGGGAGAGCTTATTGTAGCCTTTCAATACTTACAGGAGGTTTATAAGAAAAAGAGAGAAATATATATATATGTATATCAGGGTCTGTAGTGACAGGACAAGGGGTTATTGTTTTAAACTGAAAGAGGGTAGATTATTATTGGGTATAAGGAAGAAATTTTCATGATGAGCATGGTGAAACACTGGAACAGGTTGCCAGAGAAGTTGTGGATGTCCCGTCGCTGGAAGGGTTCAAGATCAAGCTGAATGGGACTATAAACAACCTGACCTAGTGAGAGATATCCCTGCCCATGGCAGGTGGGTTGGGCTAGACCAAACTGTTCTATGACTCCATGACTTCCATATTGAGTGGCTGAGAATCTAATACTTCATTCTGTTGATCCAGCATACGCTAATAAAACATGGTTTTACTTCAAAGGTCCTGCTGCTTGGAATTTATTTCATCATGGGCAGTTGGTATTGATGTGTTGCAGATGAAGCAGTTGTCACTTTCACTTGCAATTATGTTTCTGTATCCTGCATATTGAAACGCCCTGTAAGTCATAAAAACAGGCATTACTCAGTGCTCTCTGGATCCCCAAGTCAGCTTTTATAAGATGTGTTTATTCATGGATTTCAACTATTAGACTGGTCTCTCTTAGACTGAAGTTGGCATGTTTCTCAGGGAGAGCTATGTACTCTCACTTTCCAAATAAATTCATAATCGGTGCTGTTCATAGCAATATAGAACATAAGCTGTATATAATGGTTATGATGGTGATTGCAGCAAAATACTCTGTTGAGGAAGATATTGCTACTCAAAGAACCTCCCATGTTCAGTTGGTCTCTCTGCCTGCTCCAACACTATATGCCTTTGTAGACACTGGGGTTAGTGGGTGTCCTTCATGGCCACTTCCTACATTAGTTTTTGCAGGGGTGTCTAAAATCTGACAAAGCCACCCCTTCTGGTCTGCTGTCATATTTTGAGTAGGATTACATGCTCTTGCATGATACCTGAACATATGAAAATGATGTTGATATCTGATTACAAGCACTCTAAAAAAATCAGATTTATGCTTCTGTCAGTTGATATATAAATATGAGAGCATACAGCTGGATTAATTGCCCATATGTTATTCCTCTTCATGTAGTGCTTACTACAGACTCCTCTTGCAACTGACCATGGTTTAGAAAAAGAAACTGTAGTGGTTTTAACTGGGCAAGGTTTTGGTAGCAGGACACTGCAGGGGTGGCCTCTGTGAGCAGAGTCTAGAAGCTGCCTCATGTTAGATAAGGGCCAGTTTCAGCCAGCCCTGTCCAGAACAAGGGACCCTCCACTGCCCAGCGCCAAGCCCATAACTGATATTGTTTGCACCTTTGGGAGAGCAGGTTTAAGAAAGGGAAAAAACTGCTGCACAACAGCAGTTAGGAAAGAGAGGAGAACCAGCCCAGTGCAGATACAGGGCAGGAGGTGCTCCAGGCATGCAGCAGCAGGTCCCTGCTGCCTGTGGAGAGGCCCCTGGTGGAGCAGGCTGTCCCCCTGCAGCCCATGGGTCCCATATGGAGCAGATCTCTATGCTGCAGCCCGTGGATGAGCCCCCGCTGGGGCAGGTGGATGTGGCCTGGAGGAAGCTGTGACCCATGGAGAGCCCCCACAGGAGCAGGCCCCGGGCCAGATCTGCAGCCTGTGGAGAGGAGCCCATGCAAGAGCCGGGGGTCTGGAGGGAGCTGCCGCCCACCTGTGGCGGACCCGTGCTGGAGCAGTTTGCTCCTGGGGGATGGATGGACCGCATTGTATGGAGTCGTGTGAGAGTAGTTCTTGAAGAGCTGCTGCCTGTTGGGCAGCCCCTGCAGGCTCAGTTTGGTAAGTACAGCATCCCATGGGAGGGACCCCACGTGGAGCAGGAGCAGAGAGTGACTGTGAAGGAGCAGTGGAGACAAAGCATTGTGGGCTGACCGCAGCCCCATTCCCCAGTTCCCCTGCACCACTTGGGGGGGAGGAGGTGGAAGAGGGTAGATGGGGGAAGGTGGTTTTTAGTTTGTTTTAGGTTGTTTTTAGTTTCTCACTGATCTAGCTTGTTATATAATAATTTATATTAATCTTCCTATGCTGTCTGTTTTGCCTGTGATGATAATTCTTGAGTGATCTCCCTGTCCTTATCTCAATTCTTGAGTGCCCTTTTAATTGTATTTTCTCTCTCTTTCCCTTTGAGGAGGGGGAACGAGAGGGTGGTTGTGGTGGAGCTCAGCTTCCCAGATGAGCAACACCCCCACACAAACCAAAAACAGTTTCATTCACATGTACAGGAAAGGAACTTCTCTTTTTGTTTGGTGAATTGCCTAGCAGTTTCTGTTCTGCCAAAATGTTTGCCAAATGCTCTGACTTCGAGGGCATATATTTCCTACCATCTGCCATTGTCTTTGTAGTAGGTTGCCGAGGTGGTTTGCAGCCATCACAAGCCAGAAACAGATCTTGTTAGCAAATTTCTGTTTGCCAAAATATATGTTTATTTTCTGCAATTTTACTTGGCTGTGAGGATGTCTTTTCTTATTCTACATTAACATTTTTATTTCATACACACTGAATATCCCCAGTTGTCTGTAGCAGTGGAGCATAAATGCAGCCAAGGATATAACCAACCATATCAATGCATGAAAGCATATTTTAAATGAAAATCTTCATTGTGATATTTTCCTGTCATACTCAGATAACCTTACTACTCCTAATTACATGTTTATTTAGAACACCTGTTGGTAACTGTACTAAACATTTTCCGTCACTGAAGGCAAGAATAAGAGCACTTTTTCTCTGATAAATGTCTAGAAACATTCTCTCCTCAATCATTGTCAATCATTAATGCTAGATACTTAAATTGAAAGTATATGACCAGTCCTATTTGGAAAGAAATACAATTACTTAGACCTCTTTTTTGCACCATCAGGGTTAAACTGCGATTAGAAATAGCAGATGACTGATAGAACTAATAAAATGAGAATTGTGAAGGAGATAAAAGAAGGAAGAGAACGACAGATGTGATAGCGTCTATACTGCATTTTTTTTTTTTTTTCAAATAGATGACCATTTCAAAAACAATTCACCTCTCTCAAAGAGTTACTGATTGTCAGAGGAAAATGAATTGAGAGTACAATTTAAGGGAAAAAAGAACTTCAAGAAATAAATTTTGTTTTATATCTTGTAAATGCTGGTAGTGAATCATGACATCTATCTTCAGCCATTTTTAACAAAGAGAGATGTTTAATCTGATCTTGTGATTGAGAGTTTCTTGCTAGATCTTGGAAGGAAAGTACAGTCTTCAAAGAACCTTTCTTTTATCCTAAACTAGACATCTAAGAGGAATGGAATTCATTGCCTACTGGAGCTTCTTTCCATATACTGTCAAGGGAATCTACACTGCTATCTTATGTTAGAACCTTCACTTTTATATTTATAAAGATCCCAAGCTAAGATGAAGGAATTTTCAGCATCTGTCAAGAGTCTGAATTTCTTAGACATTTTCTGTAGTGTCAGGACTATAAGCAGAGCTGTAATCCATTGAAATATTAGAGACTGCCCATCTCTGTTGAGTATTTTCTGAGACATTTTGGGGGTGCAGTGTCTAGTCACTGTTTAAATACAAAAATAGTTTTGTGATTGCCAAGGATTGTCTCCTGTAATTGTAAAGTAACTAAATGATTATATATATATAGTCTGTCAGACCAAGGTTGCATGTGTGCAGGTTGAAATAATCTTAGGCAGTTGAACAAAAAGCTTGATATTCTAAGCAGTATTTTTTCCCAATAATTGCTCTTACAGGGATTCAGCATTAAATACACTGCTGGTTGCAATGCATAATTGCGGAACAACTTGAAGGAGCTGAAATGTCCTCTGCTCATTTCAATTGATATTGCCTGTTCTAGCAAAGTTGTTTTGATGTGTTGTTAAACTGCTTATATCTTTTTTAATGATAAGTAAAAATGACTGTAAACTTCTACTGCATCCATTCACAATATGAGGTGAATGGATTTTGTGCATGCAATACCAAAAGATACTGTAATTCTTATAGTAGGACTTATTCACTGTAGGTATTTAGTTCTTACTAAATTACCAGTGATGACTCAAGAGCACCTTGCTACACAGAAAAATATTTCACTAGCTACTGCTAATCCTTACACATAAGGACCTGGGACGGCAAATCGACTCCAGACAATGTAATCAGAGCAGTGGTCCTTAGAAGAAACTAAAATGAAAATCCTTGCTGTTCATGCTTCCTAACTAAAAAAAAAAAAAAAACGCCTTGGGCTCTAATGAAAGAGAGGGATGACAAAACATTTAGATTAAGAAATATAACCTCTCAGAAACATGAAACATACCCTCTCAAAAATATGTCTCACAGGTAAATACTTAACTATTCTGAGAACTGTTCTATGTTATAAAGGTAGACTTATAACTTGGTGGCAATTTCTTGAATCAGACTGTAACTGGAATATAAAATGGAGTATTTGAGGGTGGGACCAAGACAATTATAAGTTTGTGATGTGACAAAAATGATTTAACAGTAAGTAGGATTAAAGTGTTGAAGGAACAGCTGTTGAATTCTTGCCCTTTTTTATTTGTCTATACAAATTGCTATAGAATAGGTGAGTCATAGCAGAAGAGTCCTTCTGAAATTTTCTGCTGTGTAAACTTTATCATTTTGGATGGATAAGACCTTATACTTGAAGGTAAAAGATTTGTTCCTGATCTGTCACTAGCCTGCAGAAAAGTAAAGTCTTCTGTGTCTTTGTTCCCAGAGTAAAGATATTGATGCTTCTTTTTGTTTATAAGCACTTTGGGAGAGACAGGAGAGACAGAGTTTACCACTACATGAAAGCTAATTATTAAGTCCTTTTCCTCAGAGGGAGATATGGGAGACTTTACTGGGATTTATTTTCAAAACTTACAGAATGTTTTGGCTTTGATGGTATAAGGATGAAAACAGAAGTTGAAACAGGGTGTCCATTATGGTTTATTTGTCCTTCCTGACTCTCATTCATTATTAAAAGAACAGGACTGTGTAGATGAAAAATAACATTTCTTGTATTTTTAATTTTTATTTTTGTAAAGAAGATGTTGAACAAATTTAAGGCAATGCACTGTAAGTGCAAATTCTGTTTATTTTCTCCCTATCCACAAGATTTAACTATATATTGTTCCTCTTCTCTTGAACAGCAAAGAGGTCAATTATTTCCAAAGAACAGCTACAAGATGATTGAATCTGTTCTATCTGTAGTCTAGTACTTTGAAAGCAGAAGGAACTTTATTGTGATCATATTGATTTAGTGTCCAATGTCCAGTGAAATGTCTGTAAAACATCCTACCTGAGAAATAAATGTAAAATAATTAAACCAAATACTTAAATTTTATGTGCATCTTTGTATCAGTGAAAAGTGCTGTCATACTGACTAATGCACCAGTCTTTTGTAGTTCTTGAATTATATCAAGAGATAGCTATGCTAGTAAGTGATCTCACTAAATTGCTTCCTTGTGAAGTTTTATCTTTTCTTCTCTCTCGCAGATGTGTGGGAAGTATTCAGCATAGCTGACATAGTTACAGCTACCCTGACAGAACTGAAACAGCTGAAAGTATATGAATTGTTCATTGTGGTCCTGAGCACAACAGCAATGTAGCTGTGTGCTACATATATATAAGGCCATATAAGCAGCAAGAGACGAGGATTGTTAGGGAAGCAAAATCTGTTCATTTTCAAAAGGACCAGTGGTTATGTCTAAGGAAGGTGTTGAGCTGGATATCTGTTAGAGTAAGGGGAATTTGCTGCATGTTCATCTTTCTCAACCCACAGTAACACATTGAAAGCAGCAGCACGGATCTGCCTAGAAATCACAGAATCACAGAATTTCTAGGTTGGAAGAGACCTCAAGATCATCGAGTCCAACCTCTGACCTAACACTAACAGTAACACTAACAGTCCCCACTAAACCATATCCCTAAGCTCTACATCTAAGAGCAACAGAAATAAAATCAACAGAAATAAAAGAGGGAGAGAGAGAGAGAGAGAGAGAGAGAGAGAGAGAGAGAGAGAGAGACAGAGAGACAGAGAGAGAGAGAGAGAGAGAGAGAGAGAGAGAGAGAGAGAGAGAGAGAGAGAGAGGTGTCAGTTTATATATTAGTGTGAAATGTTTCTAACAAGAAAGCAATACTTTGGCAGTGGACTTGTGATTCTGAGGATAATATGAATTTTTAACCTGTATCAGCCCAGTTTGCCTCTAATTTAAGAAGAAATCATTCACACTAGAAAAAGATAGTTTGCTCAGCTTTATAAATTACATCAAGAGCTAAGTAAGACAATAATAAATTCTCAAAACAAAGCAAAACCATCCAAAGTGATACCTTCTATGGTGGAATTAATTCCGTGTGAATAGACCTCTCATAATTTACCTTCACTCATGATATTTAATAAAAGACACAATTACTTTACTATTTACTTTACTCTTACTGCCTTGGTGGCTCTTACATATGTGGAATAAATCAATACCTTTTGAGATATCTCTTTTACCATTTTATTTATTTTGGATTTCTACTTCTAACCTAGGCTTTTGTTTTGTCTTGTCTTAATAAAACTTAACAGTAGTAACTCTGTGGGCAAATATTTTAAAGTCTTTGAAATAAGCATATTGTAGTATGTAGTTCTGTATCCACGCATCTGTTTCTGAATTTTCTAGGTGTCTCTCAGTGCTTCTTGTCCTGGTGTACCTGGAGATGGGCCTCCACTGCATCATTCCTCTTTATAACCAGCTGGTTTGATACTGATCATACACGTGGTCTTTCCCTCCAAAAAACTGTGAATTTGTCAACTTGAAAGTATTGTTTATTTATATCAGTGATACCAGGTATGGGGTAAAAGCAAAAACAAAGTTTGTTTTCATTCAAAGTACTTCATTCAAAGTACTGATGAATCTTAGCCTTTATGCTAAGTTGGCCTTGATTATATAAACCATTTGAGCCACTTCCTCTTGCTTTTTTCTTTTTCTTTCTTTCTCTCTTTCTTTCTTTCTTTCTTTCTTTCTTTCTTTCTTTCTTTCTTTCTTTCTTTCTTTCTTTCTTTCTTTCTTTCTTTCTCTTTCTTCCTTTCTTCCTTTCTTTCTTCCTTTCTTCCTTTCTTCCTTTCTTCCTTTCTTCCTTTCTTTCTCTTTC
>CM021797.1:64630224-64642368 GCA_011076525.1 Nettapus auritus | reverse complement strand
CTTCCTTTCTTCCTTTCTTCCTTTCTTCCTTTCTTTCTCTTAATATAGGTATGATACTTTGTCACCTCTGCTGGGGTGATCGTCCTGTTGTCTTACCAAGGTCCAGAAAATTATATGAAGATTATTAGTCTCAGAACCAAGATCACTCTTTCCTAGATGCACTTCTGAAAAATCCCTCCACTGAATTAATGGAATGTATGCATTTGGTGAATAGTATGAAAACTATATAATGTTTTAATTAGGTACAAGCATGTTGACATTGCCTTTGTTACAGCCTATAGCAGTGTACCAGATTTTAAAGCTGCACAAAATTAAAATTTATTGTATTTTCTTGTCTGTCTTCTTCCTCCTGACTTTTGGAGACATCCCTCAATAATAAAACAGGAGAGAACTTTCCAATATAATCCTGCAATCTGTATTGGGACAACAGTTATTATTATGTTACTCTCAAGAATAGCAGGAGTTATCTTTCACCAATTTGATAAATATTCCCTGTAGGCTGAGCGAGATAAATTTGTTAGCTGAATCACTCTGCATGGGTAAAGAAATGATTTGCATCAAACATCTATTTGAGAAACAGTTTTATGAACTGAAGCAGTTTAGGATTTTATCAGTGAAAGCTGAATTTACTTAATCTAATTAATTTGTTAAAAGTAAATGCTACAGAAACCAAGACAATTGGGATATGAAGACTTCAGATTAGAGCAACTAATTTGCTAAGGAAATCACCCTCTTAAAATTTATGTTTGATTTTTATTCGGGGGAACTTAGTGACAAGAGATAATAAGTGTATTTAGAAAAGCCTATAGAAATCTCTGATTAGATTTATTCAGCCTTTCTCCATAGAAAAGCATTAGATGTGTGACATAAACCAATTTAAAACTATAGTTGAACACGTAAATGGGAAAAAAAAAGCCCTGTTTCTACAAGCAATATAATCCATTTATTATCTTTAAGTAGATGGCATTATATTAACACAGGAATATTTGGGTTTCAAGATGAGCTGCTCCTCTGTTTTCTTCAGCAGAATTAGAAGTGATATAATTAGTCTAGGAGAAAATTTCTATATCCTACCAATAGTTTATCAATGAAATGCAAATTTACAAATGCCAGATTTACAGAGATTTTAACACGTCAAAACAAAGTAGTGAAAGAACTAATCAACATTTAGCTAACAGTAAAATTGATACAGCAATCTTATAAAAAAATAGTAAAAAAGCAAAGCAAGACTATATACATGATTGGCACTAGCAAAGATTCATAAAGACTGAACATTATTCACCTCTGGGTATATCATGCTATTTATATGCTCCATTGTATAGTATAATTCATTTGATAAACTGATGTCACAGAAGAAAAGGGTATCAAATTAATAAAACATGTTTTAAAAATTTCTTTATATGGCTTCATATACACAGACATTTACCATAATACTTAGAAATTGTTTATGCAGTACAGTAACAGATTAGTTTACGTCATTGGCATATGGGTTACCAAAAAAAGAGATATATTTATTTATTTATTCAGTTGATTCAACATTTCTTTTATTTTCTTGGTCAGTGTCTTTTAGGAATAGTTTCCGCAGGTTTAAGAAATCCATTTATAGAGCTCTCCAACCTAATAAACTGGATTCTGTAATAGTCACCTAATGACAATTAAAGTTTTCATTCCATGTAATATTTCTAGGTAATATTCTAGGCTTTCAGATGCTAAGAATTACAAAAACATTACAAAGCATCTACAATGAAAACTAAATGGAAATCCATGGTTAGAAGTGAATGAAGATGTAAACTATGTGAGGATATTTCATTGTGCTAATCTTAGTTTTTAATTAAATTAATTAATTAATATATATATTATTTTATTAAATATAAATTTATATCATTTAATTAAAATCAATTAATTATTTAATTAATAATAGATTGATAAATTAAATTAATTTAAAAACTTTTAATCTACCCCTATTCTACTTGTGCAGATCAAAGACAAAATATTCAATGTGTGCTGCACTTTAATTTGTAGCACACTAAACTTGTTACCATATTTGAAAACCACTCCATAATCTATTTTCTTTGATACCTAAGTATTTCCTTAGAGTTGAAAATACTTCCCTGAGTAGGTGGGCAATCTGAAGCCAATAGCTACTCATGAGCTACTCATGCTCATCTATTTTGTTAATGACAGTCTGGAAAAAAAGCCTTTTCGGGTTTTTGTCTCTCAGATTGGTGCTTTGGAGCATGTGCTGGTCCTATCAAAAATACACACACTGCAGAAGACAGAATTAAGATGTCTCTAGGGAGAATTTGAAATCAAATCAGAATTGCTGCTGAAAATTGGATTGTGTGTGTCAGGATTTAATATGACCCTTTTTTTTTTTTTTTTTTTTTTTTTTTTTCTGATTTAATAATAAATGCATTCATAGAACTGCTGACAAGATACTGCAAATCAGTTTCATATACATTCCTTTTTCCGCCTTCCTTGAAAATTTCAGCTCTAGGGATGTGTTGATAGCAGTAATGCAACTCTGTCGCTCAGGTGGGTGTTACCAGTGAGACAGTTGTGACAGCAGTTGGCAACCAATTTCTCTTTAAAAAGATAGCAAGTGACCTTAAATAGAGAAAAAAAAAGATAGCAAGCACCTTAATTGGAGTTATTGAATGTCTGGTCGTCTGTCTCACAATACCCCTGTGTTGCTGGGATAGTTCAGAACAGAAACAGAAAATAAAAACAAACAAAAGCTTTACAAACTTCAAAGATTTTTCATCTCTTAAATACTAAGAACTGGGCTTCATGCTGACATTGTGAGACCATTTTGATGAAAGTTATTTCTCTCATTAAATGACGACTATCCCATGTAAAACGAAATGTATTTAGTGTACTAGAAATTCTAATTCTGATCCTCATTGATTTTCATCCATATTCGACATTCTGGGTTTTCATATTCTTTGGTAATACTTGAAGCTTGATACAGATGCTTTAGACACTTTTCTGACATGTTTTCATTTGTGTTTGCCTCAGCAGTACCTATTTGTCACTCTAGCACTAGCTAAATGCTTTTTTTCATCTTTGTTATTAGAAATTGCGGAATATCTTGTGTTCTGCATTGCTGCCTATGTTTTTCAGCAGCTACAAGTTTACATCACTTTTTCTAATGTTAATATAATGTGGTGTATTATGTCTGCTGTCTGTGGCAGGTCTTTTTCTTATCCGTTCTGTAGGCTTGAACTGGGATGATGAAGGCTAAAGTACTCTGAATGGAATTATTTGAGAATAAATGCCCATAAAGCATGTTTTTATTTACCTGTGCAATATAAACATTTTCCCTCATAGCTATCACACAGGCTGTTTCATTATACAATGCTTTTGATTTGAACCTCTTCAATGTTTTGAACTGCTGGTGTTCTAACAGACCACAGAATTTAAGGATATGAGGAATGTATCTTTTGTGTGAACATTTGGTTGTTATATGACAGTCATGTACCTTTTGACTATTATAAAGGTAAAATTTACCACTGAGAATAGTAATAATTTACAGCACAGTGGAACTTATGGCCTTGTGTGAGAATGTGTGCTATTGTTATATGTGGATAGTCCTATCCCAAAGGAACTGGGGGTCCTGGTAGCTCATTGTGCCCTATTCCTGATCACACTAGAGCAGGTCTCAGGAATATCCTTGTGACTGTCCCACTCAGAGCATGTTTTTCTGCCCCCTTTACGTGGTGAGATAACCTAGCCAAGGCACAGAAGGATCAGAAACAAATGCCCCACTCTTGCTATTTTCCCACATCCATAACTCAAAGGTAAATGCACATTTCATAGAAACATAGAATCATTCAGTTTGGAAAAGACCTCTAAAATCATATAGTCCAACATAACGTAATTAGACTAAAGTCCACCATTAATCCACACTGCTAAGTTCTAAATCTACAGGTTTCTTGAAGACCTCCAGGGATGGTGACTCAACTGCTTCCCTGGGCAGCCTATTCCAGTGCTGTTCAACCTTTTCAGAAAATAAATTTCTCCTAATATCCAAGCTAAACCTCCACCGAAATGAATCTACCTTTGCAATACTGTCTTATACAATCAGTGTTGATGTTTTATCTGCTGAAGGATGTAACTCAGTGAAGGTGTTTTAAGAAAGCTGCATGAACTTACTTCCTAGTCTTCTGCTTGTGCTTCCACTGCTTCTGGAGTTAAATTGTAACACAGATGAAGAATGATCTGGATTAAAAAAGATCTTGCAATGATAGTCTTATTTCTGCTGTTGGAGAATGACTTGAAAATATTTTTTTCACGATGAAATAACTTGGTAACTTCAAATCAATATACTGGGATGGATGAAGTCTAGATGCAGTAGCAACATTTCTTTTTTAAAATAAACACTCAAAACAGATTTCTTCTAATTTGTTGGAAAAGTTACATTGATTTTCTCTTAAATAGTGTTTTAATAAAAACACTTAGCAGAAAAATGCTTTGTAGTTCTGCACCTTCATGTTTTAGGTGACCTTGGTATTGCTGAATTGTCTGAAGGATTCTACTGACCTCGTCTTTTTGGCCAGTTCTACCTATTACATTTGGTCCTGGCCTTAGGACTTTCAGATCAACTGCCTCCTGTCACTGAATTTTCTGAATGAGTTCATACTATTAAATCTGTTAACATTTTCAGAATAAGGATGCTGCTTGAAGCTACTTCAAAAGTTTTTGTCTCCATGTCAGGGTAGTTCAAGAAGAGGTCAGAGGCAGGACTGTTGAATTGCTCCAGGAAAAGAGGGGGAAAATAATGTAGTAATGTTGTGTCCATGGTCTGGTATGCAGAAGAAGCAGCAAATATTTTGGAGGTGTAGAAATAAGCATTTAAGATTTAAGATACAAGAAAGAACTCTACTCAGAAAGATGCTATATAAACATTGTTACAGAAAGCTTCTGTAAACCTGAGAGACTCTAAGTGAGCATTACAAGTTGACATATTTCCATATTTCCTATTATATTTCATATATTATTTTCATATTATATCCATATTTCTCTAAGTAAAAAACAAACAAACAAAAATAAAAACAACTATCCTTCTTCTATGACCTTATCTGAATGATTTCATACTTATATGACTGATAATTGTTGGTTGTAGTTTTGGGTAATACAAACCAATCTATCCTAATTTATTTGATAATCAAGTTAGTAGTTATCCCTTGTTACATAAACTTCCCATAAATGAAGGAAAATCACTTGAGTTTTAATGTACTATAAACATTACTACCTCTGCTTAAAATGGAAGGTTTAAAAGGAAATGGCTTTATTTGAAAAAAAAAAAAAAAAAAGAAAGAAAAAAAAAAGAAAATTCATTTTCCTACAGCAGAACACAATCTCAATCATAGATACCATACGTAAAATCACATATTTGTAAAGTGCATGGCATTCTAGGACAGTTGTTTTCCATGGCTCTTCATGGCTTGCATTATGCCCTTTCTGCATGCCAGGCTGTCTAAATCAGACTAATAGTTATGTTGTGCTGTCTCTCAGCATATCGTTTTACATTTTCTTAGGTACTTTTCCCAGGAATTTATAAAGAATATAATAAAAACATTTATATGGCAAGCCATTATTGACTTATTTTTGTTTGTTTGTTTGTTTGTAATTTTTCATCCCACTCCTTATTTTACTTGCATGTTTAGTTTAAATGATGGTCTTTGTACCCTTGTTCCAGTTACATAACTGAAGTCTAGATATTATAGCAGATAATTGTTTTTGTACAATAAAATCTTTGCTGTTTTCAAAATTATAATGAGCAAATTAGACTAGAATCTCTTTCAGTTATCACTGCTTCAGCTTTTAAACAAGATTTTTTTTTTTTTGTATGAAATTGCATGCATGAGAAACAAAAAGATACAGTAAAACAGAATGTTTGCAAATATTTCTGTTTCACTGATGTTTTTCAGGCCATTGTCTTTCCTTGATTAGCATATCTGACAGCTTTTTTTTTTTTTTTTTTTTTTTTTTTTTCCTGTAATCATATGTTGTTTGCTCATCCATGTCATATATGTAGCTTTATTTAGCATCATTCCTGCCCAACATGTCCTGATCAAGCCTGTTTGGTTCAGTTGCTGAAACAAAGTCAGGTTTCCTTTTAATAATATGTACAGTCAGTTAACTTTTTTTCAGCTTGCTTTCAGAAAGAATTAAGCTGTACAATTCAGTAATAAGGTGTACTGACTTCTGTGCAGAAGTCAGATGGTGTGTTACACATTAGAATTCAAAGAAATATATATTTTAATACTGTGTCCAATAATCTTGCTGTTGTCCAGACGTACCTTTTGACTTTTCTGATCCCAGCTGAGCATGACTCATTACAAATACTGTGTGTTCAGAAAAATTTTGCAGTGATTCCTTAGTGCTAAAAATACTCCTCAAATAGAGCTCTAAGAAAGAAGACTTGAATTTATCTGACTTGTATGCAATCTGAGAATACTGAGAATTCCACAAAACAGAAGGAAAAAAAATAAAACATCTTCCACTGAGTACTGTAATAAATTGCCTGGAAAGGAGAGTGCTGGCAGACCAGTAGAGGTGATCTAATGAAAATTATCTGCCTCCCCTCTATTGATGATCACAAGTTGATGAATGTGCTTTTGCACTAGGATTAGGTTACTTCCTGCAGGAAGTGAAGGAGAGCATCTTTAAGCAATAACATATGATTAAAAAATAAAAATAAAATAGCAATAATACCAGCCCTTTTGAACAACTTTACACGTGGTAGAAACTTTTATATTTTAGATACTTATTTTATGATGCTCTTTTTGAAATTGTCTCTGCTAAGTTTTGAAATTGTCTCTGCTAAAATTTTAAGGTAACAACAACAGTGTGGTCTTGAAGTCAAAAGCCAGTTCTTTATCTCTGCATTCTGCATGTTTTATTTATACTTCAGTTTTTTTAAGACTTTGCTACACTGCTATCATTCTGGAGAGTTAGATTTAAAGTTCTCTTCTTTATTACTAGCTTTTTTTAGGGTAACTGCTGTACCTACGAAAAGTAATAATCTGTTCTTTTGCTCTTTTAATATCTGTTGTGCAAACCATCGGTAAAATTTTGCTGCCTGTTACCATGCAAGCAATATGGATGTCAAACAGATGATGAAGTAGTTAAAAGGAAATGAAACAGTAGAAGTGATAAGGTTTTATCTGTTTTTGAGACAGCTATCACCATCTTTCATGGACCTTTTTGGGCCTGCAATAAATTTTAAATCAAATTGCTAGTCCATTTTACATCACAGCAATAGGAAAGGGAAATATAGAAAGACACTTGGAGACTCACGAACATACCCCAAAACCATACAAAATAATTTATACCAGCTAAATTAGAGCTAGATATGATGATTTTCTCCTCTGTGTAATCATTATGTTTATACTTTATTTTAGTAAATTTATATTAATAAGATTGTACTAATCATTTGCATATCATAGCATTCTGTATAAGCATCTCCAAACAGGCAACCTTTGCAGAGATCTTCTGGCAGATAGTCTTTGACAATATTCTTAGGCTGTAAACTGAAAAGGACACAAAATAGCAAAAGAAACTTTCTTTCAAATGGATGTTTGACCTGTACTTTTTATGATGGACGAGGAGTCTGGAAAATGTAGGGATTCTCTTTAGGTGGCTCAGAGCTAATAGGCTCACTGGCTTTGTCTACATTAAAAATCTCTATTCATATAGAGATTTAATGTAGGTAAGAGAGTGCACATTTTATGTCAATGGTAAGTTTTGAAGCCAGATTTAGGAAATTCAGAAAGCATACTTATGAATGGCAATATGTTCTATGCAACACTAAACATTCTGTTTTGTTGTGTAAAATACTACTTGCTGTAATCATCTTCTAGTCTAATTTCTGGAAAAGTTAATTTGAACATTATTTCTTAACTTCGTATTTCACTGAAATAGCTGACAAAAATGTACACTGTTGAAAGCTACACAGTATAGTTTTACAAAGAAGAACGTTTGTAATCAGCAACATATGTGTGATAGAAAAAAAAAAGAAAAAAAAAGAACCATGGAGTAATGGTCGATATTGTTGATATTTCTACTGGTGTACTTTGAATCTTAAGTAAAAATAATTTAGTATTTCTGTAAAGGTGAGACAACTACAAAAAAGTACCTATAAACCAATCTGACATTAACAATGTGATTTTTACTGCGGTCAAGCTTTGAAACAATGAGGGTGTTTTGTACCTTAAACTGCTGAATAAGTGAAAAGGAAACATTTAATTTGTTATCACTTTTAGACTGATCAGCATATTGGATGCATGCTACATGCCCTCTGCATGTATTGTGTATACATTATATACCCAGGTGCTAAACTGCAGATTCACCTCATTTTGATGCATGCAAGAAGACTTGGAGAACAAAATGGAACGTTGCAAAATGAAGATCAATGGCAGGCAGCTGTTTATTCTCTCTTTGTCTCTTTGTGACCTTAAAACAGATCATCTGTTGCTGGTACAGCATACTTAATTGTTCCAGTATTTCTCATTTATTCTTTTTTATTTTATTTATTTTTTTCCTGAAACAAATATAGGAAACAAGAAGGAATATTTAAATAAATAAATAAATAAAGACTGATTTTACAGCTGTAGTCTGGGTCAAATTCTCTAGTTGTATAATTTAACTTATACCTGTGAAGAAATGCCAGGAGACTGCTTGTAGATATACATTTTACGGGTGATTTTGCTACTGTAACAGCTGTGCTGAAATTTCCATGTATGACAATGAAGATCAAGATCTTCAAAATCTTGAAATACAGATGACATACTGAGTCAGAAAGAAAGGTTTTATTTTTCAGCAACTGAGCATGCTAAGAAGATATCAATCTGTTAAAGTACAAACATAAATACACATTAAAAATACATCCTTACTTCAGAAGCAGATGCAAACTTGAAGTTTGTTTGTTTTCATTTTGTTTTAATTAACCTTTTCTTTTTTCTTTTTTATTTGACTGGTTTGAGATAAAAATAACAGTATTTATAAATAGTAGAGTGCCGTGGAACAAAGCCCTGGTAGGAAGAGGTGCCCAAGAAAAGATGGTAAATATTCAAGGATTACCTCCTCCAATCTCAGGAGCTATGCATCCCAACAAAGATTAAATTGGGCAAAACTGCAAGGAGGCCTGCATGGATGAACAAGGAGCTCCTGGCTAAATTCAGACAGAAGAAGGAAGACTTCAGAGAGTGGAAGCAAGGACTCCCAAGCCTGGGAGGGATAAAGAGACATTGTCTGAGCAGCCAGGGATCAGGTGAGGAAAGCTAAAGCCCTGTTAGAAGTAAATCTGGCCAGGGATATGCTGAGTCAATATGATTTTTAAGGTCTCTTTCAATGCAAAATATTATATTATTCTCTGAATATCTATGTAATTCAATGTCAAATAATATTATGGAGCATTGAGAAGAGATTGGATGGACTTTTGGAAAAGTAACCTGCTTTTAATAGATAATGTTAATAGATAGAACCTATGCTCAGATGAGGAAATCTGCTGAGAAAGAAATAGTATAGATTTGGAGCTTACCCCAGTTACTTACCTGACCTGCTTTTGTACATATTTAGGCTAAATGAATTTTTGTTTTGGTGCAGTTTGGCTATTTTTAAGTCTTCCAATTTAATCATTGGGAAAGTAATATACAGCTTTAAAGCAAGGGTTCTGATGACGCTCAATTTAATCTGTATTTTCAGCTTTGTATGGCTGTTGCTGGAGGAAATTATGGATTGTTATGAAATTAAAATTTCTAATTTTGATTATCTGTTTGATTACATGATCTTCAGAAGAAATAGTTAGCATAATAGTCAATAAATTGCAAGAAGAACTATATCTTTGTCAAACTCAGTGCATTTTCTGTCGTTCTCTGGAAACCAAGTCCCTCCACCTAGTAGATCACAATTTTAAATGCAACTTAGAAGTTTAGAAGATGTTATATTGATTCCTTCAAGAACTTACTGGAAGACAACAATTTTATATAAATGTATAAAACTTTCATTTGTTACATGAAGGTTATTAAGAACTTAATAACAAGGTAAGTGGCTATGATTTTATATATACGCACAGTTTGTTAATAGTGAAAGTAATGATCTATGCATTCTCTTTGAATGATTTTCAAGGCTTTCATGTAAAACAAACAACCAGAGAAGAAAAATTACAACTCCAAGAAACAGGCCACAGTAGACTCTTCAAGTCTTATTTCATTCCAAACAAACAAACAACAAACAAAAAAAGCTAAGCAAAACCAAAACCAAAAGCTCAAAACCAGGACAAATGAATTTAAATAGTTCAGACTATCCAAGGTCTTCCTAGCTACAATCATGTGGGAGAAGAGAGTTTATATCTTTTTTACATAATACCTCACCTTGCGCACATAATCTTTGTGGTTTACCAGCAGTCACTACCTGTGCAGAAACACAGTAAGCCCTGAGATATCAAAGCATCATCACGGTTTTTTGCACAACTTGTCTTTGGGGGAAAAAAAGAAGCAAAGTTTGACTGGCAGTCTCAAAATATCTCTGTCTCTCTGTGTAGTAGCCAGCTTCTGGAAATTACAGAACAGATCAATATTCTTCACTAATTTTCACATTTTGCTAACTGTTTAAACTTCCCAAATCATGACATCCCAAATACCTCAATATAGATTACATGCCAGTGAAGAGCTCTCCATTGAATTATTGCTTAAAAGTTTCCATCTTGGTAGTTGATTTTTATCTACAATAATCCCGTAAGGAATTTCAGACATCATGTAGTGTTTGTTATAAAAGGCTTTATGAGAATTAGATTTGGAAACAAAACAAAACAAACAAACAAAAAAACAACAACAAAAGATTTTTCCTTTGAGTAAATCTGAGGTATTCAAGGCCTTGTCAGTAATCTTGGAAAAATTCAAAGACACTTAAGTAGTGTGATTGCATATTATGCTGAGCTAACATATATGAGAAAAGGCTAACATTTTTACAGTTCTGTCTAAGCACTGTGTTCTCTTTGAAGAACTAGATGCTCAGATCTCATCACAAAACCAATATATGTTATGTAGTCTTCCAAGAATTAATTGTTCTAGTGTAGTTCCAATATTGGAATGGGATCATGAACATAAGCAACTGAAATTCATTTCTATGGGGTACAATATGAGTACTGTTACAAAAACTATTTATCTTCTCAGACTTGAGAAAAGTATATTTAGTGCTTATTGGAAACAGAACTACTCAAGTTGATGTTTTTAGCAATGCACAGCATTCCTTTATGAAAAGGAAAATACATGCTGCTAAGGGGTCTGATTTTTTTTTTTTTTTTTTTTTTTTTTTTTTTTAAAAAACGCAAAGAGGATATTTTTGATCTAAAGGGTTGTTTTTTTATAAACAGAGAAAAGAATTCCAAGGGAAGAGTTATTGTTCTTTTTTCCTTTTTTTTAATATCATTCACTTGGTTTCTGTGCCTTTTTTGCCACTGAACTTGCAATACTCTGTTTTCCACCTTCAGTGACTTTCTGCAATTGCCATTAGCTGAGATCAAAGACATGAATATTTAACACCAGGAAACAGAAGCACTAGTTCCCTCAAGACCAGAACCTTATCTCAGTGGACATCTGAATACTTGCATCTTCATTCCTCATCTCTAGACATACTCAAGTACCAGTTTTACAAATTCAATAAACATAGAATTAGATTGTAGCTACTTCCTGGGACTCAGGATAACAGTCCACACTTCCTAGTCCTCCTAGTTTAGAAGAAGCTTATATTCTCTGATAACTGTCTTCTACACAGTTCTTTGCAGGACTCCCATGGTCCCTCAGCTTTAGGATTACTACACCTGAAAAACAACTGGGACAGAAAAGGAAAGCAAGGAAAGGGATACTCCTATTCCATCTGGTCCCTAATATTCCTCCTAGAAAGGCCTTAGAAAGGAGAGCAGTACTAAGGAAGGACACAGCATGTGTAAATCACAAACTAGAAACTGTGATACTTAAACCAGATCTCTTGCCCCAGATCATTCCTTTATTCTATTTAATCAGATATAGCCTTTGAATCCAGACTGAAAGAAAATGCCTTAAACAGATAATGTGGTAAGTCACAATCAAAAATACTTTAATAATTCATTTTTTCTTTTTATTTTTTTTTTATTCTTAT
>CM021797.1:64610908-64629824 GCA_011076525.1 Nettapus auritus | reverse complement strand
CCACAGAAAACCTCCTGAAAAATTGCAAGAAATGTAGTGAAGCTGTGTTCATTCTAAGCTCAATGTCTGATCCTTTACTGTTACTGTGAAAAGAAGCAGCAAAAGAAGAAACTTCCTACCTGCAAGTGAAAAAAAAATAAAAAAATAAAAAAAATAAAAAAATTCACACTTTATTTGTATGGTCATTATAGATATTTTCAGGGATGAACTTATAAATCATAAAATAATAGAAATTATTTTAAAATGATAGAAACTTTTTATGTTTATTCTAGGATATTCATTGTCTTTCAATGGAAGCATTAATTGCAGGTTAATCGTAGGGAACACATTTTGTAAGAGCTTCTCTAATACTTTGAAGTGCATAATTCAATTCTGAATGAGCTTTGTGGTGATACATATTGTGTCAAGTCTGACAGACTAAGTTATAGAAAAGACCACAGTGATATTTTGGAAAGTAATTTTCAAAATACAGTCTATACACTATATACCTCTTCTCTTTTGCTCATTTGCTACTGTTACTGAGATGTAGTCAAGTGTCAACAGTTTACAGATACTACCCATAGCAAATAAGAAACAGTTTCTGAGTCTGATCAGCAAAAGCAGGAATCTGTCTAATATCGACAAAGAAAATCAGAACTTGTTTTACTTTGCTTGATCTCTCTTATTAGTACTATACATCAGGGAAAGAAGGTGTCCTTCTGTGGTGCTAACAACTAGCAACAACTTAAAAATAAATAATAATAATAATAAAAAAAAGACCCATGTATTGTTCAGAAATATGAGTGATGCAAGTAAAGCCACAGATTTAATGCTATGCAAGAACTGGTCATCCAGAATTTGAAAAGGCTCAGAGGTCAATATTCATTTTGTTGCACCTTTAAACTAGTTTGACTTCCAATATAATCAACCTAAAAAGGAGGAAAAAGACTGTCCCTTCCCCCAAACTCTGAAATTGTGGTATTTTAAAGTCAGTGAATTCTAGAAAACCCTCAGAATTATGCATCTGTAAGTCCATTACAGCCTGACTTATCTGTTTCTGTAATTGTCAAATTTTATTTATTTATTTATCTTTCAGTGTGATAGGAACTGTGTAATTACTTAGAGCCGACTTTAAAACATTGCTTATTAATTTCCATTACTTTTATTCTTGCTTTTATTAATGATTATTTTCTTTTGAAACTATTTATAGCTGTGTAGAACTTTATCAGACTTATCTGGGGTTAAAACTTCCATGCTCATTGCCTTCTTTCTGTTGGTTCTAATAAATTGTTTCTCTAAACAATTCCACTATTCCTTTTCTGCCAAATATTGTCTGGATCTGTAATACTCTGGAACTGAGCAAGGAAGAGTTTTCATTTCCTTGATGAATGTGATGTGGTTTCAGATCCCGCACATTAGCTTTATCCTAATCCCCATGTGCCGTGATTTTAATAAAAGTGGTCAAAAAGGATAAGAAAGCATTTGTCAAAAGGAGAACGAAATTCCTCACCACTGATAAAACTGAAATTACTTACAGACCACTGTATTACACTACAGCCTGTCCAGTATAAAGGATGGGGAGAAAATAAATATAACATAGAATGTATTTTCTACATTTATTTATTTATTTTCTTTAATTTTATAACCAGGGTTCTTCCTCCATTTATATTTCTTGTAATAAGGGGAATTTTTCTCACCTAATCCTTTTATTGTCAAAACCCCAAGGCTCTGCCATCCTTTTCACAATGACATTCCTTCATCGAGTACAGAGATTAACTACTGAACGAAATACATCATGCTGATCCTTATGAGGTTTACTGAAACATTTGCACTGCTGTTTTGGGAGTTACAAATTGGTCTGGTGGACAATTCAGTGGGAAAAATAAGAGTAGAATACCCCTTCTTTGGTTTTCAGTTTGCTGATAAAGTTTAACAGTCACAGGAGGTAGTAGATCCTATAAAGGGAAAAATATTATAGAATCATATAATAGTTTGTGTTGAAAGAGACCTTAAAAATAATCTAATTCCAACCCTCCTGCCATAGGCAGGGACACCTTCCCCTGGACCAATTTTCTTGAAAACCCATCCAGCCTCTCCTTAAACATTCCCAACTTCTCTGGGCAACCTGGTCCAGTGCCTCACTGCCATCTGAGTAGATTTTCTTCCTTATATCTATATCTAAAGTCTACCCTTTTCCAATTTAAAACATTATTCCTTGTCCTATCACTACACCCCCTGGCAAAGAGTCCCTCCCCAGCTTTCCTCTTTATGTACTGGAAGACTGCTATGTCCCCCTACGGCCTTCTCTTTTCCAGGCTGAACAACCCCAGGTCTCTCAGCCTGTCTTCACAGGAGAGGCATTCCAGCCCTCAGATCATGTATGTGGCCCTCCTCTGGACCTCTCCTACAGGCCCATATCCTTATGTTGGGGGCCCCAGAGCTGAACCTAGTGCTCCAGGTGGGGTCTCACAAGAGCAGAGCAGAGGGGGACAGTCACCTACATCACCCTGCTGGCCATGCTGCTTTTGATGCAGTCCAGGACAAGGTTGGCTTTATGGGCTGCAAGCACAAATTGACAGCTCATGTTACGTTTTCATTAACCAGCAGCCCCAGGTCCTTCTCCTCAGAGCTGCTCTCAGTCCATTCTCCCCCCAGACTGTATTCGTGCTTGGGACTGCCCTGACCTGGATGCAGGACTTTGCACTTGGCCTTATTGAACTGCATAATGTTCACACAGGCCTACCTCTCAAGCCTGACCAGGTCTCTCTGGATGACATCTCTTCCCTTCAGTATGTAAAACACTTGCAGCTTTTTGCTTATTTTGAACTTGATTGCCTGTCTGCCTGTCTTGATGCTCATAGTTATTGTGTTGACTGATTGTCACTGTGACCTAAGCGAGTTAAGCATTGACCTGTTTTTGTTCAGCTATAATTAAATAAAGTCCTAAACTCTAGTGCTCTTCTTTCTATCACATCCATTTTTCTTTTTTCAATTTAATGACAAGGTAGAAATTTTTAGTGCAAAGAGACAAACTGCGAAGTAGGCTCATGACTCATGCAGATGTTTTGCTGAATTTGTGTCATATTTATCTAACTGGAAACAAAAACAACACAGGAAGTAGCATTGCCTTGGACTTAAAATATCTTTTCTCCATATTTATGGATTAAGAACATTAAAAATTGCTTCATGATTTCAGAGGAAGCATATAAAATTTAAACATCAAAATTTCATCTTTTCCTCTTTAATAGCTGACCTGTGATTTTATCAGCCTATGTACTTTTCATGATGATGCTGTGAAAAGGCAAGGAAACCTTGAATAAAACAGGGAGGCTTGTATCTTGTGTAGTCTTTAGCTGAGAAAATAAGGAAACGTTAAAGGAAATGGAAAAACTGGTAGCCTGGAGAAAGCATAAGCAAGGAAGATAAGGGATGAAAGGTAAAAAACAAGGAGAAAACAGCTGCAGGAAGATTCCAGACTGACCTATGGTAACCTTTTGGTCATTAAGGGTCATTAAAATATTAAAATCACACCCATTAAAATGCGAATGTATGCTACTATCAGATTCGTTGCCCCACCCTGCCTTCTTCCAGCCCCCTCTTCCCCCCACTGGTCCTCTGTAATGTGCAAACTCAGTAAAGACATGTTAGGTGACCTCTAACAGCCAATCTTAAGTAGCCACAAAGATTGTTTTCACAAGTTTTCTATATATAGACAATGCTCATTCAAGCCAGAGGTGTGCTTGCTTTGCAAAAGATCACCAAGCACCTGACTCAGAAGAGTTATATATTTAATTATTAATTAAAAGGCCTTTGTGTGGATTCTGACTCTGTGTGGTTATTGGCGGGGTGCACTGGGCATGAACCTGTTGTCAACAATTCTTCTAGTCTCATTACCTTAATTTAAAACCAAAGTTTTTCAAGGTCTTCTTTTCTGAGTGTAATCAACCAAGCATTATCATCTTAGAGTCTCATAATCTTTGAGCAATAGATGAGTGAAGACCCCAGCAGTTTTTTTTATACATTCACAATGCTTTTTGCCATTTCAGATTGATGGACAAATCCACAATGCTGGAGAAATTCATAAACATTTCTAGTTTCTGCTTTGTCTAAAAGGAGCTCAATGAGTTAAATATGTGAAGGCATGGACATCTTGCCTGTTACACACGGAGTCATTGTGGCAGCCAAGTCAGAGCCAAATTCTAGATAATTCCAATAGAAGAGATGATTCACTTTCTATCCCTTTAAGTATGATAATACTTAATTATGATAATAAATGTGTTATGCATTCTCATAATACATTTATTATCATAATATGCAAACCTTTCCCCCAGTTGCTCTATATTGCTGGGGTGTATTCATTCTGAAATCTCCAGTGGTTATTTTAGACTTCATGTTATGTTTATATATTTGTAAAACAAAACAAAACAAAACAAAAAAAATTAAAAAAATGGTGACATTCAAACTTTTACCCCTATCAAATCTTGGAAAAGTTTTACCACTAAATGCAGATAAAGAATGGTGTACCATTTCTCTTTTGGAAAATATTGTTTTATATACCTTATTTTATTCATTAGAACATAATATTTGAAAAATGAAATCTTAAATAGTTAAGTGTGTTTCAGATTTATCTAGGGAAAAACCTTAATGACTGACAGATGTGCATAGCTGTTGCATTGGCTATAAGTTTTCACCACTTCTTCTCAACAGAACACCTGAACTGGATTTTCCCATGTGATATCAAAGACAGTTAGAGAAGTCACCAAAAGAACAGCTTGCAGTCTGCATTTACACCATGCATACACAGCTAAGCAATGGAGCACAGTTTGGTGAGTTTTTGTCTGATTGTAATAGCTCTTTGGGGATTAGAGAGCTTATAGAATGTAAATTTAATGATTATCTGATCTACACCTGATATTCCCTAAGTTGCATCCCACTGTGGATAATGATTTTCAGTAATACTTAATTGTTTTCACAAAGTTGCTAAAGAACTTTTCAAACTGTTTTTTTTTTTTTTTTTTTTTTTTTTTTTTTTTTTGTATAACATCATGATAAGTCTAAAAGTACCTCCATGTAAAAGATACAATTAATAATTTTAGTTGGAACATCTCTCCTATGAAGACAGGATGAAAGAGTTGGAGTTGTTCAGCCTAGAGAAGAGAAGGCTCCAGGGAGACCTCATAGAAGTACCTAAAGAGGGCCTACAAGAAAGCTGAGGAGGGACACTTTGTCATGGAATGTAATGATAGGACAAGGGGCTTTAAACTAAAAAAGGGGAGATTTAGATCACATTCTTTACTCAGAGGGTGATGAGGCACTGAACCAGGTTGCCCAGAGAAGTTGTGGATGCCCCATCCTTGGGAATGTTTAAGGAGAGGTTGGATGGGGCTTTGAGCCAACTGGTCTAGAGCAAGGTGTCCCTGCCCTATAGCAGGTGGGTTGGAATTAGATGATTTTTTAAACCAGTCTCTGGTTCTATAGTGATAAATAGAAATACTCATATAAGGTCTGTATTTTATGTAGAAATACTCAGGGGAATTCTTTATATTAGTTTAATTTTATTTATCTTATTTTATTTTTCAGGTTGAAAATTATGTTTCATTTGTCGTGCTGTGGGAATGGATGAATTTAAGAATGAAATAAGTTTTGTTGGGTGAGACATTTAATTTACAGAGCAGAAGAGGTACATCTGAAGCATTCAGAGGCAAGCTAGTCTGTTATCAACTCTGTTAACTACCTCTTTCCATGGGTTTGCAGTGGGGTGAGTCTAGACATGATCAGTAAAATTATTTGAATATAAATCTCTTTTCTATGGAAACAGAAATCAAACTACATATAATCAACTCTGGCCAAACAATAATAAAAGTATATAGGATTCTATCATTCTATTGCTCCTGAAGAGAATATATTAAAAAGCTCAGCTGCCTTCATCTTCACATTCTTTCAATGAAAACTACAAAATTACTGAAGATGTTCTGTAATGGCCATGTTTTTCATTGGTATTTTCATTTGCATTTCACATTCCAGCACACAAGCTGCACACGGTCTTTATTTAAAGCACTATTTAGACTTTCTCTTGCATGATATTGAGTGATATTTTTGCCCAGAGCTCCATATTGAAAATGAATTTATTGGTACTTTGCCTTTGCTTTTATTACCAACATCTGCTAAAATATATTCTTTTTTTTTTTTTTTTTTTTTTTTTTCCTTCTTTTAAGAATTTTGTCAGTTAAATGTTATAATTTTAAGTTACATTTATGTCAAGAGGCATCAACACTGAATACGGTAGTGATTATCCTTATTATTTTATGTACTCTCTGGGACAAGAAAATGATATCCAGATATTAGTTGGAGGGAAGTGTTTACATCACTGGATATATGTGAGGAAAGACTAAAACACAAAACTGTCATATTTGGTTATGGTATCATCTTTGTGTTGTTATAAGAATGGAATGTTGCAGAAGCACTTTAATTTACTAAGTACTTTGGAAAAAAAATCTCATATTGAAAAGGTTTTATTTTAATAAAATAATGTACTGTGTTAATATAAACATGACATAAGCCTTCTGTGAATATTCAATAATTTGCTGAATCAGATGTTACTAGCAGACACATCTGTATCTTGTCTGAATTGCTGTGAAATCATAGCGGTTATCATAGGAATTGTTTCCTATAATGCCAACTGTAATGTATAAATAAGACAATAACCCAAACTGTACTTTGCATAGTTCAGAAAAGAACATTCACACAAAAACTTTGAGAAAAAGATTTTAGGATTAAATAAATTTCCCCCCCCCCAAAAAACAAACAAACAACAACAGCAACAAAAAACAGAAAAAAATAACAACAACAACAACAAAAAACACACAACAACATTAAGAACTTTAAAGAGATAAAAATAACTGTGTTTGGCCTGATCTTCAATGGTAAAAGTAAAAATAAGTAAAGAAAAGCACTTACAGAAACTAATAATAATAATAAAAGAAACTTCTTCAGAGATCTTCAAAAACCTTGAAATATCAAATATTTAGAAAATGTTCTAAATTTTGAAGAGGGAAAAAATCAACAAAAGGTTGCTGTTTGATAATTTTTTGGAGAGAGATGAAAGGTGTGAGTAGAAGGAGGGATCAGAGGAGAAAAGTTTTTTTTTTGTTTGTTTTTTTAACAGTTTTCCTTGTTCACTCCTAATGCATTCTTGCATGTTTTACCAAACAAAATCTGTCACGTACAACGCATTCAATTATCTGCTTAGTATTAATGATTTTTTTTCCCACAGAAAAACTATTTTATTTGAATATGAGGAAAGATACTTAAGTAGTATTCAAAATATATCAAGACCAAATTTTACTATAGATCATATTGATTCATTAAGCAATTAAGCTGTAGTGGTGGAGATAAGAATAAAAGCTAGCCTTTCAGATATTTACAGTATTTAAACAGTATTTAAACCAGACCAAAGCCAAATACTCTCCGTTCTCTTATTGTTGATGTAAGATCATATATTTATAAATATATTTATATTGTATATATGGGACACAGAGAAACATTGGTCTTACAATTTTTTATTTATTTCATATGAAAGGCTATATTGTTTCTGTTTCCAGTAGTGTCTAGTATCCAAAGCTCAGGAAAGGGATTTAAAGTAGTGAAAATATTACATGACTTGCTTATAAATTGCTTTTTATATAAATATGTAACTTTATCCTTTTCAGTGACATCTTGGTAAAAGTGGGAATTTAAAAAAAGATGCTTCCATTTCATCTTCAAATAATGTGCAATTCACTCTTCACCAGCTTCTTCTCTTGATATATTCTTATCTCCATTCTTTTCTCAGTCAATGGCTTGCCTTTGTGTACTTCCAAACCATTATTTCAGATATGGAAAAACAAATATTTGCTTTGTGGTTTGGTTTGGTTTCATTCTGATCCAAGTGTTAATCTTGGTTTACGTGACTACCCATGCCAAAGAGTTTTCAAGTTTATTTTCAGGCTACAAAATTCATCAATACAGAATGGTTCAAACAACAGTGTTTTAAGTGATATAACTTTGTTGTTGTTCCTGGGTATTAACTGGCTTTGCAAACTTATTAGCAACTGAAATATAGACAAACTGAAAATAGACAAACAAACAAAAAAGTAAAAAAACACCCCAACAAAAATAACATCACCACCACCAAAACCAAAACAAACAGAACAAAACAAACAAAGAAAAAAATCCCTTATAAATCTAAAGCACAATAAGAAAAAGAAAATGAGGGTTTAGAAATTCAGGAGGCCGGAATCCTCACCTCTGCATCCAGATATCATTAATGTATGCCAATGATGATGACTTAGGATTCAGGAAATTCCACACACTGGAAATATATAATAGTAATTGGAAGGAATAAAACTCTTAAGAAGCAGTGAATTAAGACAGTATGTTCTCTTTTGTGTCCTATTTTCAGGAGATTATGAAATGATCCTTACAGAGATTCAGAGATTAGATCTGCTGGAGTAATGTGTGTTTACTATGTCAGTTAATACCTAGACATTATACTTGTAGGTTTACACTGTATAAGACTTGTGATATTACAGAGGAAAGCATCTGACTTTCAGAATCCGATTTAGCTACAAGAAAGTTGAAGATGTAATATTGTGTTTGCTTATGTGCATACTGCTAAGATGCAAATGGGGGAGGGTAAAAAATCCTAAACTCTAAAGCTAAGAATGAAACAATAAACTGGCAAGAGCAACAGACAATATTTAAATGAATGTTGTTTAAGTAACGGTTACTAGCAGCATTTTACTACAGTTTCTGGTATAACAGTTCAGATTATTATGCAGACTGACAGTCTTTTTGGAAATGCACTCTTGTAGAAGTTCATCAAAGAAAACAGAATGTGCTTCTGGAATTAGCACTCAGAGCTGACAGGACATAGTACAACTCTTAATCACTTACTTACATAATTCTTTAAGACAGTCACATGGGCAGACTATTACATTCACTTGAATCCTGGGTCATGCCAGGGCTTAGAAAGAAGTGCAATTATCTGAATGTACAAGATGCACTGTATACCTGAGTTTAAAAAGTCCCCTTTGTACAATATTGCCAGTAAAAGATGTTGAATAGTTATCTTGAATTACTTTATCTGTTAATCAGGACTGAAAAATAAGGGCTACGGTGTGCATGGTTGGTGATTATGATCTTGTCAATATAAAGTTCTCGTAAGAGGTGTAAACTAGTCATCAGAGAATATATGATATTTATTTGATATGTTCTAACTATATTTTAAAATATATTTTTAATTCTTATCAACTGAAACACTGCATTCTGGAGATGATGGAAAAAGTGTGAGGAAAAAAAAGAAAAAAAAAAAAAAAAAAAAAAAAAAGATCTGCAAAGACTGTTGAGAAACCTTAACAATATCTGGCTAACTTTATCCCAGGTTGAGCTGAGCCTGAGGTATCCAGAGATGAGAAGAGATAAAGAGGGACTGGGGGTTGCACTCCTGGAGCAAGTCTTGGTCATTAAGTCTTGGTCATTTTTTTTTGCTGCCATTGCATATGTTTGGGTCCAAAGGACATGTGATGGACTTAGAATGTCAGAAATTCAGGCACGCTCAATGTACAATCAGCTACACTGAGCATGCAAAATACATCATTTTTTTTTTTTTTTCACTGTGTTTTCATTTCCTTTCCTATTTTCTAAAGATTTCCTGTCTCATAAGTAACAGTGTAGGTCAAGTATATATGAAGATTTGGGGACAGGCCTTCAGAGTACAGCTTTTGTCTGTGATTAGATGAGAATATTCAGGAAGTAGTCATACTATAAATTCATGAACCTGTAAGACTCTGAGGAAGAGGAAAGAAACGATGAGGAACTGAGGCACTGCAACAACAGGGAAAACTCTGCAAGATAAAAAGAATGCAGTACTTTGCACACCTGTCTATACTGTCCAAAAGTGTGACTTCTCAATAGCCCACATTTGCAAGACAGGTTTGATGATTCTGAGGTAAGGTTGTGTTCTCTACACTCATTACAAAGAATAGGGTGGGAAAACTTTAGTCTTCTTTCCTTACCAGAGGTAAGGTTTCTTCACAGACGGAAGGTCTTTGGGTAATGGAGTGTGTGTTTGGTTAGTGGTATGGACAGGAGAAAAGAATCAGATAACATAAACTGTTAAGATGTACTGTCAATACATGCATTACATACCTCTACGACTACAGTCTTCTTGTACAGTTTTAAATAATGCCGTTTTGAAAAAGACAGGTTGAAGCAAGGTCTGACTGATCCCTTGGCTTTACCTAGCTTCAGTAGCTTCCCCAGAGGAGTGGTAAACAAGAACCAAGTGATGTTTTTGATCCCTTCTACCCTTGAGCTCTGCTCTGCCTGGCCAGCCTTTTGTTCCTTGTCAGCATAAATTCAAACCCATAACACCTATGTTAATAAATGATCTGTTGAGTAATCACATTAAGTATTGTCTAAAAATAGTACAATTGCAGAGTGAATGACTCAGATAAAACAGAAATTAAGTGTAATCTGTGTTTACCCCTTAGGCTGAGTGCTAAGGACTGCCACCACCATAGGGGTGCATACCAAGACTAACATGCAAACTGTGGATATGCCCCTCACTGAGTGAGGTTGCTATGACTATGCCCCACCAGGCGTTTGCTGCTGGGGCTCAGAGATAGCTCAGGACTGGCACCCAGGAATAAGTCCTCACTGTTGGGAATCCATTCTCAATGGATCTGTTTGATCCACTTTCCCCTGGGGCCTGATGCTGATATTGGCCTGGCCCAGCACAGCTGTCCCTTCATGCCCTGACACAGACATTGAGTTTCCCTTCTTCACCTCTGAGTGAGGAACAATTAAACATATGAATTGGTAAGATATTGCAATGGCATTGGCCTAATAATGAGGAAAAAAATATGATTTATGAATGAAAAAAAAAATTCTAATTGCTTATATATATCTATGTATAGATATAGATATAGATAGATATAGATATAGATAGATATAGATATAGATAGATATATATATGGTGGGGAGGAGGGAGTCTGGTTGCATTCCTAGAGAACTTTTCATGCAAAAGTTATTGTGATGTACTGGGTGACCAGTACCTTCCAGAAGCAGTTGTGACAAAGGCTGTATGTAGGATATCAAGAATATCGAGGATCCACCTGTTATATTTTAACACTCGTCATTACAATTTCTAAGTTTAACCATTTGAATTACATTTTTTTTTTTTAATAAAAAATTGTCAGAAGAAACACATTACTTAGGAAATTTGTTTTATTTAAGTATATTTCTATTGAATATAGGAACTTATTGGTGTTAAGTACTTCAAGAAATAATAATAAAAAAGTCTTGTTAAATAAATATTTATATCACAGTGTTTCTGGCATGTCCTAAATGGTTATCTGATCTGTGGGTGTTTGCAGATCCTAACCATACACAAACACACAGCATTTACTTTCCTAAAATTCTCTACTTTGTTACTAAGTAGTGCACAACACCACTAGCAAATGTTTAAAATGAAAGCAATGATTAAAAAGAAAATACATATCTAAGTATTACAAAACATTACCAGGAAAGATCTGGGCAGCCCATTCCAATGCCTAACAACTCTTTTGGTAAAGAAGTTTTTCCTAATATCCAAACTAAATTTCCCCGGTGCAACTTTAGCCCATTCCCCCTTGAATGGGAGCACGAAGGAGAATAGACCAACCCCTACCTCGCTACAGCCTCCTGTAAGGTAGCTGTAGAGAGTGGTAAGGTCACCCCTGAGCCTCATCTTCTCTAGGCTAAACAACTCCAGCTCCCACAGCTTCTTCCCACAAGACTTGTTCTCCAGACTCCTCAGCAGCTTTGTTGCCCTTCTCTGGACACGTTTGAGCACCTTGATGTCCTTTCTGTAGCGAGGGGTTTATCCAGATCCTCCTGCAGAGCCTTCCTACCCTGGAGCAGATCATCACATGTACCTAAGTTGGTGTCATCTGCAAAGTTACTGAGGGTGCACTCAATCCCCTCATCCAGATCATTGATAAAGATATTAAAGACAATTGGCCCCAGTACTGAGCCATGGGGGACTCCACTAGTGACCAGCCTCCAACTGGATTTGACTCCATTCACCATGACTCTTTTGGCTTGGCTATCCAGCCAGTTTTTAACCCAATGAAGTGTATGCCAGTCCAAGCCATGAGCAGCCAGTTTCTTGAGGAGAATGCTGTGGGAAACAGTGTCAGAAGCCTTACTGAAATCAAGGTAGACCACATCCACAGCCTTTCCCTCATCCACTAATTGCATCACTTTGTCGTAGAAGGAAATCAGGTTTGTCAAGCAGGACCTGCCTTTCATAAACCCATGCTGACAGGGCCTGATTGCCTGGGGGCCCTGCAAGTGCCACGTGATGACACTCAAGGTAATCTGCTCCATGAGCTTCCCTGGCACTGAGGTCAAACTACCAGGCCTATAGTTTTCCAGGTCTACCCTCCGTCCCTTCTTGTAGATGGATGTCATGTTTGCTAGCCACCAGTCAACTGGGACCTCAGCCTTTTCCTCATCTCTTGTCACTAAGTTCCCCCCCGCATCCAGTAAAGGATGGAGATTCTCCTTAGTCCTCCTTTTCATGTTTATGCATTTATAAAAACATTTATCTTTAACAGCAGTAGCCAGACTGAGCTATAGATTAGCTTTGGTCTTTCTAATTTTGTCCCTGTGCAGCCTTACAACATCCTTATAGTCCTCCTGAATAGCCTGCCCTCTTTTCCAAATGTAATAAACCCTTTTTTTTTTTTTTTTTTTTTTTTTTTTTTTTTTTTTCTTTTCTTTAACTCTCTGTTCAGCCTGGTGGGTCTTCTCCCGTGCCAGTTTGTCTTTGGTCATGTGGGGACAGACTGCTCCTGAGATTTCCTTCTTGAAGAGTGCCCAGTCTTCCTGGACTCCTCTGCCCTTTAGAACTGCCTCCCAACAGACTGCCAACCAGTGTCCTCAACAGCTCAAAGTCTGCCCTCTGGACGTCCAAGACAGCAGTTTGACTGGTCCCCCTCCTGACTTCGCCAAGAATAGAGAACTCTACCATTACGTGGCCATTCTGCTCAAGACAGCTCCTGACCACCACATCTCCCACCAGTCCTTCTCTGTTTGTGAACAGAAGATCTAGAAGGGCACCTCCCCTGGTAGGCTCACTAACCAGCTGTGTCAGGAAGCTATCTTCCATACTCTCCAGAAACCTTCTAGAATGCTTCTTCTGAGCTGCATTGCATGTCCAGGATATGTCTGGGAAGTTGAAATCCCCCATGAGAACAAGTGCTGGCAATTTCACAACTTCTGCCAGCTGCCTGTAGAACTCCTCATCTGTCTCCTCATCCTGGTTTGGTGGTCTATAATGGACACCCACCAGGATGCTTGCCTTGTTGGCCTTCCCACTGATCCTAAGCCATAGTGACTTAACCTTATCATTCCCAGCCTTGAGTTCCACAACATCAAAACACTCTCTAATATAGAGAGACATACCACCACTCCTTCTGTGCTGCCTGTTCCTTCTGAAGAGCCTATAGCCAGTCATTGCAGCACTCCAGTCATGGGAATGGTCCCACCACGTTTCTGTGATTGCAACCAAGTCATAGCTTACCTGCTGCATGATGGCTTCCAACTCCTCTTTTTTGTTGCCCATGCTGCGTGCATTAGTGTAGATGCACTTCAGCTGGGCCATTGCCTGCTCCTCCAGCCCTGACATTGTTCTCCCTGGCACACCTCTAATGAGCCTTATTTCATACCCATTCTCCTTCTTACCTAGCTTAAAGCCCTTTCAATGAGCCCTGCCAGCTCCTGTGCTAGTGTCTGTTTTCCCCTTTGAGACAGTTGGTACCCATCTTCAGTTAGCAGGCCGGATGCCAAGTAACGTGCCCCGTGGGAAAAAAATAAAAAAATAAAAAAAATTCTGTGTTGGCACCAGCTTCTGAGGCATGCCGTTATCGGTGGGCTTTCCATGTCCTCTCTGTACCCCTCCCTCCCAGTGTAGGGATGGAGGAAAACACCACCTGTATTCCCGCTCCATTTACTAATCTTCTCAGTCCCCTAAAGTCCCGGGTTCATTATCTGAGAAACAAATATACAGTACAGGTCTGGAAATTTGATACACCTAGTAATTTTCTAAAGGATAAAGTACAGTAAACAGAAATCCTACAATTATGAGAGATAACATAATTCAAATGAACATAGGAAATTGAATTGGTATTGTGACTAAGGGGTTATACACTTCATGATTATTATGTACAGTGTAATGGTTGTGTTGAAAGTTAAATATTAAAAATTTAGGTGGAAATAGTTAGGGATCAAGATGTGCTATGGTACAAGTACCTGTCTACTGTCATGGTAGACTCTTATAAATGTTAGTACTACAAACCCAGAACCATCCAGGTGTTAAAATGGTAGTCCACCAGCTCTGTCCAGCATCACTGCAAAGATGATCAGAGACGGTCACCTCTCCTATGAAGAAAGGCTGAGAGAGCTGGGGTTGTTCAGCCTAGAGAAGAGAAGGCTCCAGGGAGACCTCATTGCAGCCTTTTAGTACTTAAAGGGGTCTTATAAAAAGGGTGGAGAAGGACTCTTTACTTGGGTGGATAATGATAGGACAAGGGGGAATGGTCTTAAACTAAAAGAGGGTAGCTTTAGATTAGATGTTCAGAGGAAATTCTGCATTGTAAGGGTAGTGAGGCACTGGAACAGGCTGTACAGAAAAGTTGTGTATTCCCCATCACTGGATATGTTCAAGGCCAGATTGGATGGGGCCTTGGCCAACCTGACCTAGTGGGTGGCCTCCCTGCCTATGGCTGGGGGGTTGGAATTAGATGATCTTTAAGATCCTGTCCAACCTAAGCCATTCTATGATTCTATGATTCAGGGCTGATATAGGAGTGTTGTGCATGGGTCAAAACATCTTTAGATAATTTAGATGCAGCCTGTAATAGGAAAGCGGTAGTAGCTGATATTTCATTTATAGATACTACACAATTCTGAGTTTGATGGTTTGGCATCCAAGTGCCAAAGGAGTCTGAGATTTTAAAATATCTATACCTAAAGTGCTCAAGGGTCCTATGTCCACTATGTGTCTAAGTGTTCTTCCATTGGGCAGAGTCAATTTTATTCTGGATAAAGGGAGCTCATGACTTTTTTCATCAGTCTATTCTAGAAGCCCTTTCTTGAGTTTCACTTTTTAATCCAGGGGCTTCCTCATTTTAATCTTGATTTGGAGGCTTCAGTCTCTAAAAGGCAAAAGATAGGATAACTATCAGCTACTGTTAATGGTATACAAGGTCTTTTGTAAAATTAATTCTAAAATGTTGGACATTTGGGACAGGTCATCTGGCTCATCAGAACTCCCTGTATCAAAAACTGGGAGCTCCACTAGTAGTCTCCTGATAGGACTGGGGGGAAAAGACAGTTTCTTTTTTGATGGAGTGTTTTTTTAGGGAAGGTTCCCATAGGGACTGTCCAATTTTGCAGACCTTGAACCATGACAGTGTTCCAGTCACAGGCTTCACTATGTAATGTTATGCCTATGCTTTTCTCTTTCCGAGGCACTGCATTTTTTAATAGCTTTGTTTTCCCTGCTGCTGTTGCTGATGTAGATATTATGTCCCAGAGTGTAGCACCTCCTGCTTTCAGGACATCCTGAGCAGCCAGTTTCACAGAATTCCTTGAATCCTCTATATCCTGCTCTGCAGTGTTCCTCATCTCTGCATAAATGTAATGACCTATACAAGTTTCTGATAATGATAAACTGCAGTATGATGCCTATTTGCTTGTTTTTATCTATTTCCAGAGGGTATTAAGACCTCAAAGTGGAATTTTGAACATAGTAAATTGTCCTGGTTTCAGTTGGGCCAGGGTTAATTTTCCTCCTAGTAGCTGGTAGAGTGCTATGTTTTGGATTAGGATGAGAAGAGTGCTGATAACATGCTGATGTTGTAATTGTTGCAGAGCAGTGCTTGTACCAAGCCAAGGACTTTTCAGCTCCTCTCTCTGTCCTGCCAGCGTATAGGCTGGGGGTGTAGCAAGAGCTGGGAGGAAACAGAGCCAGGACAGAAATAAAAACATAAATGAATAAGAAGTAAAGAAGAATATGGTGACATATATATTCACCACCTAGTATCATGGCATTGTATGTGTTACGTCTTGATCATTTTGTTATTATAGAGTATTTGTGAGTCACCCTTGAATTTCCTGTAGGTGTACTCTTGTTGTACATTAATATAAAAAAACATCTTACAGATGTGCAAACTACTTGTGGTCTGGAGAGTGTACCCCCGCTGACTGCTAAGTGATATATCCTTGTGGATCTCATTGTATGGTGAGGTCTCCTATTCACTCAACATGAGAATGAACAGCACAACATGATATTTATAGTTCATAATATTTCTGTACTGTGACCAGTATCCCCCACTCTTGACATCTGGCAGTATGGTTGGCATAACCAACGATAAGGTGAATATCAACACTACGGAAGCAGATTGTTAATGTATTCTCCTGTTCCTTTTTCTCTCCTCATCTCTGTCCCCAGGATGTGGGGATAAGCATTGCTATAACTTAAGATAGGCTTATATTTTCACCTTCACTGACAAGCAATTTCTTCTTAAGTGAACCATATCTAACTATTTCCCTATAGACAGACTGACTACATTACTGGGGCTTTGTAAGCCTCTGGTACCATCCATCAAACAGCTAGTTTAACAATAACAGTATAGTATACGTTATGTTAAAAAAAGCAAAAGCGAGAAAAAGAAAAAAGAAAAAGAAAAAGAAAGAAAAAAAGAAAGAAAAAAAGAAAGAAAAAAAGAAAAAGAACATTTTTAACAAATATATGACTCTGCAGAACTACTTCAGTTTATCAAATACACTATTTAAATTTATTTACATTATTTACATTTTTCTTCAATAAAATTATAGAAATATTCCAGAAAAAGCTCTGGTGAAGAAAACCTGATGAAAATTTTCAAAACTGATCATTTATTTATATACCCTAAACCTAATCTCAGTATAGTTTTTTTTTTAATCAGATGAAATATATCATGAAGGATGGTGGACAGAGCTCTTTTTCATTTGGAATGCTGACTCTATTCATCTTTGCCATCTGCATGCAATTAAAACATTTTTGAATCTCTTACTGAGCTTCCAATTCAAGTCACTCCAATACACATAACTGGGGAATCAGCACTTTTTGTTTAATACTTATGCACTAAGATTTGGGAATTATTGAATATAATAACAGAACTTAATTCAATAACATCTAATCCTACAATAGGCCTGTAAAAGTGAAATTCACATCCATTAAGGTTTGTGATTTTTGTTATAACATCTGTGAGATGCTATAGGGCAAGTTGGGCACAGGAAAATCTGTTTCCTTATAGCATAGTGAGCAGCCCAAACACAAAGCTGGAACACAGTGAGTAGAGACTGTGAAGTAGAGAAAAAAAAAAACAGTAGACACTGTGGAGTCCACTGGAGTCAATATTCTGAATCTTTACCCAAAACTGTCTAGTGATAGCCTTTTTAATACTCAAATAAAATAGACTATTGAGTTTTTATTAGCCCAGACTACTGAAGCTAATAAAATAAATAAATAAATAAAAAACCTAACCATGTCATTATTAACTATCCATTCAAATCCGCACTTAAGCAAGAACAAGCAAAATACTTCTACCTTTTTTTTGTATCTCCAGGACTTTAAACAAGGAAACCAACATGGATTCTTCATGAAAACTGTACCCAGCAGTTTCTACATTTTTAAAAGGTGTAATAATACAGAGAAATATTACTCAGTAAAATGAACTTTTATAGATTTAAAAACAAAACAAAACAAAACAGAATCCTGTGATTCTGTGATTCTGAAAATAAGAAGACTAAACAGTTTTGGAAAGGTTTATGTGGTGCAAAATGCAAGCGATACCAAGCAATATGAGTCATATAAGGGGTCTTGTCCTCCTAGAAGATGGCATATTAAGAAAATCTTTCTGGTATATTTTATTTAATGAAAGGCTGGAATAAGCGATCTACAGGGATTTAGGAAATCAATATATATTGGCTAAAGAAATATCTTTTAAAGATTATCTGGGCATCCATGATTTTGCCTCAGTGTAGCAGGACTGAATAGATAATCTTATGCAATTCTTCATCTCCCAACTACATATTGTGATTTATTAACCACATAGCATTTATAATTTTGATTGCTGATTTCCCACAAGATGTTAATATTTTTATCTAAAAAAGAGAGGTTACTAGTGCATATGTATATATATATATTTATCATTGTAAGGTCTTCATATTATTTTTACTGACATATGAAAGGTAGCTGTTAACCTCTAGCAGTGAATCCTTACTGCTTTAAACAATCTATTTCATCCTAGCATATTTTCTTCTATATTTTATATATATATATCTTCCCTGGGATTTAGAAAACTGAGAGAGAGTAACAAGTTTGTAGTAGGTTTGAAATACTGCATATCCAAAAATAAAGTCTATGGTGTACAACAAGCAACAAAATATATATATTGTCATTGTATAGTAAGAATGCCTGTAGAAAAAGACATCAAACTTATTGTAAATTAAACAAACATCATGGCTCATTTTTACAGGTGTAGAATTTTTCATTTAGAAAAGAAAGCAAAAAATAATTATTTCCTGTCAACTGTTTCAAATAGTATATGTAGTGTAATGAACTTGGTTAATAAGGACAAATTACAGGACATGGAGCAATGCTGTATAGGTAGGCATATTTCTGAAAGGAGCTGCCGAGGTTTTCTCTTTCTATCCTCAAAGCAATTACAATTTAGCACCGGCAGTGAATTCCTTGTCACCCCAAGTTCCAGCAGATAAAATAGTAGAACTTATCATTAAAGGAAGTCTGGATCAAAAAAGAAAGAAAGAAAGAAAGAAAGAAAGAAAGAAAGAAAGAAAGAAA
>CM021797.1:64597243-64607344 GCA_011076525.1 Nettapus auritus | reverse complement strand
CTTTCCTTTCCTTTCCTTTCCTTTCCTTTCCTTTCCTTTCCTTTCCTGTCCTGTCCTGTCCTGTCCTGTCCTGTCCTGTCCTGTCCTGTCCTGTCCTGTCCTGTCCTGTTTGGGTCACCAGAAATGTCAGAGACTGGCAGATATGTCTAGGTCTATGACAGATCCTCTATGTCTGTGTGAAACAAAACAGGAAGTAATGTAGGATATACTAAGATAGTAAACTTTATCTAGATACTTATGTTTAGGCAACCGACTCCCACACTATGTCTTTAAAACACACATGAACAAGTAAAAAATGTAGTGAAAATATGAAAAATGTACAATGTTGAATACAGTTCTTCTGATGTGTGCTTTGACACATCAAGTTCAAAAAGGCGGAATGACATTCATCCCATAATACACCAATGGTACATAGAATCATAGAACTGTAGAATCATTTAGGTTAGAAAAGACCCTTAAAATTATCAAGTTCATCCATCACCTAAATCCAGAAATCCACCACTAAGCCATGCACACGGGTACCATATCCACATGTCTCCAAGGATGGGGACTGTACCACTTTGCTATGAAGCCCGTTCCAATGCAGAAATTCCTCCTGACATCTAATCTAGCTCAACAAATCTTCCTGACATCTAATCTAGCTCATCAAATCTTCCCTAGCTCAATATGAAGTTGTAACTTGAGAAAAGAAACCGATACCTATCTCATTGCAACCTCATTTCAGGTAGTGATACAGAGCAATTAGGTCTCTCCTTTGCTTTCTTTTCTCAAACATCTACATCAAGAGTCTTCCCTTTACAAAGTCACTTATCCCAGGTAAATGTGAACTTATTGTGGTATTACCTAATTGCATTACTAAATGGCATTTAACTTTCCTCTGGTTAATTCTTTTCTGCAGTGTGTGTGAGATATCCAAGCATTGTGATCCCACTTGTTTATAACCAGAATGCCTCACACAATCATTTCACCTAAGATGAGTTTTCTAACTGTTACGTTGTCTTTAGCTCTTATTCTTCCCTATATTAACTCAATTTGTTTTCTGGATTATGAGTGAGTACGACCAACTGATTTTCACATTGAGTTATTGTTTTGAAACCATGAGTCCTACTAATCCTGTGCCCGCACTCCCTTTTTTTTTTTACTTTTTTTTTTTTTTTTTTTTTTTTTTTTTATATACAAATAAATGGCTGATGTGATGTCTTTTTGCAAATACAGTTCCTCATGAATGCTGAACAAACCACTGGATATGTTCCAGTTTTATCATGTTACTTAGACATGGAGAATAAATGCAAAATATTGTAAACCTTGCTCAAATATTCAAGACCTGTTTTATTTATCATTGTCTCTCTTAATTTTCTTCCATATGGATGAACTTCTGGAAAATTTTATTTCAGAATAACTACTGTATGTTCATGGCATGAGACCAACATTTAAAATTACACTCTATGCCAATGTCTTACATCACAGTAAAGACCTACCTACAACCACCAACTCAGAGACTTTTTTACTTATCCTTTTAAAAACATTATAACAATATCTAAGCAATAGAAGCATCTGACACCCAACTATTCCTATTTTTCCCAGTCAAATAGTGAAGGTGACCTGTACTGTTTAAGTGCATTATTTAGTTTGTGTGTGTGTACAGGTAAAGTTTAGAATCATAGAATCATAGAATATCCTGAGTTGGAAGGGACCCATAAGGATCACCAAGTCCAACTCCTCGCACCGCACAAGTCTGCCCAAAAGTTTTGACCATGTGACTAAGCGCACAGTCCAATCTCTTCTTAAATTCAGACAGGCTTGGTGCAGTGACTACTTCACTGGGAATCTGTTCCAGTGTGTGACCACGCTCTCGGTGAAGAACCTCTTCCTGATGTCTAATCTAAACTTAACTTGCCTCAGCTTCACCCCATTCCCGTGGGTCCTATCACTGGTGATTATGGAGAATAGGTCAGCTGCCTCTCCACTGCCCCTCACAAGAAGGTTGTAATCGGTGATGAGGTCCCCCCTCAGCCTCCTCTTCTCCAGGCTGAATAGGCCCAGTGACCTCAGCTGCTCCTCATATGTCTTCCCCTCTAGGCCCTTCACCATCTTCGTTGCCCTCCTCTGGACACTCTCCAATAGTTGAATGTCCTTTTTGAACTGTGGTGCCCAGAACTACACACAGTACTCGAGGTGAGGCTGCACCAGCACAGAGTAGAGCAGGACAGTCACTTCCCTTGACCAACTAGCAATGCTGTGCTTGACGCACCCCAGGATACGGTTGGCCCTCCTGGGCCAACTCATTCATCATGAGCCAGGGCACACTGCTGGCTCATATTCAACTTGCTGTTAACCACAACCCCCAGATCCCTCTGTGCAGGGCTGCTCTCCAGTGTCTTGTTGCACAGTCTGTATCTATAACCAGGGTTTCCCCATTCCAGGTGCGGGACACGCCACTTGCTTTTGTTAAACTTCATGGGGCTGGTGATCGCCCAGCTCTCCAATCTGTCCAGATCTCTCTACAGGGCCTTTCCACCCTCATCTGAGTCTACAACTCCTCCAAGTTTGGTGTCGTTGGCAATGTGAGGGACCCCACTAGTGACCATCCGCCAACCTGATGTGGCCCCATTTACCATAACCCTTTAAGCCCTGCCTGTCACCCAATTGTTCACCCATCATTTGATGTTTTTGTTAAGTTGTATGCTGGACATTATGTCCAGTAGGATCCTATGGGAAACTGTGTCAAAAGCTTTGCTGAAGACCAAAAAGATCACATCAGCTGGTTTCCCTTGATTGACTGGATGGGTGGTCTTATCATAAAAGGAAATCAAATTTGTTAGGCAGGACCTACCCCTCATGAACCCATGTTGGCTGGGACCAATGACTGCATTGTCCCCCAGGTGCACTTCAGTAAGTTCAAGGATCCTCTTCTCCATAATTTTACCAGACACGGATGTGAGACTGATAGGCCTATAATTGCTAGGGTCTTCTTTCTTACCCTTCTTGAAAATTGGCACATTTACCAGCTTCCAGTCTACTGGGACCTCTCCAGATTTCCAAGATCATTGAAAAATAATTGGGAGAGGTCCCGTAATGATGTCAGCCAGCTCTTTAAACACCCTGGGATGAATCCCAACCATACCCATCGACTTGTATAGATCCAGGTGGAGCAGCAAATCCTGCACGTGTTCAGGGTTGGTTGGGAGTTTATTGTTCATCAGTTTATGTTCTGAATGAAGTTAAATGCAAAGCTTGTCCAGGGAAGTAAAGGAGTTTTGTTCTCTCTCTCTGTGTCTCTGTGTCTCTCTGTCTCTCTCTCATTTTTTTTTTTTTTTTTTTTAAATATAATTCCATCTTAAGTTATATTATTACAGACAGTATAATAAATTCAGTTATTAAAGTCTTCATGTGCAGAGATAGATAATGTTTCAGAGATACTGAAAGGTTTGCCTTTGTACACAATTATATTCTGATTCTCACTGCATGTGGTTAGTTCTAATCAGATACTGTACTATGCACAAAAGAAAGGAACATAAGAAGCTGTTCTTTTTGTAATAGGTATGGTTGAAACAGTGTTTGGAGATGAAGAACTGCACTCCAGACTACGGGCTGTCCTGACAATGGCTGATGATATGAAATGTAGTTCTCAGTGTTTTTCTAACCTTTGGAGTCAACTGGGACATGAAATAAATAAGTCATTATTTCACTGTACTGCCATTGTATACTGGCAATAAAAGGAAGAATCATAAAAACGGTATGAAGAAGACCGAAAGACCCTACTGTGATCATGAAGTATGATTACCTGCAAAATAGAATTAATGAATTTTCCTCATGTCGTCCTTGGTAACTTACAGCATAAATTTTCAGGGAAAAAAATCCTGTTTCAACTCAGCTAGCCATCTATGTTGGACAATGCAGCTCCGTGTAAAGATATCGGAGACACTTTCTTTCTGAAGAAAGTCAGAGAGAAGATGATAATTCCCAGTGCTTTTCAGTGGCATTTGAAAGCTTCAAATCAAAGTTCTTTGGTCCTCTCTGAAGCCCTGGTGAATCGCCAGGGAATGAGCATGCAGGCAGCTACACCTGTAGCAATGTCAATAATCTTTTCCAGAAAGAAATATATAATTCTCCATGATGATATCCAGAGTTCCCCAGTGATGTGAGGAACAACAATGACATGAAGCTATATCTTTGTTTCTTCAGAATATGAAGTTGTATAAATGGAGAACTATTCTTTTCACATCAGTGAACAATGTTCACCATTAATACTGCTATATTCAGTGTAAAAGTATAATAGAAACAGCTCATATAAATGGAATTTTTTCCTTGCTAAGAGATAGCTTTAATAAGGAAGCTACCAAGATAAATGGAGAGGTCAAAGTAGTCTGCCTGCTATTAAAATATTCTTAATAATTAAGAAAATAATTCTAGGTTTCTCAGATTTTAATAATAAATATATTATCTAATGGATACAATGTAGATAGGATGTTTTAGAAATCTAATTAAAATGTGTCATTTATTGTACCAGATATTTACTTCTGGAAGAGAAGTAAAGAGAAGACCTACATTGTATGCCTACAAGGTGTGGGCATAAACTGGCTTTGCCTGTGCCCAAGAAATCTTCTAGTCTGTGCAGAGAAAATTAACTAGTGAAGGCAGTGATAGGACAACTCTTTGTGACATATAAAAAGTTCCCCCAGTTCAAAAAGGACATGGGCATATTGGAGAGAGTCCAGAGGAGGGCCATGAAGATGATCAGAGGGCTGGAGCATCTATCTTGTGAACGCAGGCTGAGGGAGTTGGGGTTGTTCAGCCTGGAGAAGAGGAGGCCCTGGATAGACAGGGTAGCAGCCTTCCAGTACCTAAAGGGGGGCTACAGGAAAGCTGGGGAGGAACTCTTTGTCAGTGAGTGCAGTGATAGGATAAGAAGTAATGGTTTTAAATTGGAAAAGGGTAGATTTAGATTAGATATGAGAAAGAAATTTTTTACACTGAAGGTGGTCGGGCACTGGACCAGGTTGCCAAGAGAAGTTGTGGATGCTCTATCCCTGGGAGTGTTTAAGGAGAGGTTGGATGGGCTTTGAGCAACCTGGTCTAGTGTCCCTGCCCATGGTGGGGGTATTGGAATTAGATGATCTTTAAGGTCCCTTCCAACCCAAAGTATTCTGTTTTTCTATGATTATTTCTGTCTGTCAAATACATGAATGAATAAATATGAGTGTGATTCATCCAAAAGTAAAGTTCAATCATTTATTCTCTGAGAATGTAGTCCCAAATGAAAAAGATGAAAACAGGGGTATAGGAAAATGGTAATTAAAGACAGGGAAAGACCACCAAAAATAAGTAGAGAAAAAATGTTTAAGAACATATCAGATAATAAACAATTCTCATATACCAGAGCATACAGTAAACAAAAATACTAAAGCAATAAATAGAAGAGAGGACACATCCTATGCTGATTCTGTCATTGTGCTTGCACACAAGAACCTCAGCACTGTGGTCTGGCTGTATCCACAGGGCATTGCCAGCTCCATCTGCCTTGTCAAAGCCCCACACTTCTTGCTTGCTCCTCTTCTTGAACACCAAACAGGTTGGCTCTGCCTGTGGGCAGTGAGTCATCTAAGTGTATGGTTCATTGCACTGCAAAACTCTAAAGCAGGGAAGCCGCAGCCACCAGCTGGCATATTTTATCAGGGGCTATCGGCTATAAACACATTTCCTTTCATGGCTTCTAAATTTAGTGTCTAAAAATTATTATTCCTCCTGCATTTCATTTCAGGCCTGCAGGCTGGGTGCAGCTAGGAAATCTCAACTATAGACTTTTTGGATCTAGGAATCTAGTTTCAGAATGTTTCTTACATCTCTTGTGCTTTGTAAATCTAGCAATGGTCTATCAGTATCACAAATTGTAATAGAAATTTGTTCAAAATAGGAAACAAGAACTGTCCAGCTCAAAACATAGAAGCAAAATGTCCTGTTTTGTATTAATTTGGTTTCCCTTTATTACTGCCTTTGAAAAAATTCCTTTCAGGTCTTTTCTGCTGTTTGATTAGAGCTGTTTGGAACCATGTGAACTCCTTCCTGGATGTCTGTATTGCCAGTCAAAGCATAATAAGGTAACTGTTGTATGTAAAAATATTCCCTACATCTAACTGAAAAGACTTTTTTTCATTCCAACTGACAAGATTTTGTCCCTGCTTACAAAACAGAACCTGACTAGAGTAAGTCTTTTGACCAAATAGCACTAAATCACATATATGCAGGACTTATTTACAATCTACAGTTATAAATATTCTATTCATCTATTGCTTCAGTATGAATAGCCAATAGATGTTTGTCCTAGTTGCTCTGACATGTCATTTCTCCTCCATCCTAAATAGCCTGAAATGACAACACTGCCAATTTCCCTTGGATTTTTTCTGATTTTGATGGTAGGTAGGAATGACAATACATAAAATTGTCATAGGAATGACAATATGTAAAAGACAGGCTAACCATAGTCACCATAGTCACTGATTATTCTGAGGATAATAAGTTATATTTTCTTGAAATGTGAATTTCAGATGGTCTTTTCTGGTATTTGGAAGGACCATTAGTGTAAAGACTAACTTTTTTTTTTTTTTTTTTTTTTTTTTTCCTTTCTTCCCTCTTTTCCAACTTCATGCTAGTAATTGCTAAGAGAAAAATCTAATTATTTGTCAGCATCTAAAGTTCTGAGTTGTTGAGTTGTTATTGAGTTATTACAAGACTTTTCCTGTTAACTATAGCATATTGTGAATTTTTTAATTCATTCTGGATTTGTCCCACACAGGGTCATTGAAAGCAAAGGCTGTCATAATGCCTGACTACTCTAAGATCACTGTAAGATCTTAGATCTTCTATATCTATGTGTAGAAGACTATCTACAAACCTTTAAAATCAAAGTTAGTCAGAAAATAAGGACTTAATTGTGCTGGCATTTGGCTTACATCCACAGAAGGTTATCTATAAACTTACTTCTTTTTAAACGTGTCAGAAAACAAAGGTTTCTTATTGGGGATATCTTCCTGTTGAAAGTAAATGTCAAGATGTGAACAACAAAGGCATACAGAATTTGGTAAAGAAAACTGGCATTAGTGACAGCACTCACCCAGTTTCTCATGATGCCTTTGTAACTGTGCTCTGACAGATAGCAATTTAAAGCTAGCTCACTTATATAAGGTACAGTGTGTGCTGCCCACTGCATAAAAATACTCTTAAAAACTTAAAATGCTATAGATAGTAAAACTACTAGCTGCCTTGACATAAATCTATACATTTTCATCTATCATGGACTCCATAAGGGCCAGTAAATAGGTGCATCTCGTTTATGTCTAAAGGCTTAGATTTTAAGTTTAGCTGCAGTTATTACTATGGTGCTTCTGAGTCTGTTGTTTCACTGTATTTCATGATCTAATTATGCAGTAGACTTCTTATATGTGTTTTTATTTTAGTTTATTTTTTTTTTTTTAAATCAGAAGTTGCAACAGAACTTGTGTGGGGTTTTATTCATGTATTTATTTTCTTGAACAATAAACAATAGTGTTTCTTTATGAAACAAGTCAACTCTTCAGTAGAGCCATTTATTTTTCATTTCATTACTTTCATTCTCCGAGAGAATCTGGCAGGGTCCCTGGGTGAAAGCAAGGAGTACCATTTTACTGTGGTAACAGATGTTCTCCAATAAGGATTTTCTTATTTTGCTGAGTGACTCTCAGCTGGAATTTTGATCCAATTATTGCTTCTCCATACTGCTAATGGAGCACTAAGTTGCCTTGTATAGACAGTAATTTCCCTTCTGACAATTGTCCTAGAATTGGTGAAATAATATGCTCTATAAAGCAGACGATAAAACATCCCAGATGAAATTATGTCTTCATTCCATGAATTTTGAGAAATGTGGAAATAATTGAGGTCGCTAGGATGTGGTTCAATATGTTGTAGGATTATGGAGCGAGCTAGCAACATCTAAGGAATATATTAAATCCCAAGAGCTGCTGTTTTAATAATGCTGGAGATGGGTGGCACCCACTTAAAAAGTATGAAGAGGCCATCTTCGGCTGCTGCTTATTGTTGGCCAGGAGTAGCACAGACTGGTCTTTGTTCAATGAAGGACAATCACCTTGTTGTGGTTTAACCTGGCATACAGCTAAGTACCACACAGCCATTTACTCCCTCCTGCCCACCCAATGAGATGGGTGAAAGGATTTGGAAAAAATGTAAAACTCATGCATTGAGATAAAGACAGTTTAATAGGACAGGAAAGGAAAAGGAAAAGAAAAATAATGACAGTAATAATTATTTACATACACACACAAAACAAGTGATCCACAATGCAGTTGCTCACCACTTGCTGACTGATGCCCAGCCAGTACTCAAACATCAGACTCCATCCCTCTTTCTTCTTCCCCACCCCTCCAGTTTTTATTGTTCTTGTCCCAGTTCCTTGTGCACCCCCAGCCCCCTCTGGTGTGGCAACATAAGAATCTGAAAAGTCCTTGGCTCTGTGTAAGTACTGCTCTACAACAACTAAAACATCACTGTTCTATTAGCATTATTTTTCTCCTAAATCCAAAACATGGCACATACCAGTCACTATGAAGAAATCCCAACTGAAACTAGGATACACCTGAACCAGGCAAGGCTGAAGTAAGAAAATGTTGTCTACTCTGCTTACCTATGGCTAGTCAGTGGACCCATACCCACTGTTATACTCTCCACTGAAGTCTGAAGTCAAATGTCTTTCCACTCAAAAGCTTAGTCTCTCAACCTGGAACATACCCAGTAACATAGCTGGTGAATGTTAAGCTTGCATGAGAGATTGGATTAGAACTATAATTTACTAATATCATGAATAATTAGGCATATCTGTAATTGCCAACTTCTGCATATTTCCATAAATATCCACATCTACAGTTAAATGTTGATTACATTGTCCCCAGGCTTGAGGGATGTGAGCCAGTGCCAGTCCAGATGCTGCACAGCTCAATGTGCAAGCTAATAATCAGGGTATATCTGTTCAGGCACAGTATTGTGCTAGTTAAGCTATAAGGCTGACAGACTTGAGCTGACCTTTCACTTGGAGAATGAGCAGGGAACCCAAAATATGTTTATACCTGTTCTACAGAGTTGCTGTAACAAAGGAAAAGAAAGGCAGACTGCTGCATTACTTAAGACACATTACTCAAGTGACAAAAGTGGTCAAGTAAGTTTTCTCTGGGGTGGGGCCAGTGGAAAAAGAGGGAGATAGATGTCTCCAGAGTATGACTTTCATACTGTCTGTACAACCGTGTGAGTGAATATTATGGTGTTTCCCATCATCTGATAAAAGCACCTAGCAGAGTCCACTGTGACTTCCTTTCTTGCTCGTGTACTGGGCTTACCTTCTTCAGAAAATAGAATGTGTGAGGGGAACCTCAGCCCTCTCTCTACAGTAGACCAGCCTTGACCTCTCTATATGAAATACTTTAGAGTCTAGAGGCTAGGCTCACCCAAGCAAACTCAAGTTTTAAGTCTGGAGCCAGATCAGAATTTTGTAGCAGAGATAAATTCAGGTCAAGTAGAACTATGGTGTAAATTGAAGTCTCTTTTCAGGTCAGTGCCTTACTCACAAGGCTGTAGAGAGGGGAAGTGAGACTGTCTGTCATTAGGTATGACTGCATACTATTTTGTAGGTAAATGCAAGCATAGTAACTTATTTTGTTCTTACTAAAAGTCAACCATGTGATAGCTTTGACACAGGAGCCATGTAACTATGGTAAATGCAATGCTGAGCTGACACTCAGCATTGGTAGGTACAGAACTACCACATCTAACTGGTAATCGAAAGTCACCTTTGGAAGTAGCAAGCTGAGTCTGTACTATAAAGCAACTCTGAAACTGAAGTAAATGTCTTTACTTCAGGGTAAATATTCATGACTTGTTATAGAGTATTTTGTTGGTGAGAGCTGATGAAGGAAGTATCTCCTGAGTGAAATCTGATACAAGGAATTGAATGTTATTTTTAACATGTGTGAAGATATCTGCTCAATTAATTGCCTACCTAGAGTTATCTCTTTCTTTTATTAATTTATACAAGATCCAAAAGTGAGGGTTTCAATA
>CM021797.1:64572345-64597143 GCA_011076525.1 Nettapus auritus | reverse complement strand
TTCAAGTGTGCACAGATAGCTCATGTTGATCTTTTCATCCACCAAATGGGAATACATAAAATTACAGTTCTTACCTTATTTCTCTTCCTTCTTCTCATATGAGTAAATTACCGGATATATAATACATTTTGTGAGACTGCTGTAAAAAATGGAAATGTTGGAAATTTAGGTACATGTATTGAAATACAGATCAAAATAAAAATAATAAATAAATTAGTTATCCTCTATCAGAATTAACAAAACATTTTATTAAGATGTATAGCAGGTTACGAGGTAACACAAGTAGGTCAGGGAAGGTGATTGTTTCCCACTACTATGCACTAGCAAGGCCACATCTGGAGCACTGTGTCCAGTTCTGGTCTTCCCAGTGCAAGAGAGGTATAGAGCTATGAAAGAGTGCCCAGCGAGGGGTCACAAAGACACTGGAACATCTCTTATATGAGAAAAGAAAAAGAGAGCTGGGACTGACCATCCCTGAGAAAAGAGGGGATCTTACAAATGTATATAAATACCTGATGTGTTGGACTATCCTCATCAACAAACTGAGTGGACAGAAGGCAATGGGCATAAATTAAAACACATGAGATTCCATCTGAAAAAAAAAATAAAAAAATGTTGTTGTTGCTTTTTGTTTGTTTGTTTGTTTGTAAGGTTGCACAGCACATCTGCATGCTCACTTCTCCCCCATTGGGATGGGGAAGAGAATTGTAAAAGTGAGAAAACTTGAGGGCTGAGGTAGACAATATACTAGATAAAGCAAAAGCTGTGTGCACAATCAGAGCAAAATAAGGAATTTATGCACTGCATCTCATTGTGAGGCCATTTCCAGGAAAGGAGGGCTTCATCACATGTGATGTTTGCTTGGGAAGACAAGTGCTATGACTCTGAACATCCCTCCCTTCCTCCTCCTTTCTTTCAGCTTTTATTCCTGACTATGATGTTGCATGGTATGGGATATTCCTTTGATCAGTATGGGTCAGGTGTCCTTACACTGTCCCCTCCCAAATTCTTTTGCACTCTAGCCTACTTACTGATGGAGCCATGTGAGTGACAGAGAATTCCATGGGGCTATGTAAGCACTCTATAATCAACACTGTTTTGTTAACAAATTCAAAACACAGCACCATAAGCACAATTGTAAAGAAAATTAACACTTTACCAGTCAAAACCAATACCATATTGTACTCATTTATGTCAGATAAGTTTTTCTTAAGAGCACATTGCCTTCTGTCTTAAAACGGATAATTTGCTTGAATTCCTTTAGCACATTGCTAGCTCCTCCCTCTCCTCCCCTGATCTCATGAATGTTCATAGTATCTTGACAAACGTTTGGAATATTAATGAGGACTAAGCTATTTTACCTTATTTTCTTATCTTGTTTATATTTCTTCTTCTTGTCAAATTTAAATTTCAAAGTATGTATTGATACAGTAAGCATCCCAGCAGTCCAGTCAGCATTAAACATTCAGAGCAATTTCCTATCTGTCATAACCACCTGCCAGTTATAGAAATGAAAGGGAACTTTAGGGAATGGTTTAACAAACCACTCAGTGATCAGTGATTTAATCATTTTATGGGTTTGATGAACTTGTAATATTAGATGATGAGATGATTTGGGAAATTTCTTGCAGATTCTGTTGCAAGGTAGCTTAGAGTTTTGAATTTGACCTTAAATCTGTAGTTTAATAACCCTAGATAATGTAATTTGAACAGTATACACAAATTTGTGAAGTATTTGATTCTTTTTTTTTTTTTTTTTTTTTTTTTTTTTCCTCCAAAATTTTGGGCTAATAACTTTAAAATAAATCTTTTATTAATGTGAACTTATGCAGTGGGCTTTACTAAATTTGCTTCCTGTCAATTGACACTGAAAAAGAAAGTTTTCAAAGAACAAAAAATGTATACGGAAACAGAAGTAATTTGGAAACAGAAACCATTAGTATTCTTTGTCTAGATTAACCTGGGACACCTGTTTCCTTTAAATAGTAGTTGCTGAGATTAAGTTTATTATAGCTTGAAAAATGAGCTATAAGTCACTAAATGCATTTATTACACATGCATCTAAAATGAACACTGGATAAATTTCTTTAGTGTCTCCAGTCCAGTTAGGGTACCACTCAGTTATACACCACAAAGATCCTAAAATTCTTGGAAGGATTGCTCTTAACATACAGTTAAAGATTAAGATTACTTATTAGACTAAAGATGATATAAAGATAACCGCAATGTCCTTTGATCAGGAAAAACACATACAACAAAAGTTAAACTGCTACAATTTCCGTAAAGGGTGACTTCTTTATGAAGACTGTTGTCAGAAAGTTCATGATATCAATTACCACTTAGGCAGCACCTGTTAAATAGCAAAGCTTCACTACACTCTTGTTGTCTATCTGGAGTGACTATATATTTTAATTAATTAATTAATTAAATAAATAAATAAATAAAATGTTTTTATTTTTATTTCTTTGTTATTCTGGTATGATATACAAATCTCAGAGATGGTTCATGATGTATGCTGATAGCAATACCAGGATGATTACACTAGCTACATATAGTCTTGCTATATTTAATAATTCATTTCTCTAATGATTTCTCTAATGTTTTAAATGGTAAAACATCTGCTTTCTTAAAGTATCTATACAGCTGCTCATAGATAATCTAGACTGACAAGCACATGTAAATCTCCGTGTTATAGAAATTGCTTCTCTCTCTGTGTCCCTTTTTATTTCAAATTTTTATATCTTTTTTCTTTGTCTGAAGTCATTGAATGACAATTTTTATTGCTGTATTATGTAACGTTTTTTCTGTTTCGCTAAAAGCAGCAAACATAGTCTGGTTCAGGCCTAGCTCAATCTATAAATAATAAATTATAGGTCTTGAATGCTTCTTCTGAAAAGGGCATGAGGAATTTCTTGTAGCTTTCACCTAGAAAAATAATATACCTGTGTTTTCTATCCTATCTTATATATTGACCAGGCAGTTAGATGTTCTCCTTTAAAAAGGACACGAATGTTTTTACAGCTCTGTAAAGTGAAATGCCAAGCTCATTTTTATCTCAGTTACCTGTAGGTAACAAGGATGGGACTTGAAAATACCTGAGGAAACATTAACAATATTTTCTACATGCCAGAACAATAAAGGCATTAACCACAAGACAGCACTATTTGTCAAATTAACTCCACATGCTGAAATCTTAAAATGTACTTTAATATGCCACTCATTAAATTCAGATAAGATCTCTTTGTATTCTTCTCTTTTCTAAGCATAGGTTTCAGTCTTCAATTTATTTACATGACATCTTATCTATATCCTTTTTTTTTTTTTTTTTTAATTAATATTTTATTTATTTATTTATTTATTTATTTATTTATTTATTTTTATGTTTGTTGTGGTTTAAACCCAGAAGACAGCTCAGCACCACCCAGCTGCTCACTCACTCTCCCCAGGTGTGATGTGGGAGAGAACTGGCCAAGTAAAAGTGCAAGAACCTATGGGCTGAGATAAAAACAGTTCACTAGGTAGAGCACAAGGGAAGCGAAACAATGAATTTGAAGTTTCTCATTGGCAGGCAGGTGTTCAGTTACTCCCAGGAAAGCAAGGCTCATCATGCATAACAGAATAACAGAATCACAGAATCATCTAGGTTGGAAGAGACCTACAAGATCACCTAGTCCAGCCTCTGACCTAACACTAACAAGTCCTCCACTAAACCATACCACTAAGCTCTACCTCTAAACGTCTTTTAAAGACCTCCAGGGATGGTGACTTCACCACTTCCCTGGGCAGCCCATTCCAGTGACAAACAACTCGTTCAGTAAAGAAGTTTTTCCTAATATCCAACCTAAACCTCCCCTGGCGCAACTTTAGCTCATTCCCCCTCGTCCTGTCACCAGGCACGCGGGAGAATAGACCAACCCCCACCTCGCTACTGCCTCCTTTAAAGTACCTGTAGAGTGCGATAAGGTCATCCCTGAGGCTTCTCCTCACCAGGCTGACCAATCCCAGCTCCCTCAGCTGCTCCTTGTAAGACTTGTTCTCCAGACTCCTCACTAGCTTTGTTGCCCTTCTCTGGACTCTCTTGAGCACCTCGATGTCCTTCTTATAGCGAGGGGCCCAAAACTGAACTCAGTACTCGAGGTGAGGCCTCGCCAGAGCCCAGTACAGAGGGACAATAACTTCCCTAGTCCTGCTGGCCACACTGTTTCTTATACAAGCCAGGATGTTGTTGGCCTTATGGTTCCTTGGGAAGACAACCACCATCACAGTCAACATTCCCCTTTCCTCCTGTTTTACCTCAGCTTTTATTGCAGCTTCATATGGTATGGGCCATGCCTTTGGCCAGTCTGGGCAAGCTGTCCTGGCTGTGTGCCCTCCCAGCTCCTGGTGTACCCCCAGAATCCTCACTGGTGGGGCCACATGAGAAGCTGAAAAGACCTTGGCTCTGTATAAGCACTGCTGTACAACTAAAACTTTGGTGTGTTATCAGCACTATTTTCATCATAAAACTGTCATATGAGCATCTGTATAGAAAATTAACTCTATATCAGCCAGTCATGACATTTTTTCTTCCTGATCTTTTAATTTCCTCTTTGAGAAAGTGTCTGGTGCTAGGCACTGAAGAATTATGGGATGTTATTTACACCATTTCTTATGGATCTACCAAATAAGCCCAGTGCAAAATGTCAAATAACTTGCAGATATAATATAGTATTTACTAGAGGAGAAGAGGTGAGAATGATCAACTATGAATAGTTTAGCCATGTAAATATTTGGGGGGAGCTAAACTTACTTATCATTAATACTGAACTAGTTTAAATAAATTACATTTGAGAATGTGTGTGAAAATAGTTACTTCTAAAATTGAAGATTGCCATTGGGCTGAAAATAAGACATTCAAGTGGAAATACTTTCTCCCAAAGTGAAATACATATTAGTAATTTGTCAAGGCTAGGTCACTGTAAATTGTAAATACAACTTCTTTTTTTTTTTTTTTCCCTACTCTAGGGAGCTCATGTAAGATTGAAAGATAGACAAAGGAAGGAATTAGTACTGAGATAAATCTAATAGGACAAGTGACAAATATTTTTTCAGTGCACAACAACTTGAATTTCATTTCATGTCTCTTGTCAAAATGAGCAGCAAATCTCATTTAACTTATTTAATTTACTTAAGTACATTTAGAGCATCTTATTCACCAATGTTTGAAATATATATATTTTTTCTATTATTAATTATTTTATTACTTCCTCATTATGGTCCATAAACATGCACACCATGGAACAAGCAGAATTAGAAAAAAATGATATAAATTAAAAGAGAAACTCTGCAGAGTAGAAAGCATACTATTTATCCTCCCTAAAAACAGAACTGCTTCTCCTGCTTCTGTGGTGGTTTTACCGTGCTAGGCAGCTGAACACCACAACCGCACTCTCACTCCCCCTCCTCAGATGAGGAGGGGAAGAAGTAAAGAAAAGAACAACTCACGGGTTGAGATAAGGATAATTTAATTAAAGGGAAAAATATATATATTAAGGAAATATTATTAATTAACAATTCAACTAAAGGGAAAAAGGGAAAGGGGAAAGGGAGGGGGAAGGAAACAGCAAAACGAAACAAGTAAAGGCTATATGGAAGTGCAGAGGAAATAAATTATTCTCTACTTCCCGCAAATGAGCAATGCCTGACCACGTCCTTGAAGCAGGGCCTCAACGCTTGTAGCCAGTGTTCGCGAGGAGGACAGACGTTTTCACAACGAAAGCCCACCCCTCCCCTCTTCCCCCTTTTTCCACCTTTTATTGCTGAGTGTGACATCATATGGTATGGAATATCTCTTTGGTTAGTTTAGGTCAGCTGCCCTGGTGATGTTTCTTTCTCACTTTTTGCCCACCCCCCAGGAGAGTTAGAGAAAGTCCTGATGCTGTGCCAGCACTTCTCAGCAGCAGACACAACACTAGTGTGATAACACTGCTGTTCTAGCTACAAGTGCAGAGCATGGCACTGTATGGGCTGCTGCAGGGAAAGTTAACATCCCAGCCAGACCCAGTACACTTTCCTATTCTGTAGACATGACAGTCTTTTTATAGTACTCAAGTACTGATTCCAGCACCTTGGAATTACTAGTGTTCTGATGAATTGAAATTGCTAGGGTTGCTCAACTAGTAAGCACTAAACTTTTGGCACACTTCATTGAAGTGAATAGATTCTTGCGTTTTTTTGAAGTATGTGTTTTTCTTTGCTATGTGCAGCACATGCTGATAGACTTTTAATAACTATGCACTCCAAGTTTAAAATTTGTAATGGGAACATTAGCAGGCATGTCTCAAATTCAAGAATGAACTATAATAGAACATTGTCAACTGTTGTCCAATGTACCTATATTTATGTCTGTACTTTGAGTAGATTCTGTTTTGCTAATCTGTGATTGGATCCCACTTGCAATAGTGAGAGAGATGTGCTTTCATCAGGGAAAGAATATTCCTCTGAAACTGAAGCATGAAAATCCTCTCCTGCTTCTTTTTGTTTCTCTCTCTCTCTCTCTATTTTTTTTGAAGGGAAAAAAAATCATAAAGATTTTAGAAGAGGTTGTATCTGACAGAAGTAACAAAAGTGCTTTGCTCTCTCCAAGTAAGTATCTATGTGTATGTTTGTTTTTAATAGCAGTGTAATTGGCCTGATCTATGAAGTATCAACTGCTTTTGGTTGAAATACCTTTCCTGGAATATGTCATTTTAGATTATCTTCTTCTTGATGAGCATACAAAACATGTTTCTTTGGATGTGACTACAAAAAAAAATATTTGTCACCTGTACTATTACTCTAAAAAACTGTTTTACCATTTTGCAGATTTAAAAGTAACAGGTGTTCTGTCATACATATATATATATATAACTTTATTTTAAAATGTATTTTATCAAATCAATATGTGCCCTATGTTGAATCAAATCTTACCAAAGTCAGCATAAATAATTATGAGATCACAGAATGACGATATAACTTCAAATAAATAACTTCAACTGACTTTGTTTGGGCAGAATCATAGATAAGGCTCCCTTCTATCTTGAATATATATTTCATTTTACTGCTTTAAATCTAGTTCTAGTTTATATTTGCTTAGAGATAAAACCTGTGGTGAATCTCCTGTCTATTTATTGATCTTCTGTCTATATGACTAAGAAAAACACATAATGTCAGACAATAAATAAGATGATAAATTATGCATGAAACTAAGTTGAGCATTTGAATCTTGTGTCAATATCTCTTCTCTTACCATAGACGTTCATTCTGATACTTTAGTTTAGATTAGAACAAATTGTCTGCACACCACAGTTACGCTATGTTGTGGATTAACCTGGCCGGCAGCTAAACACCACACAGTCGTTCGCTCACCCTCTCCCCTCCCTCTCTGGGATGGGGGAGAGAAACGGAAAAGTGAAATGAGAGTTGAGATAGAGACAGTTTATTAAGATAGGAAACAATAACAATAATAATAATAATAATAATAGTGTGTATGAAACAAGTGATGCACAATGCAATTGCTCACCACCCGCTGACCGATGCCCAGTCTATCCCCGAGCAGACGGCCCCCCCATCCCAGCTAGCCACCCCTATATATTGTTTAGCATGACGTCAGATGGTATGGAATACTCCTTTGGCCAGTTTGGGTCAGCTGTCCTGGGTCTGTCTCCTCCCAGCTCTTGCTGCACCCCCAGCCTGCCTGCTGGCAGGACAGAGCAAGGAGCTGAAAAGTCCTTGGCTTGGTACAAGCACTGCTCTGCAATAACCAAAACATCGGCATGTTATCAGCACTCTTCTCATCCTAATCCAAAACACAGCACTCTACCAGCTACTAGGAGGAAAATTAACCCTGTCCTAACTGAAACCAGGACAGCTATCATATTTGTTAAACCACTAGTCAGTACAGCACATTATCTTTCCATATAGCTGCAAGGTCAACATTTCTGTTAATTAAGCCAAGCACCATTAGATGCTGAAGAAAACCCTCCAGCTTTCAAGCAAGTAAATATTGATGTTTGTTACCTAGGGATTTCTGATTATACTAATATCAAATTGATTACTATGATTGAAAGAGTCTAGTAACCAGCAAATCTTTTTGTAAGAAGAGGTCATTGTTTTAGGGAGATCCTAGCATTAGAATTGCTCCAAAAAAAATAGAATCAGAAAGGTTCAGGAAGGTAGATAATGACATTCTACTTTATATTTCTTTATGAATTGCCATAGATTTCCTATGTATGTGGGAAACTGTATGTATGTATAAACAATAAATATGTATTTTTTCCTTTAAGATAAAAAAAGATAAAGAGAAGTCACTTCAGTATGTCTCAATGGTCATTCCTTTTCTATAAGGAACACATTTTAGTTTATTTGGTATTCCAAAAATGGTTCTAAAGGAATATTATAATACCTAGTACACACAAAATAATATTCTCTTTGTTCTTTTTACGAGTGAAAGAGATCCTGTACTTGTAAGTATGTACATCAGAGTATCTTGTGCAGCTACAGTTCTCTAAGTCAGGAAAACCTGTAGAAAGGAATATCTACTATCTATGTCAGGAATATCTACTATGCATGTAGTTTTAAGCACAGTATTTGTGTTACGGAGTCAACAGGTGCCTAAACACGAAGCCAATAGCAGTAAGAAAAAGTAATGTTACTGCTCATTTAATGTGAATTGCATGTGTTTGGGTGTGGACTGGATTTTCTAAAATGCTAATTTTAATAAATAAATAAATAAGAGGCATTTTGCAGGGAATGCAAATGAAGATGAATTAAACAGAATGCAATTTTAATTACACATAACATTTAAATGAGACATGTAAAATCAGCTGCAGAGTACATTTGTTTAATAAACTGTTACTGTAATCAGACTTGCACTATAGTGACATTTTTTTTGCAGCTAAAGAAAAATTTATATATTTCAGCTTGCTAGTTTCAGTATAACTTTGAAAAGGATTCACAGTTGTTCTGATCACTGTCAGTCTGAAACAAATGAAAGTCTATATTTTAAAATGTGTTTCCACTAATCAAACAGGTACTCATCTGAAATACAGGGAATCACATTTTCATCTCTAAGCATTGGTCTGATTTGCACTGTGAACTTGAAACAAAATCACCCACATCCCAATAAACCCCCAATTGTGTCCCAAATGTAGAATAAAATCTATAAGAGAGGTATCTATAAAAGATGTGCTTAATGAAAATAAATAAAATAAAATAAAATAAAAAATCCTTTCCTGCCTTTGTAATAAACTAGGAAAATGGCTCAGTAAAGTATACTGCTGTATGCAACAGGTATGAAGGAAACAATAGGCTGCTGCTTATAAACATTTTGGCAGATTTAAGGATTTGACTTCTGAGCTCTAAAAAAAAATAATAAAAAAGTAAATTGAGATAAGTTCAACACAAATTTTTTTTTTTTTTTTTTTTTTTTTTTTTTTTTTTTTTAACATGATGATTGGTGATAAAATGATGATGGGCTAATAGAAGACAAAAGTAGCAAGAATGCAAAGACTTAAGGTGAATTCCTGGGGATAGTTCTACCACCCACCACTGTTTTATTTTAGCTTGAAATTCTGGCAAGCATAAATAGCAAGTATAACAAATTTTTTTTTTTTTTTTTTTTTTTTTTTTTTGTAGTAGTAGTATATGTGCAAATGTAGTATGGCTATCATTTGGAAGTGCTCTGAGCGCATGTGAAAAAATACTACTTGAACTGAGTACAGGCAAAACTTAAATGTGGTGTGTTTTGGTTTTGGTCTTCTTTTTCAGGTGCTAGGATGCAAACATGCAAAGGTTCTTGGTCTAGTTGTCAGTGCAACAAAGGCCAGTCAGGGTGCGGGGGAATCTTGGGTATGCAGGCTGACAGGACAGGCTCCATCCCACGTTTCCCAGAAAAGGAGCTGGGCAAGCTGAGAGTCCAGGCCCCAGTTCCCATAGGTAGACAAAGTCATGGTGATAGGGCTGGGCCAAGGTCAAGCAAGAAGGATGAGCTGGCAAATCAAGACCAGGTCTAGTAACAACACTCCTTGCAGGAACATATGTCCAGGGCCTTTACATCACCCAGAAATTCAGACCATATGACAGAGAGCACAGTCCAAATGGCCATTAAAATCTGACAGGCTTGGTGCTGTGACTACATCCCTGAGGAGCCTGCTCCAGTGTGCGACAGACCTCTCAATGAAGAACCTCGTCCTGATATCCAGCCTGAACCTCCCCTGTCACAGCTGGACACCACTCCCTCAGGTCCTATCACTGGTCACTAAAGAGAATAGATTGGCACCTGCCCCTTCACTCCCCTCATGAGGAAGTTCTAGACCACAATGTGTTCGCCCCTCAGCCTCTTCTTCTCCAGGCTGAACAGGCCAAGTGACCTCAGCTGCTCCTCAGCCATCTTCCCCTCTAAGTCCTTCACCATCTTCATAGCACTTCTCTGGACACCCTTCAATAGTTTCACGTCCTTTTTGTACTGTGGTGCCCAGAACTGCACACAGTACTCGAGGTTAGAACTCGAAGTTGAATAAGGACAAGGGCAGTTGATCTCAAGGTATCTCTGAGTTTCTCAAAGAATAAATAATTAATTGGTGTCATCATCCGGGCCACATGGTCCATAATAGATTCCCATGATGACATCCCCTTTACTTGTTTGTCCCTTCCTCTTTACCCAGAGGCTCCCAAATTTGCCATCATCAACTGCAAGCTCCACACAGTTGAGCCTCTCCACTCACACCCGCACCTCGCCTGCCATGCCTGTCCCACCTGAAGAGCCTGTAACCATTTAATGTAACACACCAGTCACAAGACTCATCCCACCTGGTTTTGCTTCTGCTGCTGATGTAGTAGCTCTGGGACTGGGCCAAGACTTCTAGCTCATCCAGTTTATTCCTCATACTGCATGTGTTTTTGTAGAAGCACTTCAAAAATGCCTCATTGTAACCAGCACCTTATGGAGCAGACCGAAGGACCTCACTAGCACACCGTCCCTCTGATTCTAGCATGCTATCCCTGAGCTTATCAGTGGCAGGCCTGGTTTAATCCCTTTCCCCCTTCAACTCTAGTTTAAAGCCCGATCTATCAATCACGCTAACTCCTGGGCAAAAATCCTTTTCTCCCCCTGAGAGAGATGCATCCTATCTGGTGCCAGCCAGCCTGGTGTCACATAGACCTTCCCGTGATCAACATCCCAAAGTTCTGCTGTTGGCACCAGTCTTGAAGCCACATATTGATGAGCTGAGTCTGTCTGTCAGCATTGATCCCTCCTATTGGAAGGACAGAGGCAAACAAGACCTGTGCCCCTGATGATTTAACCAGTCTCCCCAAAGCCCTAAAGTCCCTTTTGATTGCTCTCAGACTTTTCCTTGCTACTTTGTCATTACCAGCCTAAAAAGCCAATAACAAGTAGTAGTCAGAGGGCCATACCAGGCAAGTGACATTAATGGCAATGTCTCTTACCCAGGGAAGCAACAGGCTTCCCTGTGGGTTGCGACTGAACGGAAAATCGGGCCCTCTGTCCCTTTCAGAAGGGAGTCCCCCATATGACGATAACCCTTCTTTCTTTCTTGATAGAAGATGTAGTAATGCAGAGGATGGCCTGCCTTGCTTTAAGCACCCTTTCAAACCAGGATGGGCTTTCGTCTACATCATTGTTTTGACTGTCCAGTTCTAGAGCCTCATACCTGTTATGTAAGGGTAGTCAGGAAGGTGAGGTGGGCAGGAAGAGAGCTCACCTACCACTCCAAGCAGAAACCTGCTTCCATTCCCCCCTTGACCTAAGTCCCCTCCTTCTGCCTGGCAGAGTGGGGGAAACGTCTTTTCTGTAGTGGCTGCCTGGTGGGATAGGGAAACCTTTGTTTCTTGTGTGATGGCTGCCTTGTGAGTCTGTCTTAGGGTGTGTAGAGTATGCTTCCACCAGTCAATTTCCCTCTCTGACTCCCTGATGCTCCTCAGCCTGCTCACCTCCTCCTGAAGCTTTGCCACCAGGCTGAGCAATTCTTCAACCTGGGCACACCTCCCAACGGCATAACCACTGCTGCTGTCAGACACTGACAGAAGACTCAGGCACATCTTGCAGCCCAAGACCTGGACGGACACGTTCAGGCAGTTTCCTCATCTTTAGGTTTGCCAGTAGGGCACAGCAGGGATGGGGCTATCAGCAAGACCTGCATTCCTGGCAGCTGCACAAGATGTAGTTCCTCAGGACCTGCAGCCTGGGTGCTGGCCAAAGGGTTTAGACAGCCAGGGGCTCGTGCTGGGAAGTGGGACTCTGGAAGAGGATGAGGGACATGCCTTCTCTTTTGGCATATTCATTAAATGCAATCATCATATATGCCACAAAATGCTCCCCCCTGGCTTTCCTCCACTCTGGAGACAATGATGGAAAATCTTCACAGCTCTTTGGTTTTGAAACAAACAAAAAAGAACAACGGAAAAGAATCAGGGCATTTATTGGATGTAGAAGAGTTCAATGTGCATAGTTCCTGATGCTTCAGTTCTGAGGTAGAAGATGACTAGAACCACATGCCAGGCCTGGTGCCCCCGTGCACGCCGTGGGGTAGGCCCACGAGGAGCCCTGCATGCATGAGCCTGCTGGGAGGTGCCATTTGCAGGCCCAGCAGCTGCACCACCCCTGGATGCTGCATTGGGCCCCACAGGTCCTGGTCCTCTCCTCCCAGCTGAGGGGCCGCGGCTGGTGGGCCATCTGCGCAAGTTGTAGTGCTGCTGCGGGGATCTGCTGTGCACCCTTTCTCTGGCTCTGTTCCTCCTGTGCTGGGCAGATGAGCCAACCCTGTGCTCCTCGTGGTCTTCTGGCACCCTGCGCACCACCCACTCAACTGGCTGCCTGCAGAGTGGGCAGGTTCTGTTCTCTCTGCCCCAGCACCGGATGCAGGCAGAGCAAAAGTGGTGGAAGCACCGGGCCATGTAGGCTGCGTCCATGATTATGTCGAGGCATTTGGGGCACAGGCAGTCTGCCTCTGCCTCAGCTGGCCCTGCCTGCTACAGCTGGCTGCTGCTGCCCCTCCCAGCAGGGCTGTTCTCCTCCAAGTGTTCCTCAGCCCCCAACACCATGTCCTGCCAAGAGAGCCATGCTGAGTGTCCAAGTGTTCCTTGCGCTACTGTGGTGGTTTTACCGTGCTGGGCAGCTGAACACCACAACCGCTCTCTCACTCCCCCTCCTCAGATGAGGAGGGGAAGAAGTAAAGGAAAGAACAACTCAGAGGTTGAGATAAGGACAATTTAATTAAAGGGAAATATATATATATATATTAAGGAAATATTATTCATTAACAATTCAACTAAAGGGAAAAAAGGGAAAGGGGAAAGGGAGGGGGAAAGGGAACAGCAAAACAAAACAAGCAAAGGCTATGTGGAAGTGCAGAGGAAAGAAATTATTCTCTACTTCCAGTACAGCTACCAGTGGGAAAGCACGGAGAGCCCAAGAATGCTGTGGGAGATGGGTGGCAAGGGCTTCTCAGGGGGGCTCCCGGTGGACTGAGAAGCAGCGATGGCAGCCTTTGGTGCAGCCTTGGGCAAAGGGGCCTGGGCAGGGGGAGCACGTGCAGCTCACAGTGGAGTGGCCCCAGCTGGGGCTTGGCAGGAGCTGGGGCAGGGCAGAGAGAAGTGGAGCAGGATGGGATGTGCATCTGCACCCTGTTGGATGTGTGAGGCAGTACAGGAGGAAGAGCAGGAAGAGAAGCCCTGATGTCCTCCTCACCTGCCCAGTGCTCAAGACCAAGGTGGGCTCTGGCCTCCTGTCAGCAAGCGCTGGGGGAAGAGCTGGCATGCCCAGGACCCCGGAGTCCCAAGGCTCCATCCCAAACAAAGCTGGAGTTAGCCCACGGTACCTGAAGGAGGTGGTAAGGAAAGGCACAGCAATGCACTGGGAGCCTTCAGCACTGCTCACAGCCCCAGCACACTCCTCGTTCCCACAGCCACAGGACAGCTGCTCTGTGGGACTCTCAGCACCCCACAGCCAGGCAGCAGGGACATCAGCACTGGCAGGGGGCTGCCTTGGCTCAGCGTCTAGAGCTACTGCTCTCCACAACGCCAACACTTGGCCAAGCGCAACCACAGTCCTGCTTGAGCCTGCACAACTTGCGTGTGTGCCTACACGAGCCCTGGACAAAGTGAGGACAGAGACTTCAGCCTCTACCATATACAGAGGTCACACACAGTCACAATCAGCACTGGTGACACCACAGGGGTATCTGTGGCTGCCGGCCAAAGCTGCCCAGCAAGGATGGCAAATACCCCAAAGAGGGAAAGCCTGGCTCACAGGGCATTGCCATCCTCTCGGTAACTTTCTCATCTTCAGGCCTGTTGGGTCCTGTGGTGAGAGAGCAGTGCCCCCTGAGCACAAAGGCCCAGCACTGGGCAGGGGAGCAATGCAGGCAAGGGAGCCCTGGTGACCTCCTGGTGACCTCCTCAGTCCCATCAGAGTGCTTCAATTCAGAGGCCCCTCCAAGGGCTGCCAGGGAAGAAGGACTCAGTGCTGGGAAAGGCAGAGGGAAATCCCTTGTGTTTAATTTGTTTAATTTCCATCATAAAAAAATAAAAATAAAAATAAAATAATAATAATAGTAATAACCAAAACCACATGAAAATGTTGGGAAAAAACATGTTCAGAAACCATTTGTTCTTCCTCCTTCTTAAAGTATACCATATGTAGATTTGACATGACAGTGAAAGGAAAATGAAGGTATTTTGGTTCCCAGGAGAACATATTCCCACATCTGGTGATATAGGTTTTAAATTTCTACCTCTTCCTTAGATCAGTCTTGCATGCCAAAATATATGGGTATACCAGATTTTGGTACAATATTTACCCTAGCTTAATTTTAAGAAATTTAAGCATTAGCTTAAAAATCTGGAACAGCCTATACTCCATCCTTTCGTGGGTCTACAAATTTCTTTCTAAAATGCTTGCTGCTCCTCTGGGGAGAGAGGGAGATGAGATCAATGACTCAAGGTGCTCCACAGACACTTCCTTGGTGCTTTTCTTAGAAGCTGTGTTACTAAATCACTTTCTCTCTGTTTTGTTTTCTCATTGTTTTTTGTTTGTTTTGTCTGTATGAATGTTATGCTGGCACTCACAGCAGAGATAAAAAGAGACAGTAGATGGCTAGAAATCCGTCTGTATTTTTCTTTCCATTATTTCTTTAACTTAAGCAATTTTAAAAGCTCATGTCATGCTTCTAACATTCTATTGAGTCATATTAGTTCCTAAAATTATTTGAATTCTCCAGCTTACTGTGTTTCTTAACTTCTGCAGTAACACAAAATTAGTAGAATATGATGGCTTTGTGATCCATGTACAAAAGCTCAGATTGTTATTTTAAGCCCTGAAAAATCCCTTGGAAGTCCCTTAATATTGAACCTTCTGGGATACTAACCATTTTGATATTTTAAAATTAAATTTTCTTTACATTAAGATAGTTCTTCAGCAGACTTGCAGTAAATGGTGAGGAATAATTAGCATCACTATGTAATTTACTTGAAAGACAAACTGTAAAATAGTGCTCTAACTGTGACTACCAAGCAATGTTTTTCTTAGAGCCTTGTTGTTTTACATTTAGGAGAGTAAAACACATTAATTATATTGACAAGGTCCTTCACTGAGAGAAAACCATACTGGGTTTCGATATCCCAGACTTTGATTATCTCTAATCAGGTTAGAAGTAACATTTTAGGACTCTGGTCTACAATGAAAATTAGAAATGTGCCTTGCAAATTTTGAGGTTGCCAGGTTCCTTCAAAACAGAGACTAAAGAAAGCACAAATGATACTGCTGCTTTTGGCTGATCTTCCAAAATCTCCATTCTGCTCTGGTTGGTTGGTAAGCACATGATCAAAAGATGCTGCTGCAGCATGAAACATTGCAATTATCATTAAACTCTCCTCTGCAAGATGAAACCAAATCCTTGAGTAGGTGAGTATATAGCACCACTGAGGAAACAAAGACTGTCATCTATTAGTGGTGCTCAGAATTGCTCAAGAAAGAAACAAAGGCAGCTTGAGATGTTTATAAAGTGACAGGTACAAACGTAACATGGTAATTAACTCTCAAAGCACACCAATAAAACTAATGGATTTGGTACGTACTTCTAATGATGTTCAGTAAAACATCATATAGACTAGGAGACGTTCTATGAGTCATGCTGACAGGACCTACAAAGACTTTTCTGCTTGTAAGTCTTGCAAGCATCTTGTAAAAAATTAGAACTTCCTGAAATAACTGCTTTCCACATCCAAAATGACCAGAAATAGAATCTGCTTTAAATTATAGCTTTAGTTATATTTGCAAAAGAAAAATATTTTTAAGTCCAAAAAAAAAAAAAAAAAAAAAAAAAAAAAAATATCAGAGTTGCAAAACACACTTGGCATAAAAGGAGTCTCTTCAAGCTTGTCTATTTTTTTTAATTCATAGACCTCTTATGGATGGCAGGGTAAAGCTTTATTTTGACAGCATTGTCCTCACAAATGTAGGTTACAAAGTTTTCATTATTAAAAAGCAAAAAAGAGTATTTCATGCTGAAGTTATGAATGTGAACTACAACAATGAAAACTAACAGACATCTTAGATCATACTGCAGCAAAATTTATTGTCTTATTAAAAATTCAGTATTTTAGCCTTAGTCTTTAATATAAACAAGGCAAAGGGCATGATAAAATTACATTAAATCAATGCGGAATTAGGGATATAATCCAGAAACTTCAGGATTTTCCTTAATAAATAAAGGAATATATTTTAAATAATCATGTGTTCATCTGCTTTTTTGATATCAGAAATTATTTTCCTGCTGCACATGTCTACCATCTTCTTCTACCACACTTATTTTGGGTGACATTTACTTTGAAAGCTCCTTTTAATAATCAGTGATCCAAAGAGCATGTCAGCTTCAAAAATCATTTACTCTAATCAGAAAACTCAAAAAATAGAATCAAGAAAGTGCGCTTTATTTTCATTGTTTAAGTCTTGACTCGATGAAAATAAAGAAAAGGCAGATCATGGGGCAAGGTCCCACAGGAATTTTGCTGTTTTTCATGCCACTGTGTGTTGTAGTCTATTTAGGCTGTGAATCTGCTTACAAACTTGATTATTGCAATGCAATTGAACAAGAACATGCAAGATGGATGGTGACAACTCCCACTCTTTTCCAAACTATTACATGTACCTGTTGCTGAGAGATTGACATGAACTTGTCTGACAATGTTCTGGGCTCAGTAGTGGGTAATTTAAGTTTATACACCAAATAAATAGATTGTTACACATAAAAACAAAACATTTCAGCTGTTCTTTGTTGTTGTTGTTGTTTCTTTCTTTCTTTTCTGTCTCTTAAAACATAAAAACTGTAGTCTCATTATCCTCTAATTACTTCAGTTCTATATGTGTATATTTTCCTTTTCTTTTGAGCAGAATTCATATCACAAGGTATGTTTTTTGTTGTTGTTGTTGCTGCTTTTTTTTTTTTTTTTTTTTTTTTTTTTTTTTTTTTTTTTTTTTTTTAGCCTGTGTTAATACAGCTGGTGAAATTAAGGATTGTATGTGAATACTTGTTTTAATCCTGATGGAGTGTGAGGTGTCAGGCTCTTTATTTAAACCAGCCTGCAATTGTTAGCAGTTGTTCTGTTTTAACAATAAGTCAAAAAAATACATTATTTAGCTAATAAACTAATATGGATAATATTTTCATAATAGAAAGTTTTATTTCTAGAATTTAGAATACATTTTGTGTTATTTTATATATACTTTATATACATATTATTTATATGTATGTGGCCCATGTGAACCTCATTAAGTTAAAGGTAAGATGCAGCATTTTTTACCTGAACTGGGACAACCCCCAGTATCAGTACAGACTGGTGGATTAATTGATTGAGAACAGCTCTGTAGAGAAGGACTTGGAGATACTGGTTGATTAAAAAATGAATATTCACTAGTAATGTGCACTTGCAACCTGGAAACATTGCATCAAATAAGTGGTGGCGAGCATGTCAAGGAACGTGATTCCCGTCCTCTGCTCCACTCTCATGAGATGCTATCTGGAGTATTGCATTCAGCTTTGGGGTCTACAGCACAAAAAAGTCATGGAATGCTTGGCATATGTCCAGAGGAGGACAAGGATGATCAAAGGGCTGGAGCACCTCTACTATGGAGAAAGACTGAGAGGGTTGGAGTTGTTTAGCCTGGAGAAGAGAAGCCTCTGATAAGACCTTATTGCAGCCTTTCAATACTTACAGAGAGCCTACAAGAAAGATGGAGAGATAGTTCGTACAAGAGCATTTAGCAATAAAGCAAGGGATAATAGCTGTAAACTAAAACAGGTTAGATTTAGATTAAAGATGAAATTCTTCAGGGTACTGGTTTCTCAAAGATGTTCTGGATGTCCCATCCCTGCAAGTGTTCGAGGCCAGGTTAGATGAGGCTTTGGGCAGCCTAATCTACTGAGAGGTGTCCCTGCCCATTTCACAGGAGTTGAACTAAGGTCTCTTTCAATGCCAAATTCTATGATTCAATGATTTTAACCTAAGGTAGTCACGTAGGTTTACATGCCCAGTTCCTAATTCTGTGTCTATTTTATATATTACTGTATTGAATTCAGCATATATATTTGTGACATTTTGGTAATATAATACCAACTAAAAGGGAAGGAATAGTAAGTCACTTCCTGTTAAGGAATGCTAAGGAGGCACATTTAAAACATTAAAAGGTAGGCAAGCATGGCAGGAAGAAGTATGAAGAGAACTGATGCTAACTGCTAAAATTGAGATCTAGCAAAACACTTATTTTTTAATATAATTTTGAGTTAGTACATGGAATAGGTGTTTCTTAATTCATGTTACATAGATAAGTCACAATTTTTCAGATGTTTGCACTGTAGATTTATAGGCTTTCTCACATAGAGGTTTTTATTTTTTTCTCTGTAAATAATTTCTGATTATTTAGTCCATGAGTTTACCAGGCACACCAGTGTTTTCAGAATGATGTGCAGCATTCTCACTTTTTCTTACTTTCTTTTTTATTTTTTTTTTTAAACAATGTCTTCTAAATTGAGCTTAAGTGTTAGTGTATATGGTTTGCTGTAGTCTGTTCTTGGGGCTCAGAGGCTGCTATGGCAGATGCAGGAGGGAGTGCTGCTTGATAGAAAAAGAAGAAATGAGTAGTGATAGGGGAGAGACATTTTATCTGTGGCTCTTTCACATTCTGTGCTTCCTTTTCTTGGCCAGAGAAAGCTTGACTACTCCTGTAATATGAAATTAATCATGGAGTATGTTGCTTATCTATTGAATTTTATTCTCTATAGTGCTATTCTTCCCATGCTTTAGAAATAGTCATTTATCATTGTCTTAGCAGGGGAGTGTAATATTCTTTATCACTGTGAATGTGCCTACTAGGGAAATTAATGTAAGACTGTAAAAAAAGTGAAGATCTGTGAGTTCATGTATTTATACTGTTTCTTTAAGTGGCCAAAGAAGTCAATTCACTTTATCATATATCTGCAATGTTATCAAAATGATCATTCATTTCACATAGTACAGAAGTCATGTAAGTTCCTCTTTTACGTTATTTTTCAGTAACACTACAGTGTTTCTGTGTAATGTGGTAAACTCGAAATGTTCTCGAAACATTTAATCTTAAGTGTTTCATCCTTGTTCTGGTTTATTAATTTTTCATACTTCTTCATGTCATTAAAGAATTATATTTATACCTCCTAAGAATAGTCCAGTTGATCAATTTCATTCATTTTAACATTCCAGGGGTTTGAAGGTACACTGTTTCTCAATATATGACATTGAAATAGCTGATGTTGTGTCAGGGAAGTGAATGGGAAGGAAAACAGCCAAGAATCAACTCGGGAATTCTAAATTAGTTGTAAGAGTTAGAATTCTGATACACAAGGCTCTTTCCCAGTATCGCTCCATGTTTGTGTCAGTTCCATGCATTTTTTTAAATATATATATTAATATATTATATTATATACATTATATATGTACACACACATATATATATACACATATATATATGTACAGAAGACGGCAATGCTGAGAAGATGTCTTTTACCAGATTTAGGGAATATATTGATATTGATCTTGAACATTAAAGTGTAAAAAGGAGTATTTATCCCTCTTACTAAGTGCTAAGCTCAGTACAGTCTTAGCTGAAGTGCTGCTGAAGTGTGTGCAATTTTGATACATTATTTCTGGAGCAATTAAATTTTGAGCAATTAAATTTGAACAATTAAATTTACCTGATATTTTTGGATTTTTTTTTTTTTTGAATTTCAATATAAATCTCCCTTGAGGTTTCAAATACTGCAAAGCTGTTTTATGTCAAGATGAACAAGAACTAACAAACCGAAAAAGAACAACAGATAACTGACAAGCATGAAAGTTGAGATAGTAAAATTGTGCCCCTAGATGGTTAACATTCTGAAGGTTTAACTTGTTATATAAGTTATAAAGACAACTTTTGCATCACTGGTGCACTGATATTGTGATGACTGCTTGCTTTATCTTACAGGTCAAATGAGATGTCTGGTAACTATTGCATGTCATATGTTTGAAACATTTCACTCTCTCTTGGTCATGGATAACATCATGTACCACCAAATTCTGCTGCAGTAAAAATGCTGATTTGAAGTTATATAAAACTACTTTAAAAAAAAAAGGTATTTTTGAAAGACGAAGATCAAAAACAAAATTACTCCCAACCCAGAAAAATGTGCTCTTAAATACAAATAAACAAACAAACAAACAAAAAAAATGGATTTCCATTCCAATAAAAATGTCTCTGTTTCTAGCATTCAAGTGAGTAAGCACTTAAGTGCTGAAGCATTGGGCATACTATTGCTGTGCCAGGTATGCTGGAACTATCATTAAGTAACTGGTACTTGCATTTAGAGACTGCGATTTCACTCAGTTAACTTAGAATCATTGTCCCCCTACAACATTAAATGAAAATACAGTGTGCTCAGAAATTACAAATCTACACATATATTTTTGCATCTTGCAATTTTAGATTAGACTTCAGCTTGGTTAGATTTCTTAACACACACAGAACAAATTCCTATTTAATTCAAGTTCCTCAGCAAATCTGCATTTCATTGCTGAATTTTGCATTTCATTGAAGTTCTTAACTTCTATTCTAAAATTAGGAAAAAATTAGGAAAACAAATTTTCATCTTTGTAGGCCAGTGTGCTATTCTAGTATAAGAATCATATGCATTCAAAGCAAATTTTTGTCATTGTTTTGTATTTATTGTTGTTGTTGTTGTTGTTTTTAAATAAAATTCTTCCTCTTTAGAAAGATGAAAAACTGCTGAAATTTAAATTCAATTTGGATAATATGAGAGTATTGATGAATGATTTAATAAGCATAATAATACACAAATATGAAGGAGTGACTGCTAGCAAGGAAAGAAAATTTTTTGTTATTGTTGTTTTTTGTTTACTTGTTTTTTGAACATGGAAACACCTGACATTAATAAGTTGTCTCTTAGTGATCTTAAAATGAACTCTTACTGATATTGCTAGTGTTCAATATGTGCAAAATACTCTATAAACACAGGCAACACTTTCAAAGACTGTAACCTTTTGAGAAAATATGTGGGAAATGTATAAAACTTGGAGTAAAAACTTGGTCCATCATTTGTGTTTCTGTCAGTTTTTTTGTTTGTTTGTTTGTTTGTTTTTTTCAATCTGTTTCAATCTTATACAAGAAGTTAGTTTCAGGACTAATATGATAGCTGTTATAACGCATGTATACTCATGTTAAAACTTGCTGGTTAGTTTAAGAACTGAACCAGCAACAGCAGTGGACTTTGTTTGCGTAGTTATTTTCCCAATCATTCCTGCATGATAAAGAATTTAAGAAAATTTTCCTTTGGTCTTCTTTCTCCTCATTACTCCCTCTCTGTTTTCAGAGGTCATTGACCCATTTACAGGGTCATTTGGTAGTTTTGCACTTCCCATCACCAATGCAACTGAATGAAATATGGTACACAAAGGTTATGTTCAAAGTTTACATGTGAAGAGAGACATAGGTTTTGCAATACTGTATGTGCCTCCAGAATTCAGTAGTAGGTCCATAGAGCACTTGTAGATCTCTAGAAAGTTTAGGTGGAACCCAAAACCTAGCAAAGATGTTATAAATGATCACAAAATATGAATCTGTCTATTTTAAGTGTTATGGAAGCAGCCTGCAGACAGTGTACAGCTGTGTTGCTGCAGCCTCAGTAGTGAAGAACATGCCTTGATAGCCTACTTATTTTGAAGATCTAAAACCTAAGTCAGTGACTGTTTCATGTAAACTATACCAGTTATCCTTGGATACCAATTGTATACCAGATACCAAATGTTTTCTGGTCAACATTTTATACACATATAAGAGATATACTATCTCTTTGCAACCAAATGAATCTTTGCTTCTCTTCTCCACAGCAAAACTGTTTCAACAGTAACAATATAGTCTCAGACTTTGTCAAAGGCATAATGGATGTAGTTGCTCAGTAGGGTAAATTCTTTAGCATTTGCATTCTGTAAAAGTATTTCCTCCAAAAAAAAAAAAACATGTAATAAACTAGAGTTTAGTGGCATTTAGGGAAAAGTAGATTGTTGAATTCCTTATCCGAGAGTACAAAAGCTCTTTTTCTTCTCTGATCTTCCTGTCATCTTTTTGGAAGAGATAAACTATGACTACATTTAATTTTAATGATACTCTTTTGGAGAATCTAATTAGCTTTCTTGTACAGAATTCCCAGTTCCATTATTATACCAAAAATGTGTATGGGGAAATCACTTGCTTTCTGACCCCCCTAAACTTAACAAAGCTGTTTAACTCTAACCTATGCCATAAGAACTGAAAGCATTATTTATTCTTGGACAAGTTGTTACAAAGTTAGCCACAAAAGAATTAGATTGATGATCATTTGTTTTGCAAAAGCATATGAGTTTCAGAAGGAAACTCATACTGCTGGATCAGGCAGCAGTACCATCCAAACCAGCATTATGCACCTGTTTTTTTAGGTCTCAGTATAGATAGCGTACAGGTATACTTGAATAATGGCTCCTATAGAAATGTTGAACATTCCCATGAAGTAATGTCTTTAATGAGTGGTAAGCTCAATATATAAGAACTTACTGTCATAGGTTAAGCACAGAAATACCCCTAAGAAATGTGTATTATTCATTTTCACATATTACGGCTTCAAAGTTATCTTTCCTTAAAAGAAAAATTGCAACCAGATGGTGAGTGTCTTTAAGATCATTATGCATGTATGCATGCATTCATATGTATGTATTTGCTAATATGTGTATTAAATTAGTGGAGTGAAAGTGGAATTAAAGATTATGACTTCGTTATATGAATTAAAGATTTGTGGATAAATGCCTTCCTAGCATCATTATATGTAGCATCAATATATATATATATATGAATAGTCTTTTGTGTATACAGTTCTTGAATTACCTCCTTACCTTTGAATTCAGCTCAGGAAACTGGAGGGCAGAAGAAATGTAACCATTCATTTTGGCTAGAGACCTGTTCCTGTATGTTATTAGCTCATGCTCACATGTTATGGTGAATCTGTCTGAGTACCTAAGTGTAAGTCTTAGGGACTCAGTAATTGGCTTGGTATCTTAGCATCTTGTTTTTTGCATCTATGACCTTTACCAGACACAATTCTAGACTTGTCACAGAATAACTCGTCCAATTTGAACCTTGGTGGCTATATGTCTCTTGCCTACATGAAGCATATACAAAATAGCAAGTTATTCAGTGACAGTTAGTTTTAATTACTTCTTATTAAAAAAAATTCTCAAATACATAGTTTTTGAATTTCCAGGCTGAAAATTTTTCCAAATTCTAAAACAGATGGTGCCTAGATGATGCTGATTATGTAGAGTATTTCAGGATACAAATCAGTTATTCGTTTTCTTCTCTTTAGTAGCTTTAATGATTTAATAGCCTATGATTCTCACCCTCTTGAACATTTGAGCAAGCTGTCCAAATACTTCATTAGAAAACGGTCTGCAGTTTTTTTGCAGCCAAGCTACAGAAAATAAACTGGAGGAGAGAGATAACAAAGAATTACACAATAAATAGAACTCAAAAAGAAAAAAAAAAAAAAAAAAAAAAAAAGGAACACAAAAAATGAACAATAATGATTTAATAATCATTTTTCACCTTGTATTTAAAAAACAAAATACTGTTGTCATCTAGAAGCTTATCACCCTAATGTCCACCACTTTTTATGCCAGTGGCTTCCGAAACACTGGGAAATGCTCTAGAAAAATCAAGCACTAATGGTGACCTGGAACCTACCTCTACTTGCTGTACAGTAATACCAGTCATCTACCCAAAATTATCCATTAAAACGCAACATCTAAGAAACCAACAAGAAAATTCCCTTTTTTCATCAATTTATACAACACTGCACTAGCAATAATAATAAAACATCCACCCTCTGTGTGGATTTCATCAAGCAAAGCAATCACCATATCTTCAAGGAAGCCATCTGCTGATGAGTGTGAGAAATCATGCAAGTACAAGGGTAGGAGGGGAAAAATCTTCTGCAATTTAAATAAGGTCTGAAATGTCAGCCATTACCAGATTTTGTCTTTTCCTCGTTATGAAAGCCTCATCTGATTTACTCAAGGACATGTTTGATAACCCAAATTTACAATGTTGCTAATAAGGAGCAGAATATATATACTTTCAGCAAGTGGATGATTTAAAATGCCGTTGTGGTGATATGGGAAGGAATAGGTTTTGAAAAGAGTTTTTTT
>CM021797.1:64561543-64572335 GCA_011076525.1 Nettapus auritus | reverse complement strand
TTTTTTTCCTTGTCATTTGCATTACTGCAGATACAGAACCTGACTTCACTGAGTATGTATAATAAAGCCTACTTTTTAATCGTTAGATGTTTACATGTTAACATCAGAAAATGTTTCTCTTATCTCTACTCATGTTATCCCTAAGTTTGTGGTATGCTGAGACAATAAGCACACAGAGTCAGAATCCAAAAAAAGTCTTTTAATTAATTCTGAATAAAATCAGGTGCTTGGAGATCCCTCATAAATCAAACACACCTCTGACTTGAAGTACCACTATTCACACAGAGCTAACTTATGAAACTCTCTGGCTATTTCTGAATGGTTGTCCCAGCTTGTCTAGATTATATCCATCCCATTGAGCATGTGTGTTACAGCACACCAGTGGGGGGTGGGGGAGAGAGAGGACAGAACAGCAAATCTTGTATTTCCAAAAGTTTCCAATTTTTTTTTTTTTTTTTTTTTATATGTATGATAATGACCCTTAATGAAGAAAAGGTTAGTATAGATCACTCTGAAATCTTCCTCCAGGTGTTTTCTCATTCTTGCTTTCATCCCTTGTCTCCTTTGTTTTTGCTAGTTCAAGGCTACTGGTCTAGTTTTCTTCAGCTCAGGACTGCAGTTTCCCCCTTTTGGGACTATGAATGTCATTTTAAGGCTTCAGTGTTCTCTCTTTTGTCCACCTCTGCCTATTTTAAGAAGTACTCTGTATAACCACTATCTTATCTTGCTGTCATTATTTGCTTATGTCTGGATGGTTGGAACTGGGTTACTTGTTTTATCATGTACTAAACCTTTATATGCAATAAAATTATAATAAACACAGTAGAGTTAGAAATAGTATATTCACAACTGGATGGAGTAGGCAATTGAACATTCTTGTTGGTGGTGGTGACCATCCAAGAAGAGTTTTCCACCAGTGATATTCTCTATCCTTTTTTATGCTTTCCAGGACCAGGTGTATCTTTTCTGTATTGCTTGGTGTCATCAGCAAACTTGCCAAGGGTGCACTCAATCCCACAGAATCACAGAATCACAGAATAGTCTAGGTTGGAAGAGACCTACAAGATTGCCGAGTCCAACCTCTGACCTAACACTAACAAATCATCCCCTAAACCATATACCTAAGCTCTACATCTAAATGTATTTTAAAGACCTCCAGGGATGGGGACTCAACCACTTCCCTGGGCAGCCTATTCCAGTGACGATCAACCCGTTCAGTAAAGAAGTTTTTCCTAATATCCAACCTAAACCTCCCCTGGCACAACTTTAGCCCATTCTCCCTCGTCCTGTCACCAGGCATGTGGGAGAATAGACCAACTGCCTCCTTGCTAGAGCCACCTTTCAGGTACCTGCAGAGTGCAATAAGGTCGCCCCTGAGCCTCCTCTTCTCCAGGCTAAATAGTCCCAACTCCCTCAGCTGCTCCTCGGAAGACTTGTTCTCCAGACCCTTCACCAGCTTCGTAGCCCTTCTCTGGACTCGCTCAAGCACCTCGATGTCCTTCTTGTAGTGAGGGGACCAAAACTGAACACAGTACTTGAGGTGCGGCCTCACCAGAGCCGAGTACAGGGGGACAATCACTTCCCTGGACCTGCTGGCCACGCTGCTTCTGATGCAAGCCAGGATGCTGTTGGCCTTCTTGGCCACCTGAGCACACTGCTGGCTCGTAGTCAGCCAACTGTCAACCAAAACTCCCAGGTCCTTCTCTGACAGGTAGCTTTCTATCTACACATCTCCCAGCCTGTAGCTCTGTTTGGGGTTATTGTGCTCCACGTGCAGAACATGGCACTTGGCCTTGTTGAACTTCATAGAGTTGGCCTCGGCCCATCGGTCCAGGGTATCCAGATGTTCCTGCAGAGCCTTCTTACCCTCGAGCAGGACGACACACGCACCTAACTTGGTGTCGTCTGCAAACTTACTGAGGGTACACTCGATCCCCTCATCCAGATCATTGATGAAGATGTTAAAGAGGACTGGTCCCAGTACCGAGCCCTGGGGGACTCCACTAGTGACCGGCCTCCAACTGGATTTGACTCCATTCACTAAGACTCTCTGGGCCCGGCCATCCAGCCAGTTCTTAACCCAACGAAGCGTGCGCCAGTCCAAGCCATGAGCAGCCAGTTTCCTGAGGAGAATGCTGTGGGGGACGGTGTCAAATGCCTTCATGAATTCAAGGTAGACCACATCCACAGCCTTTCCCTCATCCACTAAGCGTGTCACCTTGTCATAGAAGGAGATCAGGTTTGTCAAGCAGGACCTGCCCTTCATAAACCCATGCTGATTAGGCCTGATCGCCTGCTTGCCCTGCAACTGCCGCATGATGACGCCCAAGGTAATCTGCTCCATGAGCTTCCCTGGCACTGATGTTAAACTAACAGGCCTGTAGTTTCCCAGGTCTGCCCTCCGGCCCTTCTTGTAGATGGGTGTCACGTTTGCTATCCGCCAGTCAAGTGGGACCTCCCCCGATAGCCAGGACTGCCAATAAATGATGGAAAGTGGCTTGGCCAGCTCTTCTGCCAGTTCTCTCATTACCCTCGGGTGGATCACATCCGGCCCCATCGACTTGCATACATCCAAATGCTGTAGCAGGTCGCCAACCATCTCCTCGTGGATTGTGGAGGCCACGTTCTGCTCCTCATCCTCTTCCACCAGCTCAGGGTACTGGGCGTCCAGAGAACAACTGGTTTTGCTGCTAAAGACTGAGGCAAAGAAGGCATTGTGCACCTCGGCTTTTTCCTCATCTCTGATAACTAAGTTTCCCCCCACATCCAGTAAAGGGTGGAGATTCCCCTTAGTCCTCCTTTTGGTATTGATGGTATTGAATTTGGTATTGAATTTGTAAAAACATTTTTTGTTGTTTTTAACAGCAGTAGCGAGATTGAGCTCCAGGTGAGCTTTGGCCTTTCTAATTTTGTCCCTGCACCGTCTCGCAACATCCTTTGTAGTCCCCTTGAGTTGCCCGCCCTCTTTTCCAAAGATTATAAACCCTCTTTTTTCTCCTAAGCTTGAGCCACAACTCTCTGTTCAGACAGGCCTGTCTTCTTCCGTGCTGGCTTGTCTTGGGGCACGTGGGGACAGACCGCTCCTGAGCCATTAGGATTTCTTTCTTGAAGAGTGCCCAGCCTTCCTGGGCTCCTCTGTCCTTCAGAACCACCTCCCAAGGGACTCTGCCAACCAGCGTCCTGAACAGCTCAAAGTCAGCCCTCCGGAAGTCCAAGACAGAGGTTTTACTGGTCGCCTTCCTGACTTCACCAAGTATCAAGAACTCTACCATTTGGTGGTCACTCTGCCCAAGACAGCCCCCGACGACCACCTCTCCCACCAGTTCTTCTCTGTTAGTGAACAGAAGGTCTAGTGGGGCACCTCCCCTGGTAGGCTCACCAACCAGCTGTGTCAGGAAGCTATCTTCCACGCTCTCCAGAAACCTCCTGGACTGCTTTCTCTGGGCTGTGTTGTATTTCCAGGATATGTCTGGGAAGTTAAAGTCCCTCACAAGAACAAGCGCTGACGATTTCACAACTTCTGTCAACTGTCTGTAGAACTCCTCATCCGTCCCCTCATCCTGGTTCGTTGGTCTATATCAGACCCCCATCAGGATGCTTGCCTTGTTGGCCTCTCCGCTGATCCTAACCCATAGCGACTCCACCTTGTCATTGCCAGCCTCAAGTTCGATGACATCAAAACACTCTCTAATATAGAGAGCCACTCCACCACCCCTTCCGTGCTGCCTGTCCCTTCTGAAGAACCTATAGCCAGACATTGCAGCACTCCAGTCATGAGAGTGGTCCCACCACGTCTCCGTGATGGCAACCAAGTCATAGCCTGCATGCTGCACAATGGCTTCCAGCTCCTCCTGCTTGTTGCCCATGCTGCATGCATTAGTGTAGATGCTGAACCTTTGCCTTCTCCCCCAGCCTAGCCACTGTTCCCCCTGGCACACCTCCAACAAGCTTTGTTTCATCCCCATCCCCCTTCTTACCTAGTTTAAAGCCCTCTCAATGAGCCCTGCCCGCTCCTGGGCCAGGATCCCACAGCCCGTGGAACTGATAAAGATCTTAAACTGTGCTGGTCCCAATAATGAGATGTTTCCCGTGAGGAACACCACTAATTACTGATTTCCACTTGGACATTGAGCTGTTGACTTTAACCCTTTGAGCACCACCAACCAGCCAACTCCTTACCCAAGAAGTAGTCCATCCATCAAATCCACATTTCTCCAACGGAGAGTATTGTACAATAAAGAATATGTATACCATGGGGGAAACTGTCAAATGCTTTGCACAGGTCCTGGTAGATAATGTCAGTTGTTCTTCCCCTGTCCACCAATATTGTAATTCCACCATGGAATGCTACCGGCCCTTACTGAAGCCATGTTGCCTGTCACCAATCACCTCATTGTTTTCCATGTGCCTTAGCAGAGTTTCCAGGAATATTTGCCTGGAGCATCTTCCCTATGAGGAAAGACTGAGATACCTGGGTCTCTTCAAGCTTGAGAAGACTGAGAGGTGATCTTATCAATGTTTACAAATATCTTAAGTGTGGGAGACAGTGGGATTTGAACAAACTCTTTTCAGTGGTTTGTGGGAACAGGACAAGGGGCAATGGTCAAAAAATGGATCACAAGAAGTTCTGCACCAACATGCAAAAGAATTTCTTCACAGTGAGCGTGATGGAGCACTGGAACAGGCTGCCCAGGGAAGTTGCTGAGTTTCCTTCTCTGGAGAGATTCAAGGCCTGTCTGGACACCTACCTGGGCAACCTGCTCAGGTTGCAACCTGCTTGCAAAAGAGATAAAGGATAATAAGAAGGGTTTTTTAAAGTATGTGAACAGTAAAAGGAAGACTAGAGATAATGTGGGTTCCTTGCTGAATGAGGGGGGTGTCCTGGTAATGGGAGACGCTGAGAAGGCAGAGACGCTGAATGCTTTCTTTGCTTCAGTCTTTGCTTCAAGGACTCCCCCCTGGGACTCCTTGACCCTGGAGGGAGGAGAAAAGGTCTGGGAAATGGAGGGCTCTTCCCTGGTTGGTGAGAGAGTGGTTCGGGAGTGTCTGAGTGGGCTCAATGCACACAAATCCATGGGTCCCAATGGGATGCATCCATGTGTGCTGAGGGAGTTGGCAGGGGTGGTCTCCGAACTGCTCTCTATAATCTTTGAAAGGTCCTGGAGAAGCGCCTGAAGACAGGAGGACAGCCAGTGTCACTCCAGTCTTCAAGAAGGGCAAGAAGGAGGATCTGGGAAACTACAGGCCAGTCAGTCTCACCTCTGTCCCTGGAAAGGTGTTGGAACAGTTTGTTCTGGATGCCATCTCCAAGCAATTGGAAGAGAAGAATGTTATGAGGAGTAGTCAGCATGGATTCACCAATGAGGAATTGTGCTCGACCAACCTCAGTGCCTTCTGTGATGACATCACCAGGTGGGTAGATTGGGGGAGAGTGGTGGATGTCATCTACCTTGACTTTAGCAAGGCTTTTTATACTGTCTCCCATGACATCCTGATAGCAAAGCTGAGAAAGAGTGGGATAGATGAGTGGACAGTAAGGTGTGTTGAGAACTGGCTGACTGGCCGAGCTCAGAGGGTGGTGGTCAGCGGTGCAGAGTCCGGCTGGAGGCCTGTGACTAGCGGTGTTCCCCAGGGGTTGGTGCTGGGTCTGGTCTTGTTCAACATCTTAATTGATGACCTTGATGAGGGAATAGCGTCTGCCCTCAGCAAGTACACTGATGACACAAAGCTGGGAGGAATGGCTGACATGCCAGAAGGCTGTGCTGCCATTCAGCAAGACCTGGACTGGCTGGAGAGATGGGCAGGAGGGAACCAAATGAGGTTTAATAAGAGCAAGTGTAGAGTCCTGCACCTGGGAAGGAACAACCAGAACTATCAGTACAAGCTGGGGGACGACCTGCTGGAGAGGAGCTCTGAGGAGAAGGACCTGGGGGTCCTGGTGGATGAAAGGTTGACCGTGAGCCAGCATTGTGCCCTCGTGGCCAAGAGGGCCAAAGGGATCCTGGCGTGCACTAAAAGGAGCGTGGCCAGCAGGTCAAGGGAGGTGATCCTCCCCCTCTACTCTGCCCTGGTCAGGCCTCACCTGGAGTACTGTGTCCAGTTCTGGGCTCCCCGGTACAAAAAAGACAGGGATCTCCTGGAGAGAGTCCAGCGGATGGGCAAATAGATGTTACGGGGCCTGGAGCATCTTCCCTATGGAGACAGGCTGAGAGACCTGGGTCTGTTCAGCCTGGAGAAAAGAAGACTGAGGGGGGATCTCATCAATGTGTAGAAATACCTGAGGTGTGGGAGACAGAGGGATTTGGCCAACCTCTTTTCAGTGTTTTGTGGGGACAGGACAGGGGGCAATGGCCTCAAGATGGAGCACAGGAAGTTCCGCACCAACATGCATAAGAACTTCTTCACAGTGAGGGTGACGGAGCACTCAGAGGCAGAGGGGTTGGACCCAATACCCAATGATCTTTTGAGGTCCATTCCAACACCTTCAGTTCTGTGATACTGTGATTCTGTGAAACTGCTTTGGCAGGGGGGTTGGACCCGATAATTTCTTGAGGTCCCTTGCAACCCCTACAATTCTGTGATTCTGTGAATGTCTGCTCAATGACCTTGCAAGGCACAGAGGTGAGACTGACCAGCATGTCTTCCTTTTTTCTCTTTTATAAAAATGGGGTAGTGTTTCCTCTCTTTCAGTCACAGGGAACTTCACCAGACTTCCATTACTTCTCAATGTGATGAATAGTGGATGATGGGTAGATATTTCAAAATGACAAATATTTTGTTCAGTATCAGGCCAAATGTAATAAGATGCATTTAGGTATGGAGAGCAACTTGGTCTGACTGCAGAAACATTAAACTGCATCAGTAGTTTTACTCACTTAAGAGACTATGAGGGATTGAAAAATTGTTGCTGGACTAAATTTTTAACCACATGTGGCACAGTTACAGAAAACTGCAGGGTTAACTTCTTTTGTATCACTGGAGGTGTTGGTAAAACATTTATCTTAACTTCAGGTATCCCTGTTACTGAAATGGAAGAAACACCCACACATTGGGTTAAGGTAAAATTGAGAATGCAGCTACTATTGCAATGAGTTTCCATGGGTAAAATTCACTACCATTGCAAAGAAATTTTGGACCTGAACCTCATGCATCAATTTCAGCTGTATTTTGACAATGCAATTTAATTTCATCCCATTTTGTCCTCCAAACCTTTTGAGTTGTGCTATTTGTAGTATCTCAGCTTTCAGATTTGCTATTACCTTTCATTACTGATATACTTAGCCATACTGCCATGGTCATCAGGATCAACAGAACAGAATCAAAAACAGTGATGTGTCCCACCTCTCTCTCTTTCTCTCTCTTTTTTTTTTTTTTTTTTTTTTTTAAATGGCAGTTTCAAGTCCTCTGTTGGTTCAACATCCCACAAAGCTTTCTGTGATTCTTCTTCTGATGGTATGTCTCACTTCTCTTCTGGTGGTGCTGCTTTTACACAGGTGTAATGAATCCATGATTTGATCTCTTTCGGTTAGATTGCTATGTGGGTGTGAAGCAAGACAGTATAAGGTATGATTTTCCATTTTTCCTGTAGAGGTATATCTTTCTACATTTGGATCAGCACCTCATATCCAGGTTGGAATGGATGCACAAAAACATCAGATGGAACTGGTGGTACTTCCTGTATATATCTATGAAGAGAGAATAGCAAGGCAGACAAAGACAGCAAATATTGTCTTACCCAACTTTTATTCCTTTCATGCATTTGACTCCCTTCAGTTTTCAGTTCATTTACAGGGTATGATTTGCCATATAACAAATAAATTGGCTAACTTTTTCCCAAGCACTAGGACTATCCTAACTCTCAACAAACCTATTGGTAAAGCCTCCAGCCATTTCAGTCGAGCTTCCTGGTAAATTTCAGTTAACTGCTTTTTCATTCATTCTTTCTACTTGTCTGCTTGACTGTGGTGTCCAAGCAGTATGTAGGTTCCACCTAATCTGTGATGTTCTTGATATTCCTTGAAATCTTTTGATATTAAGTGAGGTCCATTGTCTGTGGAGACTCCCTCTGGTATTCCCAAATGAGGGATTGCTTCTTTCAGTAATTCATTTACAACCTCCCTAGTTTTATTAGTTTATTATGGGAAGGCCTCTGGCCATCCAGTGAACATGCCCACTAGCACTAGGTCATATTGATATGATCCTTGTCTAGGCAATTTGGAAAAGTCCTCTTGCCAATTCTTCCCCCATTTCATCCCTTTCTTCATCTTCCTCATGGTGGCCTTGGCTGGATTTTGGGGTTGTTTGCACAGCATACAGGGCACCTCCACACTACTTGCTCTGCAATAGTTTGCGCTTTTGGTCCTATTGCAAAGTGCTTCAGGATGTCTAACCTGGTGCTGTGCCAAAGTGTGTCCCTTCATGTAATCTTTCATTAACTGGTCAGTCATAGCTTTTGTTATCAGAATCTGTTCACTGCAGGTCTTCCACCATCCATCTTTCCACTTATACATTAACATTTTTCCACTAGGTGTATCTTTTAGTAGTATATTCTGGTGGATTGAGTGAAGTCTTTGCACAGGGGACTAACATCCTTTGTAAGTCTCCTGGTGTTCTTCTAGCTGCTTCCTTGTCCACTGACTCAGCTTTCCCATTCCCTTATATGTCATAATCACCCTTTTGGTGGGCCTTACATTGCACTACTGCCACAGCTTTGGGCCTTTGGACCTCTAACAACTGTAAAATTTATGGACCATGCTTAATTGGTCCTCCAATTGTTGGCAACAGCCCTCATTCCCTCCATATGGCTCAATGAGTGGGAAAACTCCAAAACCTATGCAGAATCTGCATAGGCATTGAACATTTTCCTTTCTGCTAATTCCAAGGCCCTAGTCAAGGCAATTCATTCAGCTTTTAGTGCTGAGATATTTTGAAGTGGTGTTTTTGTTTCTACAGTGTCCCAAGGGGTCACTACCACATATCCTTTTTTATGCTGTCCATTTTTCCATAAAACTACTACCACCTGTAAAATATTAAATGTCTTCATTAGCTATTGTCTCATCCTTAGTCAGCTCAGCTGTTATAAGTATGCTTGATGATATTCATGCAGTCATTTTGGATTTCTCCTGTCTTCTTAGCTGGAAGGAGCATAGCCAGGTTCAGGATGCTGACCTGACAACTTTATGGCTCCTTGGTCTACTAGTACAGCTTGACATTTAGCCATTCAGCTTGGGAATAGCCAGCATATTACTTTGGCATCCATTATGGCTAGGACCTCATGGGTCACAAATACCATCAAGGATTGTCCCAGGGTCAATTTTTAGTTTGGGGGACAGCAGTTTGGCATATAGCTTCTTTTCACACAGGTTCTAATGCTTGCTATCCTTGAGAAATATGAAGCCCCCAGTACCACACCTTCTGCTAGGCCACCTGAACCTTTTTCAGGGATACTCCATATCTATCCATTCCCAGGTAAGTTAACAAGTTGATAATCAGCTGCACATATTTTCCTTTGGCTTTGGCTCCTAGCAACAAGTTGTCAACATATTGCAGCAAGGTCCCCTCATATAAGCTCTGCAAGTTATTTAAATCTCCCCCTCAAGCAATCCCAAATAATGTGAGAATATTCTTGAATACCTGTGGTAGTACTGTCCAGCAAATTTTGTACTTTTTTCCTGTCATGGGGTTTTCCCACTCAAAAGCAAATACAGTCGGACTGTCAGGCTCCAGGGCTATACAAAAGAAGGTGTCTTTAAGATCCAAGAATCTCTTTTGGACAACGTTGTTAGGACTGTATAAGGGTTTGGAACTGCAGTGTGTATGTCTTCGGTTACTTTGTTTATGGTTCACACACCTTGGACAAGCCTATAGTCACCATTGTTTGGTGTCTTTACTGGTAGTTTTGGGGTTGGTATTTGTGGACTAGTCTACAAGATATGAAATTGTCTGCTAGTGTCTCCATCCTCTTCCTTGTTGTAAGGCTGTTTAGATAGTGTAGTATTCATGGGGGGTATAGCTCCTGGTTTTAGCTTGCTCTGAACTGGGAACACAATTTTGTTCTCCAAGACAGTTTTCCTGCCCACATGAAAAACAAAACCAAAAACAAACAAACAAAAAAACCACTGTGTTCTACAGTTCTTAAGAAACTTAGAATAGAATCATAGAATCATTCAGGTTGGAAAAGACCTTCAAGAACATCTGGTCCAACCATCTGCCTACTACCAGTGTCACCCACTAAGCCATGTCCCTAAGCAACATGTTCAACCTTTCCTTAAACATCCCCAGGGATGGTAGCTCCACCACCTCCCTGGGCAACCTGTACCAATGTCTAACTACTCATCCCATTGGCCTCTGCCCATCGACCCATCCTGTCCAGGTACCTCTAGAGGACCCCCCTGCTCTACCGCAGACCATCCCTTCTCCCCCAGATTGGTGTTGTCTGCAGACTTACTGAGGATGCACTCAATTCCTTAATCCAAATCAATACCAGCCCCAATACCAGCCCCTAGGGAACACCACTGTTGTTGAGTTTCCTCTGTCTTTTGCTCTGTAAATAAACAAATTTGGGCCTTCCATGGGTTTTCAGGTGGAATTTTAACTTTTATTCCATTTGTAAAGAAGGTTACCTGCACATGTACTCTGCACAACAAATCTCTTCCCAACAAAGGGATGGGACATTCAGGCATATACATAAATTGCTGTGTCAAAACCTTCCCTCCAATCTCACAATCCATGGGTTGTAAAAAAGTGCCTGAAAGCCCTCTTTCCAGTTGCCCTGACAATCATGATTTTTACT
>CM021797.1:64531109-64552045 GCA_011076525.1 Nettapus auritus | reverse complement strand
ATGCAAATAGTTTTGGGAGAAGATATTCTCCCATCTCTCTCTCTAAGTATGGTGAGATTACGGAATATTATTACCAGTATTCAGAAGTAAATAAAGTTTCAATTACTTCTTTAAAGCTTTACTTTGTATATTGTATAGTATATTTACTTCAGTTTCTCACTCATGGCAACTTAATGTCAAATATTCTTATGCTTATAAATCAGTCAAGCACATTAGTTATATAGTAATAACTATGTGGAGCACTTTGATAAGAATTATGCCGTTCTTTCTAGCATTAGAAAACATCAGTGCTGCCAAGTTGTAATTATATTTTTAATGGTTGTAGTATTTCCAGATAGTTATATTAGAAATTTTATTTAATTTCTACATTTCACTTATATACAGATAATAATGATCACTAAAAATAAGCTATTGTACAGTTTGTGTATAGTTTTTTTCTAGTAGAGGTGAGATAGACCGGGAAATATATAAAGTAAAAAAACACAGATTACAAGTAGAAAGAAAGATAGCAAATATTTCTTGCCATTCTAGAGTGTTAAAATGAAAAATGATGCAGAAAGAAATCATGACTATTGCTTCTTCTTTGGTATGTACAAATATTTTATTAACGCTGTCTATTCATCATTAACTGCTCCAAATCTAGGAGTGAATGATTGTGTATAAACAGCATTTCTTAATCAGTTTTTCGGGAAATATCTTGCAAAGGTACTTTTATTGGTACAGTACTCATTATCATTTGTCTAATTTCCAGACTCACAGTTTTATCTCTTTACTACAGTTTACTAAATAAAATCATATGGTTGAATAAAATGTGTGAAGGAACTAGGCATTTTTCTCATAAGTATCTTGGAAAAAAAAAAAAAAAGGAAAATGGAAAGGGTGACTAAAACTGCAGTGTGGCTCTTAATGTTCTTCTCAAAGGACAGAAATGTGAAGCTATTAAGTGAACACATATATCTTACGGCTTCTAGCAAAGAGTGGCCTTTGACTTTTATCTGTTTAGTAAAAGAGCAAGAGAGAATAAGTATAAAAATAAATAAATATATAAAAGCTTATTGACTAAAAATCACAGTAAATTTCTGTGTTGTGTTTCCCTTGGCTAGCGGTCAGGTGCCCAAAATGCTGCTCTCTCACCCTCCCTCATCAAAAGGAGAAGGAGAAAAAATACAATGAAAAACTTGTCGGTTAGATATATCATGGACAAAATGGACTCAGTGTAGGGAAGATTCATTTAATTTATTGCCAATTAATAGCAGACCAGTGCATTAAGAACTAAGAGCCCACTCTGGGGGGGGGCCGCCCCGCCTCTTTTTTTTCTACCTCTTCCACACCCTGAGTGGCTTTTTTGTCATTAACTTGTTAGGGAATCAGAAGGCTATGACATAGCAGACTAAGAATGAAAAAGTATTGCTAAAATAAGCCTGAGGAGGCAGTATGCCAGTGGAAGTTAAATCTTGTACAGTAACTTAGTGTTTCATGAACAACATGACATAGAAAAACAGCTATCAGGCTCTGAGTTTGCTCATGCCAAAACTTTTGAGCTGTGATTATATGATACCTGCAATAGTCATATTTTCTTGTGCAGTTCTGATTTCTGAAAAATTTTGAAGTGTTTTATCATATACGTGTAATCTAACTGCCTACTGTTGTTCTTTTTCCTCCTTAATTGTTCGTACTAATATCTAGGGTGATTTTACTAGTATTTCTGTTTTGTTACCTTCAATGACTTTAAAAATTCATGTTCAAAATTAAGGTTAGGACAAAGGAAAGAATTATGTTTTGTTTAAATTTGTATTTCCTCCTCCTTGCAGAGGCAATATGTTGATTTGATATGCTACCATCAACCTAAAGATCAAATATAAAAGGTGGTTTCCATTGGCAGAAAAGGATTTTTTTTTCTCAAACTATGACTTAGAGATCTAAAAATAAAATATATAAGAAAAGTCATTGCTTTTTTTTTTTTTTTTTTTTTTTTTTTTTTAATTAGAGTGTCTTTTATTGCTTATTACCTCTGAATGCCTGTCTTCATATACTTTGTATACTGCATGCCATATATTTTAGAGACATCTGGGAAGCACATCATGCTAAGAAAGTCTGAACAAAGAAAGTGAGTGTGGAAGGAAAGGAGAAGGAATAAGATGAGAGCAAATCATGTTAGCCACTTGTTTTGCTATTACTCTTTTCATTAGTTCCTAATGTTTCCTTTGATAAACAATATGTAGACCAATATAGAATTTTAGGGTCTTTGATTTTTTGTGTCTGATGATTATAATTCTTGAATAATAGAACAGAATCACAGAATATCATGAGTTGGACTCACAAGGGCCATTGAATCCAATTCCTGGATCCACACAGGACCACCCAAAAATAAAACCATATGTCTGAGAGTGTTGTCCAAATGTTTCTTGAACTCTGGCAGGTGTGGTGACATGATACTAATAATTTGGAAGTCTCTGTTTCCCAAAGCTGAATAATGGTTTGAAGAAAATATGAAGGCTTCGTCCATCCTCCTGGCTTTGTCTTGGTCCCTTTTTCAAATCACAATAAGTTATCTGATGTAATACACCCTTGATTTTTTATTACTTACTCATTTATTATGTCTTTTCTTTATGCAATGTCATTGCCATCACAAAATCATTTTTTTTTTTTTCCAGCCAAGAGACTATAAACTAGAGATCATTTTACTTTACACAGTAATATATATTACATTCACTTAAACTCACAAACTTTTTTTTTTTTTTAAATCAAATGTGAACAGCTAGCCAAACTTACTTTTCTGCGCTCACTGTTTCAGAAATTCACCTCACACTACAGTCCGCACGAAGTAGATTTCTAGCATTGAATCATACAATTACAGAATAAACCCCTTGTGGTCTCTAGGGCAACCAATAGCTAAAAGTGGAGCTAACTTCACAGTTAGATCTTTCCAGATAAAAAGAATTCTGTGTTGTTCTAAGGGCTTTATGAAGCTTAAAGATTCTTATAAGCTTTAGATTTCTGGGTTAGATGTCACTTAATGTCTTTTAACCCTCAACTTGCACTACATTCATTTTATGAGGTCTGAGCTTTAGCTTGCAAAGAGTATTATGCATATAAGGATAAATGGTACTCTGCTCTGCTACATAAAATAAATTCTTTGGCTTGGCACATGTGAGAGAATGTCCAGTTTTCTGAGAAATGCTTCTCTAGGATTTGAATGAAAACTATTAATTTCCCAGTTATCAGGAAGCCACAGGTTAACTCATTAAGTGTCATTTATGGAGTACTAATAAGTTGAGGATGCTAATAGAATGTTGGTCATGTTCTTGTTCCTCTTCCTGTTCTTGTTCATTTTCTTGTTCTTGTTCTTATTTTTTTTATTTTTTTATTTTTTGTATTATATGAACAAAAGCAATGTAATGTAAACTCTAGCCATTAAAATATCATTACTTTGAACTCTTCGATTTGGGTTCTGTTCCAGAATGCATGTTGTAAATGTTCTCCCTTTTCTGCCCCGCTGTCTTTTAATAAAGTTGAATTTTAGAAGATTACAATTACAATTACAGAAAGTTAGACTTTTCCACATGCAAGGAAGGTTAGTTTTTTGTTTTGATTTTTATTTTGTTTGTTTGTTTTTGTCATTAGACTGAATGCAATCATGCCTCCCTGTAAAATGTGAGGTTCAAGATACAGTTGCCATAGAACTAATAAAAAATAAAAGTTTGTCTCTCCACATTGTTTCTTCTCCATTAGCTAGGTGCAAACGGTCTTCTAGAACAAGAATGTGAGTTTTCATCCCAGTGGGAAAAGTAGATGTATTTCCTACCAGTTATCTGTTTTCTGGTGTACGTTGTATCCATTTTATCATTTAGTCAAGTCCCTGAAAATTTTTAGAACTAATATAGTAAAACCAAAAGAGACAGATTTAAGGGTCAGTTTAACTCACCTAACTTCAGATACATGCTTTCCATTGTTGTAACCAAATTAGCTGAAAGAGATTTGAAAAAGGTTTGATTGTAGGAGTAGATAGAGAGATTAGGTGTTAGGCATTCTCAGATTAGAGACCCACATAAAAATCAAGAAGAGAGCTGTATGAAGTAAAAGATCTATTTTATTAAAATAATTTCCTAAACTGATGTTTGCACCAGATCTCTTAAAATTAACATTATCCTAAAAATTTTAGATATGAAGAAAAGATTTGATGCTTGGCTGGCAGTCATGTAATGATTAGGATCTCGGACCAGTGGGACTCTGGAACTTGCTACAGGCTGTATTTGTTCTTGCATATCTACTGATACTTTAAAAAACAATGAAATTTAGATGCATTGAAAGTTACAAATGTCAATAAATCTGCTGTGGAAGAGTAATATGATCCTCAGGATTGTTTATGGGCATGCCAGATACTACTTCTTAATGTACAACAACAATCTGTATGCTTTTTTTTTTTTTTTTTTTTTTTCCATGGAAGTATTGTTTGGTAGTCTGTTGGAGGAAGGTATTGCCTCTGTCATCTAAAATGACAGCATCACACCAGAAATAATTACATCAGATGACAATATTTTTGTCTAAATCATATGATTTCAGGCAAGTGGAATAATCAAACATAAATTAAAGAAGTTATATGTCCTGAATTTGTAATAATTGAATGGGACTTTTGAACTAACATTGTCATAAGAGTTATTCAATCTCCTACCCCTCCCCAGTAGGCTATGAAATTCAGTGATATAGTAATACTGCACAGCTGTGGGAAGTACTTCCTGTAATATTACATGTTGGCCATTCATGTTAGGAAAAGGTAGCCAAGGTGAAAAAAACACTACCGTGTCAAACTACAGTAGGTACTACTTGTCTGTTCCTTAGATCACATGACTAACTTGTGAACATATAACTTAATTTACCCCAAACACAGCAGAGGAACAGAGGGACATATTTTATAGAGATTAGTTGTAAAAGTATGTACAAATGTTTGGCACTACAGAGTGACAAACTGCAATCTGAGTTCAGAGGGTATCACTTCCATTTGGCCTGCAGACTAGCACATTAGCAAACTTGCCAGTCCACCACACACTTAGCTTGGAGCCAGCCACATACTTCTTCTTGGTCTTCTGGTGATGAAGGACATTGGAAGGGGCTTTTAATCCTGAAAGTTCTGTTGTGGTAGGGCAGAGGTACGGTGTAACTGAAGGAAAACGGGATCCAGGATTCTCCCAGGAGCTGATATTGAAGAAACCAGTCTGTAGAAACTGGACTTGCTAAATCTCTTCAGAGAACACCTACTTAAATGTTCTGCTGGTTGTATACATGCTTTATGTCTGTACAGTTACAGTCTAACTGTAGTGGGTTTACATGGTAATGTTTTGGTAGCCTGGGGGAGGAAGGGAGGGGGGGCAGGTGGAAGAGGGTGGTTAGAGGGGAAGGTGTTTTTTAGTTTCTTTCTTTTGTTTCTCACTTCTCTAGCTTGTTAGTAATAGGCAGTGAATCTTACTGTCTCCCTAATCTGAATCTGTTTTGCCCATCACAATAATTGTTGAGTGATCTCCCCATCCTTATCTCAACACTTGAGCCCTTTGCATCTTATTTTCTCCCCCTTTCCCTTTGAGAAAGGGGAGTGAGAGAGCAGCTGTGGTGGAGCTTGGCTGCCCAGCAGAGTAAAACCAACATTTTAACACAGCAAGACAACAAATAACAGTGTTACCAATAGAGTTTTGTATAGAGTATTGTGGAGGAGTGAGTTTCTATATTTCATCACTTATGCACAAATTCCTTTACCTGCACATTTGAGTTCTGGAAATGAGACTTGTTTGGGATGAAATTGATAAGTGCCTCACTTGCAGTTAGTGGTGAGCAAAATTAATACAATTTTAGAAGTCGATACCTCAGAAAGTGTAGACCTACTTTCATGATGCGTGAGTTCTGTCAAAGAGGATGAAGTTGTAGAAAGCAAAATACTCTTGTTTTATCTGTCCTAGAATTGTCTTCATTATAAAGTAGAACTATCTGTAAAGAACATGCCGATGGCCTGTATTTTTTCCTTTATTTCTTCCCTTGAGATAATGCCTATGGAGATGATGAAAGGTTTAAAACTCACTGTCTCAAATCAAAATCTCATGCAATAGAAAGTAGAAAGTGAAGCAAAGAAAGTAAGGAACAACAGAGGAATGTGTCTGAGCCTAGGTAAACATTTTTTTCAGTTACAGTTCTCCTCTTTGAATATGTCCCTTTTGGAAAAAAAAAAAAAAAAAAAAAAAAAAAAAAAAAAAAAAAGAGAGAGAGAGAAAGAAAGGAAAAAAAAAAAGGTACAGCAGGCAAATGGCTTGTTTGGACTGGTTGGATACCTTTTAGATGAGAATCCTAAGAGAGGAAAGAGAGGAAAGGGATCATAGTTTGAATAGGAAAAAAGCAGCTGGCAGCATCGGGAAAGTTGAGATAAACAACTGCGTTTAAGGCACCTACAATAATTTTCAGAAGTTTTGCTCTGAACCTTTGGCATTCCAGTCATTAACTTCTGCTTCAATATTTGGATGTTATATTGCATTTTCAAGGGGATTATAAAAGCCTTTTGAAACCAGCAAGTTCTACTTTACACTGTAGTAACTTCATCAATGCTATACCAATCATCACTAGATTCATTTTTGCCATGGAAACTAATTTAGCTTGCTTGGAGAATTCATGATAGCATTTTCATTTGCTATCCTTTCTAAAACGGTGACTTTAAATATGACAAGGATGAATCCTTGTGAAAGACTTAAATCTTTAACATACTATATGTTCTAGCTTTGTTAGTATTATTAATATAATATTAATGAAACAACAAATCTTTAACATACTATATGTTCTAGCTTTATTAGTATTATTAATATAATATTAATGAAACAACAAATCTTTCATTTTTTTTCAACATAGTCACATTAGAGTGAATAATCTCTTCTTGGTGAGGATTTATAGGATATGAATATATGCCTATCTATTAAAAGAGCCCTTAGCCATGAAACTTGGGTTTTAGAGCATTCCATATACACATATATTTCATAGCCGTATTTATATCTGAGATTACCAAAAACTTGTAAATTGATTAGAGGGCTTGCTTTGGGTTCACTTTTGGTTGTTGTCCAAAGTGTTTTTGGCTTCTAGATTTGAGGCATCTGTATAAAAATTTTCTAAGCCACTGTGGAAGAGATTTTCTTTTCCCAGATGGTTATCATTAAGATGAAATGGATTAGTCAGTAATATAGTATCTTCTTAGATGATAATATAATATGACCTTCTCTTCAAATAAGAGATTTTGCCTGATGCTCCATGATGCTAGTCCACTTCCACTTCCAGATCAAAGGAGTTTTGCAAAAGGTCTCTTCCTCTGCCATGATATCAGAACATTTTTGTTCATATCCAGAACTCATGTTAACAGTTTCAGGATCTATTTTTCCAAATGACAGCAAATGAGACTTTAACCAACATCAACAGTGCTCTGTAAAAACCTAAATATAAGTGATTTACAAAGAGTTACTGACCTGGCACTCAGTAGATTGTGTAATAAATGCATTGTTCTGTGGAGGTCATGATTTATTGAAAGGAAAACCTAATGAGTCAGACTGGAGCTTCTGTGCCAACCTGTCTTCTAATTAGCCCACATGAAAGTACGATAAAGTTAGAAAAAGTCTATGTTTAATAACACCTTCCTTTTGAGACTGTATACTCTCTATTTGTAAGACTTTATTAAGACATCTTATATCCTTTAAAAGCAAAATTAGAAGTGATCTATATTTGGCAATTACTCTTGCTTTCTGACAGCCTTCAGGTTTTGTTAATCATTTATTTTAAAAGGAGAGTGGCTACATTTGGAAACTAACCTTTAGGTTTAAGAGTACTGCCAAATAAGAAAGGTGTCTTCTGTGTATGTGCTTCAACAGAAATCTTGATGAAGAGTCTCTCCTACCTAGACTCTGCCTCACCCACTCTTATGGCTCACCATTCAGGATCTGCAATGGCATTTTGAAGTCTTCCATTCTAGTTGCATGATCAGCACAGTGCAGCTGTTCTGTGATTATTGTTGCTTTATTCCGTGAAAGACCAGTTTTCCAAAATTTTATTGTTATAATTGTTATTCTGCTATATCCTGCACAATATGGCACACAGATGGTGCAGATGAAAGACATTTAAAAGTTGTATGTCATCTATAGCAAGATAATGTTTCACACCCTTTATAGTAAACTGGGTATTACTACCACCATGTAGATGTTAAATTTAGTTTGAAATTTTCTGCTTTGCTCTTTCCAAATTCTACTCAGACAAAAATTCTAATCAGACAAAAAATATGCCATATCTGCTAGTGCATTTTGTCAGGCCCTTGTACAAAAGTCTGTCATCTGATATATCGCTAAACCGGCAAAATCATTTGGTAAGTGCCAACGATATGTTATTATTTAAACTTAAATATAGTTTGGTGAAGGCCAAACTGGTGAAGGCTTATCTACCACTTCAGTGCTTTTCCAGGCTAATGACTCCCTACCTCTTCACAACCAATATTTCTAAAGCCAATAATCAGAAATTATTTGAGCCTCAAGACCAAAGCTGTTGCTATACAACACTTCACAATTTCCTGGAAAGATTTTTGACAGTTTCAACACCTGTTAAGTTTAAGCAACTTCCACATTATGAAAAATAATCTAGGTCAATCTCCTTGCTTTATTGGTGAATAGTATGGCTGGAGGACAGAATGATATTGAGCTCTAAGGCTTTTTTATGTTTTTTTTTGTGCTACAGGCATAGAGTTAAGGACTAGTTAGGACACTGTCCTAACTGACTCTATCAAAGACTATATTACAGAACAGTCTTGATATGTCATGGTATCGGTACACTTTTGTGGAAATCAAACTTTTAAGGTAGCTAACAGGCATGAAGTCTACTGACAGTTGTAAATGTGCCTATCAGATTACTGAAGACAGAGAAGGCAAAAAAAAACAGCTGACTTACTTCCCTCACAGTTCAAGAGTGAGAAGTGTAATTTTGCTTGTATCTCCTTTCAATCTGAAGCTACAGATGAGTGTCAATATACAATATACAACAGCAATAGCTCCTTCCTTTTTTTTTTTTTTTTTTTTTTTTTAATAGATAAGAATAATGGTGTTTTTGGCATGAGACTTATGGAGAAATGCAAAGCATTTTAGTGTGTATCTAAGAAATACCACCACTGTACTATTAAATTCAAGTTATTTAAGATTTTGATTGCATTGCTGACTTTGTTAAGGAATAGTGATCCCATTTAAGCCTGAATGTAATTTGTAGGTTGTTGATCTGATAAGAGATCTGTATGAGAATGTAGAAGTGATTTTTCTTTAAATGTCATAATTAACTTTGGTAATGTCTTTTTATAAGTAGCAAGGGTAATTGTGTAAATTATCACAGTGATTGGTTCTTTGTTATTACAAATGACTAGCTGCTAAATCAAATTATTTTTGTTTGTGATAACACTGTTTGCAAATTTGAGTTTCTCCTGCTGAGTGTCTTATTTGACTGGATTTGGTTGTTGATCAAAAAGCCTCTTTGCCTCTATACCAATAGCTAAAAATAGATCAAATACAGTCCAGTCAGCATCTGTTACATCCATAGTCCTGAGTCCTTTAATTCACACTACTGTTGTATCATGTACTCATCAAGATGTCATAGAGCTGATCATAGATACAGCTGATTTTTTTTTCCATTGTTAGGAGGAAGTTAAGGACTTAACAGGTTGAGCTTTTAATGTTTATTAAAGAGCATGTTATTTTAGTTTCCTCTCCAGTTTAAGGACACATAGTAATACTAAGCCAGTTACAGAGCTTTCATTTACTCAAACATTTCCCATAAAGTTTATCTGCTTGTCATTATATTACAATTATTGTTATTAATTATTATTTACTGAGTTAATCCAAGACTCAGAGAAAATGTCTATCTTGTCCTCTGTCCTGTCAATACTGAGGCAGACCTTTGGAATTCTTAACATAAATCTTGTAAGTATGGACTCAGCATCTGTTTGAAATGTCTGTGATCTGGATAACCTTACTAGAAAATGAGTTTTTGTTTTCATTAATTATGGTTTGGTTAGCTGCATCAGGGTCTATCCCATATTCAGTCAGTATTAATCTTTTGACAGATAAATTAGGAGATCACTTTGGAGTTTTATTAAAAATAAATAAATAAATAAGTTTTACTAAATCAGCCCCTCTCCCCCTGACTGTTGCTGCTTCTTTCTTTTCCATTTCCCTCCCTCGAGGAGTAGTTGTACTTAGAAGTTGAACTCTTTAAGTTCTGTGTCACCTTTTGAAGAGGTCATTCCCTGTTCTAGCAGGGAAAGGAAGGGCCTTGATTGTGCAATCAAAAGGCATTGATTGCACTGCTTCCTTTACAGAGGCTGGGCTTCAACTCACATGCATTTACAGCACTGGAAATTACATGCCATGAAAAAGCTAGCTCTTATACAACTATAAATCTGAGATAATTCTATTATACTCTTTGGAATCAGATCAGAGAAAGTGAATAAGACTAACAGCATATTTTTCTATCCAAATTATTCTCTGTAAGACACTAACAAAATAAAGGAAACAACCTCATTTTGCATAATACTTTCTTTGCAAAATACATACTTGATGTTTCTCATATTCCTTAGCATTTTCAAGTAATACCCTCATAAATGTGTGCCTCCAACTACCACAGATATCATTAGAAATAACATTTAATTATAGCAAAGCTAATAGTACACTTTTTCTTCCCTTTAAAAGCTGCATTGCTTGAGGATATTACTAGAACTGATTAACATATTCAGTTTCTAGAAGTTATGTGAATGTCTATTGCTTTTTTCTGAGTATCATTAGCATGCTCCTTTAGTTGTATATTCTGCTTTCTTGAACAGTTTTCATCCTCCTGTGTTTTCTCTGCATCTCTGATTTTAGGACAGGACATCTGAAAACAATGACAAAACACAATAACCATTTTTAACAGTAAGAGGGACATAGATCTCAGCTAATGGCTGAAAGAGCTGTGTAAGATTCCTCCTCGCCCCTGGAAGCCTCAGCAATGGAAAAAGCATCTTCTGGACTACAGCTTACACCTAAGAGTATAAGTCATATCTTGTTATATGATTATAGTTCTATAATTCCCAGACAGAATATACATCTAATCAAGAATATAAAATATGGGGTCTTCTTTAGCTGACTCAATAGGATGGGGACAAATGAAAAGGGCAGAAAGGAACACAAAACCAATCAGAAGATTCAACATTTCCTGAAACCTTTAAGTCAGGTCTGACTTTTTTATTTTTATTTTTTTCCAAAAGAGAAATTCATTTTTAACCACATTACTTGGACTTAATAGACTTAATAGTTTTTTGTTGTTGTTGTTTTGTTTTGTTTTTTGTCAATGGCATTTTTTTTTTTTTTTGAAAAAAAATATATCTGGATAAAATAATATTCATTAAATAAGTAATTAAATAAGTAATAATTAAAGAATTAAATAAGTAATTCATTAAATAAATAATATTCATAAAATAAGTTCCCCTACTGGCCCTGGAGTGAACACAGGACTTCCAAATGTTCAGTGTTATAAAATACGCATTACTGTTTTATTGTGGTAGCACTGATTTTTCTTTTCAGGGTGTCTCCCCCCAGTACTGCCCTTCCCCCCTCTCCCCCCATTTTGAGGATTAAAAATTTACAGAATCACAGAATCATAGAATATCTTGAGCTCAAAGGGACCCACAAAGATTACTGAGTCCAACTCCTGGCTCCACACAGGACCACACAAAAATCAAACCATATCATTGAGAGCATTGTCCAAATGCTTGTTGAACACCAGCAGGCTCTTTGCTGTGACCACTTCCCAGGGGAACCTGTTCCAGTGCTCACCCAGGGCAATTCTCTCAGTGAAGAATCTTTTCCTAACATCCAGCCTGAAGTTTACCTGTCCAAGCTCCATGTCATTCCCTAGAGTCCTGTCACTCTCCTCAGAGAGCAGAGCTTAGTCCCTGCCCCTCTGCTTGCCTTGTGAGGAAGCTATAGGCTGCAATGAGGCTACCCCTCAACCTGCTCTGCTCTGGGCTGAACAAACCAAAGGAACTCAGCTTCTCCTCTTATGTCTTGCCCTCCAGACCCTTCACCATCTTCGTAGCCCTCCTCTGTAACAGTTTTATGTCCTTTTTTTTTTTTTGTTTTTTTTTTTTTTTTTTTTTTTTTACGGTGATGCCCAAAACTGCACACAGAGCTCAAGGTGAGTCTTTACTAGCACAGAGCAGAGTGGGACAATCCCTTCCCTCATCTGGCTAGCAATGCTGTACCTGATGCACCCCTGGGTATTGTTGGTTCTTATGGAGGCCAGGGCACACTGCTGACTCATATTCAATTTACCATTGACCAGATCCCACAGATCACTTTCTATGGGGTTGATCTCCAGTATCTCAACCACCAGGCTGTATGTATACCCTAAGTTGCCCTGTCCCAGGTGCAGGATCTGGCACTTGCTCTTGTTAAACTTAATATTATTGGTGATTGCACAGCTCTCTGATTTGTCAAGATCTCTCTGTAAGGCCTTTGAGCAAGTCAACAACTCTTCCCAATTTAGTATCATCCATAAACTTATCAAGTATGCCGTCAAGTCCTGTATCCAGGTTGCTTATGAAAATATTAAAGGGAACCGGTCCTAAAATGGAGCCATGAGGAACCACACTAGTGACTGGTCACCATCCTGACGTAGTCCCATTTACTATAGTCATTTGAGCCTGACCCATCAGCCAATTTTTCGCCCGCATTATGCATTTGTCTAGCTGTATGCTAGACATTTTGCCTAGAAGGATACTGAGAGTAACAGTACTAAAAGCTTTGCAGAAATCCAAAAAGTTACATCAACTGGCTTCCCTTGGTCAACTAGGTGGGTAGCCTTGTCACAAAAGGAAATTAAGTTTGTTAAGCAGGACTTTCCCTGCTTAACCTGTGAACCTGTGTTGACTATGACCAATGACTGCATTGTCCTTCTGTTGTATTTCAATAACTTCCAAGATAATTTTATCCATAACTAAAGTTAGACTGTTAGGCCTCTAATTACCAGGGTCTTTCTTGCCCTTCTTGAAAAATGGGACCTCTTAAGATTCCCAGGACCACTGAAAAATAGTTGAGAGGTCTCATGATGACATCAGCCAGCTCTCTGAGTACTCTGGGATGAACCCCATCAGGCCATAGAGTTACATGCATCCAGCTGGGGCAGCAAGTTCTGTACAAGTTTGGGCTTGGCTGGGAGTTTTTTGTTACTGCAGTCACAGTCCTCTAACTCAGGACACACCTGGGGACCCAGAGCCCACCGTCCGTGTTGAAGACAGAGGCAAAAAAGGCATTAAATTTTTCTGCTTTGTCTACATTCCTATTTGTGAGGTGACCATCCTAATCAAGTAACAGACCCATTTCTTTGGTCCTTCTTTTGCTGTTAAAGTATTAACAACAACAACAGCAAACTTTTTATTATCCCCCATAGTACTGGCTAGCTTCAACTCTAATCGAGCTTTGGCTGCATGAATTTTCTCCCTACAAAGGAAATCAGCATCTCTCTAGTCCTCCAATGTTGCCTAACCTTGCTTCCAGTATCTACACACTTTCTTTTTCCACCTCAGCTCTAGATGAAGATCTTTGCTCAGCCAAGATGACCCTCTACCCTGGCTGCTTGACATTTGAGAATTGTCTGTTCCTGTTCTCTTAAGAGGTGATACTTAAAGTCACCAGAACTAATGAACCCCAATGCCTTCAAAAGCAGTTGATTTAAGGTCCCAAGGGACCTTACTAATTGGTTCACTGAGCAGCCTGAAGTCTGCTCTCCTCATTTCCAGTGTTGAAGTTTTGGTGACAGTTTTCCTTCTATCACCTATGATATTAAACTTAACTAGTTCATTGTCACTATGGCCAAGACAGCCACCAATCCCCACTTTACCCACAAGACCCTCTCTGTTCGCAAGCAACAAATATAGAAGGGCATATTTCCTAGTCCACTTAGTAACTGTACCAAGAAAGTATCAAGGTATTTTAGGAATCTCCCAGACCTGTTTGTATGAGCTGTGTAGTATTCTCAGTTTATGTCTTGCAAGTTGAAGTCACCTGTAAGGAGATGGGCAGCTGATCTAGAGGTGCCGCTTAGTTCCTTAACAAATATTTCATTGGCATCATCATCATGGCTGGGTTTATAGCAGACTCTTCCAATTATATCCACTTTATCTCCTTGTCATATAGTCCTTACCCAGAGGCTCTCAACTCTCTTGTCACGAACCACAAGCTCCATACAGTCCAGCCCTTCCATTGCATACAGACCCACAATAACTTCTTATATGTAATTCTTTTAAACTATTATTATTATTGCTTCAAAACTTATCCTGGCATATACATTTTAAATTGTGAATAAGTTAGCTTTTTTCCCCATTTCCCCATAAATTAGTAAAAGCAATGCTTAGACATTGAGAAATAAGCTTTTCAAAGTGTATTGTTATTATTATTATTATTATTAATATTTATTTATTTTTAATATATGTGAGGTTATATATCACTGTTTCCATTTTGCTCCTTATCTGCATGAATCTAACTCACTTATAATTTTTGGGACTATGAACCACATTTGCTGAAATTAATGATATTACTTGCTAGCACATACTCATGCAAGAATGAGGAAGAACGTTCTCCCAGAAAACGTACATGCCTCTCTTCCAATTAGCCCCTGATGGCCCACCCCAAGCACACATTGCTAAATGATGCACTAGGATTTATTTGCATGGATTTCTTTTTCTGTATAATTTTCTTTGTCAGTATCACACCTGTGATTGCCTGCAAAATTCACGTAAAATTTAAACTTTGATGTATCCTCTATTAGAAAGCCACAGGATTTCAGACACCTGCCTATCTCAAAACAGATGTACAACCATAAATCTCTCTTAAAAAAAATCCTGTGATGAGCAAACCTGAAGTTTTCTGAAATTGACTGGGAATAAATCATCAGTACAGAATGATTACAATAGATTGCTTATTCCTCAGATAACTTGCTTGGTTCATTGCTTGGTTAATTAATCTCTTCTAGCAAGCTCTCTCCTCTTTCTGATTTATAAGAATATAATGTAGACATAGGACCAAATTAAACATTAGGTTCAAACTTCAGAACAGATTATAACACAGACATTTTGTCTCTATTGTATGTCTGTTATAATTAAGCATGTCACTCCCATAACAGAACTTTGGCAAGAAAATAGCTGAGAACACATGCACATAAAGTCAGTCTTTAAGTTTTTTGTTTGTTTGTTTGTTTTTGTTTTTGTTTTCCCTTCTAAGGTGAGGACAGTGTTGTTTTAGGCCCATTTTTATTGCAATTCAGATTGAGACATTGTTTTTTTTGGTTTACAGTTGCTTACAATATTATATGATGTAGCAGAGAAACATGGAGCAGTCATAACATAGACAGAAACTCTTCATTTAATGTATTTCTTTCTGAACTTGGTAGGGTGCACCAGAACACATTATTGGCCTGACTGTTTACCTTTCTTCTAAGGACATTAGCTCAGCCCTGAAATACTACTTGATGCCTTTTGTTTGTTTGTTTGTTTTTGTATACTATTCAAGAGAATCGTATAAAATGATTTATTCTGTATTTAAAATCTTTATTGTTTTGAAGCATAGATGAGACTCATATGCGTAATTAATATAATCTGCTGATGATATGTCCTAATTGTACTACCACGGACACAAGATACTTGAGTAAACATAACATTTCATATAACATATCATATAATCAAGAGTTCAACATTGGTAGTTCGACTGAGCAAGCACTATGATGAATTGTTAACATGCAAAAGAATGTTTGTAAATTATATATAAGTTCTCATGGCTGTGGTACTTGATTATATCTCTCTTTTTTTTTTTTTTTTTTTTTTTTCTATTCATCTTTAGTAGAACTTAAAATTCTCCTATGATCTAGTATTAAATCTTGGCAATTTTCAGCAATAAGCATATGAGTTCTAGATGTTCACTAATACTACAGAAATTGAGTGCCAATTCTGTTTGTGTCACTTGTTATGTGAAAGCTTTTTTTCTCCTTGGAGTTCTTTCGTCTTCCAAGGATTTACAGCATGACCATAAAACGTTGTTTCAAGCTACATTTTGCCATATAAATGCCTTAAGAACATAATGTGTTCTTCATAAAATATGACTATTTGGATTATGTAGCTATATGTTTAAAAGCTCATCTTTAGGATAAATCTTTACTACTTTTTCTTTCCTGAAATACAAAATAATTTTTTTTAGAAATACCCAACTGACTTCCAAGCATCATCCTCTTTTCACTTAAGCATTTAGGAAGTCTTAAAAGAGACAAGGATTTCATGGGGAACAGTGTCAAATGCTTTACCTGGACTTAAACAAAACATTTTATACTGCCCCCCAAGACAACCTTGTCTTTAAATTAGAGCAAAATAGATTTGATAGATTTGAATAGATTTGACCACTTGGTGGATAAGGAATTGGCTAGATTGTCACTCAGAGAGTTGCGGTCAATGGCTCAATGTTCAAGTGGAGATCAGTAAAAAGTGGTGTTCCTCAGGGGTCATTACTGGGACCAGAGCTGTTTAACATCTTTGTCAGTGACATGGGCATTGTGATTGCATGCACCCTTAGCAAGTTTGCCAATAAACAGCAAGCAGTGTGGTGTAGTCGACATGATGGCAGGAAGGGATGGAAGCTGGACAGGCTTGAGAAGTGGGCCTGGGTGAACCTCATGAAGTTCAAGAAGGCCAAGTGCAATATCCTGCACCTGGTTCAGGGCAATCCCAAGCACAAATACAGGCTGGGTGGAGAATGGATTGAGAGCAGCCCTGAGAGGAAGGACCTGAGGATGTTAGTTGATGAGAAGCTAAACATGCTGGTAATGTGTGCTTGCAGACCAGAAAGCCAAATCTATCCTGGGCTGTATGAAAAGAAGTGCTGCCAGCACAGTGAGGGAGGGGATTCTCCGCCTCTACTCTGCTGTTATGAGACACCACCGGGAGTTCTGGGATCAGCTCTGGAGACCCCTTGCTCAGGAAAGACATAGACCTATTAGAACAAGAAAACAGGAGGGCCACAAAGATGAGCAGAAGGCTGGAGCACCTCTCCTATGAAGGCAGCCTAAGGGAGCTGCAGTTGTTCAGCCTGGAGAAGGCTCCATGGAGACCTTATACTGGATTTCCAGTACCTGAAGGAGGCCTTCAGGAAAGCTGGGGAGGGACTCTTTGGCAGGGAGTATAGTGACAGGACAAGGAGTAGTGGCTTTAAACTAAAAATTGTAGATTTAGGTTACATATAGGGAATAACTTATTTGCTATGTAGATGGTGAGGCATTGGAACAGGTTGCCCAGGGATGCTGTGGATGCCCATCCCTGGAAGTGTTTAAGGCCAGGTTGGATGGGGCTTTGAGCAACCTGATCTAGTGGGTAGCATTGTTGCTAATGGCAGGGGGGTTAGATTTACATGGACTTTAAGGTCCCTTCCAATCCAAACCATTCTATGATAATTCTATGATTCTGTAAATGTGGCTATTTTTATTTTGTACTAATTTTTGTACTTAAAATCAACTATCTTACACTGTCTACAGAAGCAGTCTATTTGAATTGTTCAGAACAGATGTGTCTTCCATTTGTCTAAATTTTGGTGGAACAAGTCTTTCTCAACAACAGAACAAGAATTCATATTTTGCTGATAAAATTGATAGCTTATGTGAAATATGTTATCTATATTTTTTAATGCTAGAAATGAACATTATTTAAAAAGGAGGGAGTCAACAAAATTTTATCCGTTCAGTAGTGAAATGTGGAATTTGTTTCCACAGTGGGCTATTTTCACCCCATTTTTTCTTTTTCATTTCTCCTTAATCACAGGACAGAAAGCATTTTTCTGGCAGATCTACTTTCTGGTCATGAACACATTTCATTCTAGGAAATATAGGCATCCACAATCCTTTTAGTCCCCATTTCCACAGCCTTAGATGGCATAAGGCAGAATTTTCCTTCAAGCTTCAGTGGCTTAGACTGAGAATCCTTTAATCTGAAAATAAGTGTCTCTTATAGACATTCCTGGGCTATAGGCACAAGGGGCTGGCTACTGTGGGAATTCCTCAAGGTAAAAAATGGAAATGGAGATCCCAAACCAGTCATCTGAGTTTGGCAGGCCATGCAGCATTTAACATACATTGTAGGTTTCTGACAAGCAACTACTCAACCTGTGAACACATTTTTGAAATATATCTGTTAGGTAATGAGGTCAAACCTCTGCCTGTTTCAACATCACTAGGGTTAAATAGATCACAGACATTTATTTTATTACCAAACCACTTAAAGTCCAAAATAAATTCCTATTTTTGATTCTACCCTATAATTTTGGGAGAAACAAATTTTTATGTTGAAACACACGAACTAGTTCACTTAAAACTCACAGCAAACAAAAGAGTAGATTTTCTTTTCTTTTTAACTTTTGCTAAAATATGTATGTGTATTGGGTTGCATTGTATGGCAAGGTTTTGGTAGTAGAAGGCTGCAGGGATGGCCTCAGTGAGAAGAATCCAGAAGCTGTCCCATGTTAGATAAGGGACACTTTCAGCTGGCTTCAAAGGTATCTGACACTGGACCAAGCTGAGCCAACAAGCAATGTTGTTTATACCTTTGTGAGAGCAGATTTAAGAAATAAAAGAAACAAACAAAAAATGCTGTGCAACAGCAGATGGGAGAGTGAAGGAGTGAGAATAAGCCCTGCATCACCCAAGATCACTGCAGCAGGAGAGCGGGAGGTGCACCAAACGCTAAAGCAGCAGTTCCCCTGCAGCCTGCAGAGAGACCCCTGGTGGAGCAGACTGTCCCCCTGCAGCCCATGAGTCCCACATGGAGCAGATCTCCACGCTGCTGCCCATCAAGGAGCCCCCCGTGGAGCAGGTGGATGTGGCCTGGAGGAGGCTGCGGCCCATGGAGAGCCCCTGCAGGAGCAGGCCCCGGGCCGGAGCTGCAGCCCATGGAGAGGAGCCCACGCAGGAGCAGGGGTCCTGGGGGGAGTTGCTGCCCGCCCGTGGGGGACCTGTACTGGAGCAGTTTGCTCCTGGGGGATGGATGGACCCCGTTGTACAGAGCCATGTAGGAGCTGTTCTTGAAGAGCTGCTGCCTATGGGCAGCCCCTGCATGATCAGCTAAGGAAGTATGGCATCCCATGGGATGGACCCCACATGGAGCCAGGGGGGAGGGAGGAGGTGGAAGAGGATAGATGGTGGAAGGAGTTTTTATTTATTTTTTTTTCTTTATTTCTCACTTCTCTCTCTTGTTAGTAATAATTAATAAATTTCTCTGATCTCCCAAGGCTGAGTCTGTTTTGCCTGTGATGATAACCACTGAGTGATCTCCCAGTTCTTATCTCAGCTCTCGAGCCCTTTTCCTCTTATTTTCTCACCCTTTTCCTTTGAGGAGGGAGAGTGAGAGAGCATTTGTGGTGGAGCTCAGGTGCCCAGTGGAGTAAAACTACCAGAGTCCCTACTCATAGTATGTGGATATAATTTTAGGTGTTCAAAATGTGATTTGAATGCAAAACCCAATACATGAACATCCACCAATTAGAGACATTTTGCATCTGAAAATAGATGTACTTTAAAACTGAATGTTGTAGATGAAAGTGGAATTTCCATATTTAGGCTACACAATTGAATGAGCTGTCTTTGACCTCAACTTGATTTACCTTGCATTTTCATTTTGAAAACTGTTACAATGCATAAGTTAAAGATTTTCACTTCATACAGGTTTTTAAGATGACATTTTCACTTCCTCTTAGAAAATGTAGTTAGCTATTTTAGCAGATACAATAACCTGAGAATGCTGTTGTTGCATCAGCTTGTGATCGCTATATACCAGTGGCCCTATTTTTAGCCTTATTCCATGGAAGCTGATCAAGATGAGTCATCTCATTTATAATTAGTGCCCTTGTGGTCAAGCATGTGAATGACAATCTAATTCTATTGACAGCAGTGTCAGAGCTAGAAGATACTCACTGCAGCTGGGAATTCCAAGTGAAAGGAAATGGTGAGACTGGTGTCTCCCTCCTCCTCTCTGTGCCTTTACATAAAGTTCAGCACAGCTTTGAGGGGCTCCAAATTATAGTAAATTGCACAGATACAACATATGAATGAAACTGTCTAATTCAGCCTATGTACAGGAGAAGTCATTTATAGAGGCATGTTCAGTCTCCTGTGCCCATTAATACAGCAAAATAAAAGAACACTGCTTCTAGGTGACTGGAGACAGCGGCTCCCTCCCATGCTGTCTACACAACTAGGACAGTGGTGCTACTTACATCTTTGGTTACTTGCCAGACCTGTGATGAGTCTTATGAAGAAATCACTCAGGACTTACTGGCCAAGATTCCAGATTTTGTCTTCTTATACACAGTTGAGTTTTCTGTTATGAACTCCTAAATTTGTATAATACCTTAGTTTTGTTTTGTTTTTGATTGATTACAGAATCACAGAATAGCCAAGGTTGGAAGGGACCTTTGAAGGTCATCTAGTCCAGCCCCCCTAGTGAGAAGGATCACCTAGGGCACATCGCGCAGGATGGTATCCATACAGGTTTTTAACTATCTCCTGAGAAGGAGACTGAGCAACCTCTCTGCGCAACCTGCTCCAGTACTCTGTCACTCTCACAGAAAAGAAGTGCCCTCTCATATTCAGCCAGATCTTGTACAGGTTAGTAGTGATTTGGGAGTTATTAGATACATCTCTCTCTTCGGTGATACCTTCACTTTTTATGGATAAAATATTGCCTATTTTATTTCCTTGTTTATTAACAAGATCAAAAGGGAAAAAAGGATGTGCAGTGCCAACATTTTCATAACATTTATAGCTATTTGATTGATTGATTTCTTTGGTTTTTTTTTTTTTTTTTTTTTTGGTTTGGTTATTTCTTTTTT